>CM031240.1:62504880-62835014 GCA_018340775.1 Taxus wallichiana var. yunnanensis
GGGTGCTGCCTAATGGATGTACATGAATTATTTCATAGTATAGGGAGATTTGAGTCCCTCTAGTGCTTGATTTTACACGAGGAGTTCTTAAAGTGCCGATTACCAAACGAGTTACCATTTACTTTCTTATATATGTTTATACAGGTTGTTATGTCATAAAAGGCCAACCAAAGAAAGATATTTGTTCATAAGAATGTTATAGAGTTGAAATAATTAGCTCAAAACATATCGGTCCAAAACCATACAATATGGTTAGTATGTAATTCTACATCTTGATCGAAATCAACATTTTTGGACATGAGAGAAAAAAGTGTGTTTTGATTTCATAGGCCTACGAAAAAATGTTTCTAGATGTATTTTTGCAATTAAAATTTAGAGACTAACAACATAGAGGTATACAAAGATAAAAAAGTACATAATGTATTATCGTGGTGTGCTAAGTAAGAGTGAGGGGAGTACATTTATCTAATCAAGTGTGTAATGTCAAGATCAACAACGTTAAAGGATAGATTGCCAAATTTAAGTTTCTAAAAGACAATACATTACAACATCACATCCTTATTTGATACAAAGAAAAAAATATCATCCTTTTAAGTGAAAATCTTTATAACCCTTTCCTATATTTAAACAACCAAACTTTATAGTATTTGAAGAGGGTAGTATATAAATCAGATAATTAGGTGCTTTCAGTGAGTAAGAGATTTAATATTAAGGTGACGACTCCCTATTAATGAGATGTCATATTATATAAGTCAACTCAAACATAAGACAACTTAATTAAGATTTCTTCTATTGTATATCTTAGGGTTTCTTAACTAAAACAACTTAATTAATATTTCATAACTAAAACAACTTAACTAGAATTTCTTAACTAAGACAACTTAAACTTAGCTTCTCAATCCCTTTTATTAACGATTTATCACTTTTTAAACAAGTGCACCAATATTGCTAAGTATTGCCCTAACAAAAAATGCTAGGTAATAACTAGTGGTGTGTTGGAAAAGATGAATTGATTAGGATGGACACCTCTTGCTCATGTTTAGTGAAATAATGTTAATGTGCCATGAGTAGATCTATGTCCAAATTAATGGTAGAAAATTGCAAGAATTTTTGTTGATGCCGAATGAATGAAAGGTTGCTCCAAATGAAAGGTTGCTTGCTCAAAAATGTAAGGCAAGAACTAGTGGCATGTTGGAAAAGGTGAATCAATTACGATGGACACCTCTTGCTCATGTTTAGTGAAATCATGTTAATGTGCCATGAGTAGATCTATGTCCAAATTAATAGTTGAAAATTGTAGGAATTTATGTTGCTACCAAATGAATATTTAATTGTCCAAATGAAAGGTTGCTTGTTGGTTTCAATGCTTTGATGGATCTTAATTGGCTTTCCGAGAGAAAATCTTGAAACCCGGATGACACATAAAAGACAAAGTTTTGTTTTTGAGATTCAAGCCAAAGGTGATACACTCTTATTCATTACGATCCCTTTTATGGTTTGCGAAGAGGTGGAGCAGTATTACCCAAATGGACTTACTTGTGGAGTCGTGTAAGTACCGTGGGGTACCCCTCTTCGATCATGGCCAAAGTATTGACAAGCGTTGTAGTGCAATGTTCCTTTGTAATGGAGGCTAGCTTCCATTGACGTGTTTCGAATAGGAAGAGAATGTCGATGGATAACTCTCATTTTTGAAAATCTCAATGAGTAGAGATTTCTTGAGATTGAAATTTAGAGAATGTTCATGTATCTTTATTGTTTCGTTGTCTTCGTCACCACTTATTAATTCGAGAGACGGGATAGTCGGGGGTTTAAGTATACCACAACCAAATGAAACATGAAACACCTATAACCATGTTTATTACCATTAATATTTTTGGTTATGCAAGACCGATTGTGAACATGGATGTTCCTACATAGCATTTTGTGTTATTTAATTGATTAAGCATACAAGGAGAGAGACGAATCGACTCTTCACCCGTATTAGAAACTAGATTTGCATACAAGTACATTAGGATTGGAAATTGATGGTCACGACTTATAATTTTCATTCTGCGTAAGAATTGACACATTATTTTACACCTCTTTTTGAGGAAATACCATTGTGAATTAGGAAACACAAATCCTCGAAATCAAGACATAAAAATACTGATTTTTTTTTTTTAGAAAGAGGGAGCCATCAATGTCAAATGTGTTTTCATGTTATTCCAAATTATACCCAACCACTTTCTGCAACTCTAACGCAAAACGTAGTCACTATTCTAGGGTTTCACATTCCCAACCGCCATACCACGGCCTTTTCAGGCTCTGTGGGAATTTATTGCTATAGTTTCTCCTAGGGTTTCTCACCCTCTGGCGTTCCCTATATAATGTCCTCGCTATCTTCAAACCCGGTTGTTTCAACCGTGTGGCAGGAGATAGTGGAGCGAGCAATGGCACCGCTGACGAAGTGACCCAGGAAATTCATCCCAAAGGTCTTCCACAAGGTAATCTTTCTCCTCTTGATGTAGTTCTACCCATTCCTAAATTTAATGTTATTTGTCAATGGTTAGAGCAGTTTTGCCTCATTGGGTATTTTATGGGTCGAAACCCCTCTGAAAGCATGCTCAAATCCTGGGTTAACATAATCTAGAATTCGCATGGAGTCCACATGGATAGCATTCAAAACATGACCAAGGGTTTATTTATTTTTTGTTTTTCTGGCCCTATTAATGCACCCAATATTATAGCTAAGCAAGCCAATTGGTATGTCCACAACACGATGCTTATATTAATACCCTAACATAAGGACTTTGTGGTATCTAAATATATCACCCTTAAAGTTCTTGTATGAATTAAATTTCCTGGTCTTCCTTTGCCTTGCATTCCCTTTCTACCACAAATTTTTGCTTCGCTTGGGTGGGTAGTCTACTTGGAAGCCGATAAGTTTTACCATGCTTGGCCTTGGAAGTGAGTATGCATTGAGATCAATCTCTCACATGATCTCAAGGAATTTGTGGATATCCAAATGGGAGATAAATGTTATTCCCAACAGGTCATGTATATCAATTTACCTAACACTTGCTTTCGTTGTCAGGTGTCTGATCACAAGATCAAGGACTACCCGCTCTATGTACCCTGCAACCACCCTGTGGCCAAAACAACTCCCGAGCCCGTCAAACCCCATCAAGAGGAAGGTTGGCAAGTTGCGGAGGCCGGTGAAACAAGAACAAAGCCCAACAATCCAAAGCCTATGGCTCCCATGTTCATTGGGAGCCGGCTGTTAAGGAGCAATCTCTCAGTATCCCCACTAAGGAGCCTATAGTTGTTGCTAAAGAACCAACTGTTGTTGCAATCTCGGTTTCTTAGTTGCCAAAGTACTCCAACACACCCCTTGCGATGTCGGTTCTCATGGACCAGACAAATTTTGTTTCTCATGCTTCCATCCAACACTCAAGTACCACTACTATTGCCAAGAAGTTCACAAGGGTCATCCAAATGGCCCCAAAGTCCTTCCCGCATCTCTTGGACCATAGCCCAAAGACGCAATGTGGATTCCATCAAGCGAATATAACATTGAGTACACCAACCAGAAACAAGTTGATATGCAAGACTTTTTACATCATAATGTTGCTCATTTCCTACACAATCAATATGATGCCCTTGATGGCTTGGAGGATGGGGATATGGCTCTGGACCAACATTTCCCATGAATTGTCTATCTTGGAATGTTCGGGGTCTTACAGACTCCTATCATAAGTATGTTGTGCATGAAACTTGATAACGATGTGCAAACTTGGATGTTTTGTTTTTGCAGGAAGTAAAAATTACAGTTTTCATTTACGATAGTTTACAAATCCATCTAGCCCGACAACTTAGCTTTACAGAGCAATCGTGAATCAAATCCCTTATTAATCAACCATGGTATCAACCCCACCAACTATGTCATATGGGTCCTCTTTAATATTGATGGTCGCCCAATTAGGCTCATAAATATTTACGTCTCGAATGATGTAACCGAAAGGGATGATATGTGGCGGTGGATAGCCAACTCCATTCTCGATGCCTACTAGGTAATAAGTGGAGATTTAATATGGTTGAATCCCCTAATGATAAATGTGGCCACTTGCCTATGAGGTGGACACCTTGTGAAAGGGAAGTGTGCTAATTCATGCATAATAAATTCAGATTTTTTTATCCTAACGCATCTCACTTTCCCACCTCTGCAGCTTGGTACATGTGGACCAATCTTTGTGGAGGGACGGATCACGTTCTTAAATGGCTTGACAGGGCCATGCTATCAGCTCAAAATTTCTTTGAGTTCGATAGCATTTATTCTATGCCAGTGGAGGTCATGCCTGACTTTGTCCTTTCGGACCACTCTCCTATATGATTTTGTATCTGTTGGCATGATGTGCACCCCTTTTTTCATAAAGGCCAATTCTTTCTTAATATTGCCTTGATGCAACATGGCCCCATTATCAATCATATCAAATAGGTTTGGAATTTAACTCCACGACCTAGTCACTATCAATGGTTTCATCCACCTATGCAAGTTAGTTGGATACAATGGTGGGAAGATGTGTTGACTCGGACTACTAGATTTCTTAGAATCTATAGCCTACATACTGGAAAAAAATTTGGTGCCGCTCATACACCACTAACACCTCAGCTCTCAGTCGGGTGATGGTGGTGCTTCAAGGCGATCCCTTCTCTGACACTCTACAACTGCAAGTTGCAACACTCCAACATCAAATCCAAATTGCGGATAACTATAATGCTAGAGGCGCTCAGATCCAAGCTCGGATGCATTGGCTCAAGATTGGAGATCGGGTCTCGAAAGAATTCTTTCTTTCTCTCGAGCCAGAAAGCCTTCTCAACAGATCCAAGCTATCATGGACAATAGAGCTCAAATTACTAACCCACAACTTATGTTGTAAGCCTTTGTGCACCATTACAAGCTCATCTTTCAAGCTCAGCCACCCTCCGTAGCTTGTCGAGCCGCTCTTGATCAATGTTTGGGTGTTGTGTCGTGCAAACTATCAGAGGCTCAGAAGGTGATATGTGAAAGAATGCTCACTATTGAAGACCTCCATGAAGCCACTCTGCAAATGGTTAATGATAAAGTGTTGGGCTGCAATGGATTCCCTTGTGAATTTTATAAAGCTCTTTGGGATTCTATCGGAAAGACCTTTTTCAGGTCTATCTTGAAGGATTTCGAACCAATCCCTAGGGCCACGCATTAATAAGGGAAACATCAAATTTATCCCTAAGCAAGGAGATCTCAAGAAAATCACTTATTGTGACAGCTTGATTACATTGTTGAATGTCTCCTACAAAATCATTACCAAAGCATTAGCTCTACGATTACGCAATCTTTTGCTGTTATTATTCAGCCAGAGAAAATAGGCTTCATACAAGTGCGTTTCATCCTGGATAACATCATCGCAATGTGGGAAGGCATGGAATGGGCTCACATATCTCATCAGGCTGCCATGTTTATCAAGATTGACTTTGAGAAGGCTTATGATCGGATTGAATGGCCATTCATTCTTGCCATGCTTTAGGCCCTTGGCTTTGGACCCATCTTTATTCAATCTGTTAATATGTTTTTTACAGATGCCTCTGCTCAAATTTCTATTAATGGCCTCAGCTCGGAGCCTTTTGGGATTTTTGGTCTATTAGACAAGGTTTTCCTCTTGCCCTTGCACTGTATGTGCTTTGGCGGCCAAAGGCTTTGGTTATCTCTTAGCTCATGCCAAAGTGTAAGGTCTTGTTCGTGGAATCTCGTTGCCTGATGAGCCCAATTCACAACTTCTCAATGGGCATTTTACTGGATGATTCCTTCCTTACGCTTATTGAGGATGAAACCAACAATCACAATACTATGTAATGTTTGGATACTTTCTACCTAGCTTTTGGATCCTCCATTCAATGGTGAAAAACCCAATGTTATTAGCAATCTTTCCTTCTCGCACTGATTGACTTGCCACCTTTGATTGGAAAATTCTGTAACATGGTGAGATCTTCAAATTTTTAGGTATTCATTTTGCTTTTCAAGCCTCCCCTGCTAAACTACAGCACTGTGTCATTCAACAGGTGGCAAAAAATTTGGAATATTAGATCACCGCGTCTTTATCCCTAGTTGGAAAATTCCAAATATGCTCTAAAGTTCATGTAGCCACCCATGTTTACTACTCGTCTTGTTGGGTTCCTTCCAAAACCTTCATTCAGAAGTTGGAAAAACTACTCAGAGATTTCTTGTGGGCTAATGCTTCTACTGGAAAAGGTTTTCATCGGGTAGCCTGGGATATTTGTTGTTTACCTCACAATTATGGAGGCCTCGGCTTATTCACATTCAACGTCAAGGGCAAGCTCTTTGTGCTAAGTGGATTATCAGAAGCATTACTAGCCAAGAAGCTTGGAAAGTTCTCATACAACATGGCATTATGGAAGGTTCTCCTTATGGCTGCCCTGCGTGGAAAGGCTTAGGGTTTGTCAATTTTCTCATCACTCATGTGCTTGTCAAAATTGTTGGCACCTTTGTGCTTAAGAGTATTTGGAAAGCATGGGAATGTGTCAAACCCTGGATTTTGTGGAAGGGGGATGGCTTTTGTAATGGGCTTTCTCTCAATCAACAATCTCTCTGGTGGTCACCAATTTTTCAATCCCAAGATAAATGCTTAACAGAGGTCCCAAGAATCTTCACACTCAAATTCTTTAAGTGCGGAATTCGCACCATCGAGGACTTCTTCTGCAAAAACGCTCAATCCTGGTTCTCTTGGCCGGATTTTAAAGCTCTGTTTCAGCTTTCCAACCAAGATCAGGATACTTTCACTACTATGATCAATTCGGTTCCTGATCACATGTTGCATAAGATTGTTGTGCATTCCTCTCGCCCATGGTGGATAGACTGAAGTGGTATGTTGATACTCCTTTCGTAACTACAAAGCTAGTAAAGGCTATCGTTGGCTCTCGCCCCATTTTCCCATGGCGGAAAAAAATTAATACTCGTTGTGGAACTCACTCCACTCTGTCTACCTGGGGTAGGTGATTTGAAAATGTTTGGAATATATGTGTGGAGCCCAAAATTGCTCATTTCCTTTGGTGTATTCTACACCAAGGCCTTCCTATCGGGGATTGTCTTGTTCAAATTGGGATCCTGGCTCCCAAATGCCCCTTATGTGGACATTTGGAAACGCTTTTGCATGTCTTCTAGTTCTGTCCTAAAGCTCAAATTTCCTGGAACTGGATCCATTCATTTATTTTCCTTCACGACCCCACTATTTCACTTAGCAGCATATTCTCTTGGGAGATAATCCAAAACTTCTACCTATGTTCACCCATATTTGACATATTTTAAGAGGGGATATTCTATATTGGATATGGAAAGAAAGAAATGTTTTTTTCTTTGTTAATTCTACAGTTGATCAATCTTTCTTGATTTATAATAAATCTATGGTGATCTCCAATGTGCTTTTGCAGATTCAAGTTCAGGCAAACAAGGTGGCGCTAGAGGTGGATCACCTCTAGACCTTGTTGCGTCACTGGGGGAAAGCCCAAAGTGAAAAGTTACCCGATTGCCTCCGTCTCCCACCAGGCACTCCTCACCTTCCACCCGTGGTGGCCAAAGACACTTGGTCTCAACGTCATGTTTTCAATCACACATACCGCCTCCTCGGGGCCGTTACATCAGCGTAGTCACTCGCTAGCTTGTTGTCATGGCCAGGGCTCTCTGCTGCATTCATCGGCTTGCCAACAAGGCTGGACCTCGCCAACATGGGTAGGGCTATCCTTTGTTGCTTGCTACTTCGCAATAGGACATTTGGCACCCATCGCCACCTCCACCACCATAAGACAAAGTCCCTTGTCATTCCTACGCATGGGAAAGCGGACCTGGAGGAAGAAATAATTGTTGGTTGGGAGCTTCTAGATGCTGACAAGGAATTTCTTGGTTCGGGGTGGCCGGATGATGGGGATCCGCCTACCTCGCATGTTTGTTGTTGTTGCTTGATGGTGTTTTTTAAAATGTTTTTAGGTGATGCCTTTTTGTTGTACTCTCCTAGGCTCGGCCTAGTTTGACTCTTGTTGTTCTAGGCTCGGCCTAACTTTGTTTGTGGTTTTGGGGCATGCTCTCATACCGCCCATTTTTTGTTGAAAGCTTTCTTGTATCGTATTGCATTAATATAATATAAGATCCCTTTTCATCAAAAAAATTATGCCCAACCCACAACCTATACTATTTCAATAGCGTTCGCAAGGAGACTAAAAAAATTGAATTGTAAAAATATTGTCATTTGTGCTCAGAATTTTAGGAATTAGAAGAATTGGGGGAGTGCAGTAATAAAGGCACCCATCTCTGGGGAGATAGTGCGTGTGGAATCTCCCAACCACCTTCAATCTGAAACTGATCACTTTTCTATATTTAATCATCTTTATAATTAGTTGTCTTCAAACTACAATTGTGATCTATTCAGGAATGATAATATCAATACAAAATGGAAGAAAAAGTGGGAGTTTATAGTTCAATGAAATTAATTCACTAAGCCCCCATGGCTCGTGTTGTATGGAACACCACAAATGGAATCCCAAATTACAAAGTAGAATCTATCGTCCAAGCCAGAAAATGTTGTTTATGATGCACATTGGCTTTCTTGAAATCACCGTTATAACCTCGTTGCAACCATTCTTCAAACGGCACAGACAACCTATGGAAGTGAATCTTATCAGGCCACAAGTTAGTAATACCATAAGCACATGAAACATTCCTAAATGAGTAATAATGAATTTAAAACTGAAATGACTTACCCTACGGTCATTACACATATTGGCTAACTATACGTGAATTGTTTCCTAAGAGAAAACAACTTGCTAGATCAATGGATATGACAATAGTATTTAGACATTTGTTCAAAAATAGGGAAACCATTCTTTGTTATCCATGAATCTAATATAAATAAAAACTGAATAAGTCAGAGAGGAAATTTGACTAACAACTTGGTGTTGTAAGCTTCACTGTCCTAAAGCGACATAAAGTGTAACATTATAGCACTCCACAACCGTGTGAGAGACTTTCTAAGAAGGAAACATAGGGGATGTTAGCATCATTTGATCATGATACTCCTCCCGGTCTTCGATATCAAAAATGTCCTCATTCCACTCCCTCCACTAAATGCCACACCCGAAATCCTAAAAAGGAGAAAAAAAGAATCAATGTTTGAGATCTAGGGTTTCTAAGGTTTAAACCAAAAGGAGACCAAAAACCAAATATTTATGTTGCAGTGATCCACAATTTTGGCCTCCCCGCACACACCACATCCAAGAGAACATCGATGAGCTCTGCGCCCTCGATGTTATGTCCCATCGCCCAATTATTCTCTAATCAAATTTTCCAAAAGATGAAATTAGCCGACCAAAAGAGCTACTCGTATGGCCTCGTTCTAAAGTTGTCTATGGTGCTTGGCTCACAATCTATTAGCCTGACAACCTCTAGACAAAATGACAACAATTGGGCTCATTCTAAGAAACAGCTTACTTTCCAAATGAAGATCAAATTTGTTGTTGTAACACCCAAAGAGGATCAATCTTGTGTTCATTGCATGACTTCTAAGAAATCTCGCCCGATCCGGATCTTGGAAGATGAGTTTTCCTTTTACTCTAAAACCATTTTACCGAGGAAAAATCTAGACAACTATCCAAATAGAAAATTTGACAAGTGTTTGGCGGAGGTATGGCAATGCTCTACGAAATAGATTTGATGTATTTTTAACTAACTTCATTGTTAGTTTGTTTCATTTAATAAATTAATATATGTATCGGTTTTAAAAATTCTAGAATTTTCTAGCTTCTACACGTCCCGGTTACTCCTATCAACCTCATTCCATGTGAGAGGTGAATCTTAAATGGCCTCGTTAATATCAAATGACCTCATTAATATCATATGACATCATGTTTTCCTATAAAATGCTTAAGGCTGCAATAACATGTAAATTTATAAGCCAATCAAATTGAAAATAAATCAATTTGTATAATTATTTTATTAAAAAAGTGTAAATTTGTTAATATTTGGTGTCTCTGGATTTTACCCTAAAATCTGAGACTACCCCATGTTTAAAAAAATTGTTCTTTTAAAATAATATGTATTTTTGTGTTTTTATTGCCAAAAGATATCTCTATTACATTAAGATATTCCCAACGAATCATATGAGCCAATTTCAGCAAATACCCGGATGTTGAAACTGCGTTTTATCCCTCCGCCAAGTTTTGTCTCATGAAATTTTTATTTAATTATTTATTAAATAAATAAATCCCCGTTTGAAGTAAATTGTGCTCCGGTTAAGGTTTTGAATGCATGTATCCACACATATCAATAAGATTTTCACCAAGAATGAATTCAAAGAATTGTCTACAACTTCGGAAGCGTTTTTGTTTTTATTTATTTATTTCTTTTGCATTTTTTCTTCAGTTTTCTCTTGTCTATCTATTGAATTCCCTGGATTTGTTCTTTGTTTTTTATAGTCTATTTAATTTCCTGGAACATCTAGAGATCATTTATGGCCTCAACACCATAAGGAATCAGTCTCAGAAGGAAAACTTCGACCAAAAAGATGAAGTCAAGCGAAAAAGTCTCTCTGTGCAGCAAGTCACACTTTTTGGAATAAATAGATCTAAGTTGCGTGGGAATTTTGGTAGTAGAAGAAAGGTGCAAGAATTTCTTACATGCCTTGTAGGGTACTTTTTCCCATGAATTCAAAGTTACTTAAGCTGCAATGAGAATATTAGAGGTAAGACGCAGCGGGAATTTCTTACATGCCTCAGTAGGGAAAAAATTCTCATTATAAAAGAAAAATCACTTATAGCACCGGTGGGAATTTCTTACCTGCCTTGCAGGTAAAAATTCCCATGATGAAAGTCAAATCACTTAAGTGGAAGAGGGGATTTTTGGAGTTGCAGTGCAGGGTGGAAATTCCCATCAAGTTGACTTCCTATTTTTAGCATCTACCCCTGCCAAAAAGTGTGACCCACCTTGGCATTAAACAATGCATTTAATGTTATTTATTAATGGCTTTTTTATCTAATTTTGGCGCCATGTATGGAAGGAAATTCAATGCAAAAGAACAAGCTGAAGAGAACTCAAGGATGCATGCTAAAAATAAATAAAATAAATTCATAAAAAACAACCAGAACATGCATAATTGGGTGCCCAAATTGGATGAATAGACATGGCTATTAATTAATTAAATTGTCAAAAATAGGAAGAGACAATTATTAAAAATAACATGTTGGAGGTTATATAAGCATGGGATGTCATAAAGGAGAAGCACTTATTTCTTTTTGATGAAGATTTCAGCCCGGACAGGTTTTGGCGCCAAAAGGAGGATGTTGCATTAATAAATATTTTCCACTTTGTAGGAAGCTTCTAGTTTTGGCGCCTAGGGTTAGAATAGCCTAATTTTTGTCATTCGAGTGTTTACATGTTGGTATATGTGCCCAAGTGAATTAAATAATATTTTTGTTTTCTTTTCATGCAAGCAAAGCCTCAAATTTTAGGGCAACAAACTTTATATGTAGATTTTGGTGATAAAAATCAAGTTTTCATGCAATGGACTCCATCTTTGTCTGAATAAATTACAGGTATTCATCATAGGTGCTCAAATCAATGTCAGGTACATTGAATATATCTTCCAAATTTGAAGAAGTTGTTAGATCTACACAAATTGATCCAATTGCAAGGGATTCCAGAAGAATTAAAAGAAAAAGAGCTCAGACAAACATTGTTCCAAAAATGGCATGATGAAGCATGATGAAAGAAAATGATCAACAGAATCATGCATAGCTTCAAAAATTGTTGAAGTCAATAATATAGACATAGGCCCTGAACCTATCACCAATTTAATTGACAGATTTAGATCTCATAATTGAAAAGGCTTCGACAAAACTTCATCCTCTTGTTTCTAACGCAACCCGTAGAAGTCGGTGCATGGAAAATTCCTACTAGGATCTTGTGCATGTGCTCCCAATATTTCAGTTCAAGCCTTCATTGAATTTACTTAACTACAAAAGCTTCAAGGATAAGAGGGAAGACAAGTCAAAGGAAATGCCCGCAAACAAATTACAGTCAATTGTTTCCAGATCCAGCCGTGAGAATCAAAGGCAAAAGAGTCAACCGCATGCGTAATATGGAAAAAGAACAAGTCTTCTAATTTCTTTTCCTCTTTATTTTTCTTTCTCTTATTTTCTTCGAAAAAGTAATTGAGAAATCAATTAAATTATAAAACCTAAGTGATTGGTTTAAAATTAATTACTTGAAGAAGTCAATTACTTGGAAATAAGTGGCGACATTCAAAATAGAAGGTTTTATTTCTCGCTTATAAATCATGCATGTCATGCAAAGAAGAATTCCAGGAGGGAGATTGTCAGTTGTTTCATTTACAACTTCCACATGTGTCAATTCAGTTATAGTTTCCTATTTGTAATTTCCCCTCCATACACTATAAATAGAGGAAGAGCCTACGGGTTAAGGAATCAGAATTTGTAATCAACATTCTTGTGTTCCAGACTTTGAGCTGAAACCCTTGATAGCTTTCTCAAAAGTGGAGGAATAGAGAGGAGGTGGATTTCCAAAGAACTTTGTGTCAACAAAGGCATTTGTTTCTTATTTATTTCTAGATCTCTGCATAAACTTTGTGTTGTCTTAGATCTAGATCAAAAACTTTCATTTGCTTTCAAATTTTACATTTCAAGATCTATTTGTTTTGTTTATGTGCATGTGATCAACTCACAACTATTGGTTAGGTTGCACATCTCCTTTCATTTCTTCTTGTATTTAATTATTTCCATTTCCTACACATATTACCTATACAACTTACTTGCTACAAAATTGCCTAATTATGGTTCATGAAACATGTAGTTAAAATAAAACCAACGAGATAGATATTAGGAAATATAATTGACAAAATCTTACACGGAGCCTCACCAGTAAATGAGGGAGATTTATCTCATGACTGCCTAGGTTTTTAGTTGTGTAGAAAATCTAGCCAACAATTTTTGGCGACTCCATTGGGGAACAACACAAATTAGCAGACCAAAGCTTTCTCTTGTCAGTTCCCTTTTATATTATAAGCTCAACCTGGACAGAACATCCATTCACGTGGTCTAGCAGAGCTCAAGGAAGGATCAACCATTTTTATAGATTGTAGGAGCAATTTAATTTTAGTCATCCTCCTCAAGTTAGAAGTCACAGATCTAGTCTTTCACCAGGAAGAAGAGTGTAAACTCCTCTAGATTCGGATCGTGTCCAATGACAATCCAAAGCTGGGATTATTCACCAAGTCTATTTTCAAAGAAGACACGCTCTTTTCATGATGCAAAATCAGCCACTTGTCCCTACAACGACATGTTCCATGGGGTTCAACCTTTGGGCCTCTAAATCTGACTCCTCCTATGCATGATCTACCTAAAGGGACGAGAAAGAATTTTCCAAAATTCTTTGGAGATGGCAAAGCAGAATCCAAATGACCACTTGGCTGCATTTTTATATCATGTGAAGTGCTTGCAGTCGAACATGAAGATGTGTTTGTCAGACTCTTCATAGAGACTCTGCATGATTTGGCTAGAGAATGGTTCTACTCGGCTAGCTCCTGGCACCATAACCAATTGGGCCACTATGAGAGATGCATTCTGAAAAGATTCAAGCTAGCTGAAGATTCTAGTACATTAATAACCCAACTGACTTAGCTGAAGAAGGAGTCATAAGAGCACATGCAGGATTTTATTGCAAAATTCCAAAAATACTTTACAAAATTATGGCATATGCTAATCTGAATGATGAGAATCAAAAGGTATTCTTCATCAACGATTTTCTTCCCGAAGTAAGCTATCAATCATGAACAAAGACGTCCTAATGACTTGTTAGCAACCCAAAACATGGCGGTTGAAATTGAAGATGACCTTATCATGGCTGGAAAAATAAAGAGAAACACTTCTAGAGCTAAAAGTTCATCCTCTCGTTATTACTTCCGATTCACTATTGCAAAAGTTAGCAAATGAGATGTCACAAATGAAGAAACAAATGGCTCAAATGGCAACAACAACACTACCTTTGATGGGAATTTCAACAACAACCAGAACCGTATTGTTGGTTCCCAAAGATTAGCAATTGAAGCTACTCCTAGAAACAACATGGAGATGAATGAAGAATACCGGAAGCTGACACTGATCAACTCGAGAATGATGATTTTGTAGGTCATGTTGGTGACTCCAACATTAATTACCTAAACTACAAAATAAACACAACGATGTGAAGCTTCTCAAAGATGATCATGGTCATGCATATGTAGTATTTACATAATCATAACTCGCCAAGCCGAGGCAAAGAGGCGATGAACAAAGAAGGGGCAGCCCTTTACCTTCTTCCTTAGCTCTCAAAAATAAGAATGTGAGTTCTTCATCTCAACCACGAAAGCAACCTGTATCCGAATCTATACCTTCCTTTGAAATTATTGATCATGTCAAGAAAACTATGATTTAAATGTCAAAAGTTGAATACATGAGAGTGTTTCTGAGCGACCAAATAGGCTAGTCAAGTATGTACAATCACTAGGACAATCCAATACATCAAAAGGCATTTTGCCTAAACCCAAAGATAATCCTCCCTAGAACAATGTTGCAATTGTTAAATCCCCATCATATTATGAAAAAGTAGAACCTTTCTATGTTTCCTTATTGCTTAATGGTTACAAGTTAAGCAACTGTATTCTAGATTCGGGTGCTTCTGAAAATGTCATGCTAGCTAAATTTGCAGATGCTCTTGGGCTTACCTTGACAAAGACCATAAAAAGGTGCTACTCCATGAAGAGACAAGTCCCTTTAATCGAACAAATCAAAGATGCACGAGTTGTTCTAGAATCTTTTCCTGACAAAAGATTAAAGATGACAATCTTAGTTGTAGATATTCCTATCTCTTACGGGATGTCATGCTGCGAAACTTTGCGCAAAGAACCGAGAGGAGTAAATATGGATTACTCTTGTGCTCATATTCCTATCAAAGGAATAAATTAGAAGTTAGAGATGAAAAAGAATTCTAAGTACACGGTTACAAAATTTGAGGATCTTAGATCTTAGATTCTTTTTCAAGGGTCTGACCATGGTGTATACTTCTTGGAAATGGACAAAGGCATTCTAGAGCCAGAACTTCAACCAGAGCCAGAACCAGAAGGAGCTGAAAAATTTTGGACTCTAGAGATTAAAGGCGCATGTTATTATTTTGGATCAAGAGTCAACATTCTATTAATATCTCCAGATCATGAGATATTCCCATACTCCCACAAGTTGATGTTCGAGAACACCAAAATACGGTGGAGTATGAATCATTGTTTCTAGGAATGGAGCAAGTTAGAAAGAAAGGAGTAAAACTCCTCAAAGCCCAAAGAGATGTTGAACCTCTAGTAAAGCAAGTTCGAGGGCAAAATCAAGTCAAAAGAGATGAGTTGAAGCATTACAGAGATAGAGTACTTTCTGCCACACTCGATTTTGCAACCTTCTCTATCGACTTCATTCCAACAAATCAGAATTTCAAGGCAGACTTTTGGCAGTCACAATGACACTATTGAATCTGGATATACCACGTCCATATTTAGACAAGGAAACTATAAAATGGAGATGGTTTACTGCCCCAAAGTCCTTGATAATGCTGAACAGTGGTAGACTTTTAATGACGACAAACAAACATCTACACAGTGTCTGAACAAGACATCTTTGGCAGAGTGTATGTTAAAGGAGTAAATCACCACCACGACAAATAGTCACGGAAAAATTGATCTAGGTTGAATGACAAAGAATGGAATGATCCAACAACATGGTAACAAAATCCCCAAGGGTTTAGTTTCCTTAGTGGAGACTTTCAACAAGGATGATCAAGACTTGAAGAAGAACAAAGAACATGGTGATAGTTCTTCCTCGTAAATGCAACCGATAAATTTGGGTACGGAGAAGTTGATGAAGACTTACTCACCACAGGGAGAAGAAAAGATGAGCCACCATAAGAAGAAGTTGATAAGGATTTTCCCAAGGTATTTGACAAAAAGGCTAGAGAAAGAAAATTCAAGATTGGAAATTGGTTACTCTTGGTGGGACAAGAGACATGAACTAAAGGGCATGCACGAAAAATCTGATTCACTCTGGAAAGGGCCCTTCATGATCAAGAGAGATCTCGGAATGGACACTTTCTTCCTTACATACCATGATGGAATTGAGTTCCCACCGCTTTTCAACAGTAGCATCTCGGAGTTCTTCAGAACCGAGATACGAGGTAAAACAAGTTTGTATATAAATAAAACTTTGTTGTTTTCTTTCCTTTTCTTTTTATTTCATTTTGTTTTTGTTTACCTGACCCTGAACCTAATGGACAAAATATGAAACTAGAGAAGGTGGGATCTCATCTTTACTCCTGTCATTTTGAAAGAGGCAAAGATGTCCACAGACGGAGCCAACTGGTGTCTCTAGATTTTACCGTGAAATCTGAGACTACCCCATGTTTAAAAAATTCATTCTTTTAAAATAACAGGTTTTTTTGTGTTTTTATTGTCATAATATATCTCTATTATGTTAAGATATTCCCAGTGAATCATATGAGCCAATTTTGACAAATACCCAGATGTTGAAACTCATTTTATCCCTCCACCAAGTTTTGTTTGTGGAAATTTTTATTTAATTATTTATTAAATAAATAAAGCCCCGTTTGAAGTAAATTGTGCTCCAATTGAATCCTCGTTGATGTTTTGCATGCATGTATCCACACATCTCAATAAGATTTTCACCAGGAAAGAATTCAAAGCATTGTGTGCAACTTCTGGCAACGTTTTTTGTTATTTTAATTATTTCCTTTGCATTTTTCTCTAGTTTTCTCTATTGTCTGTCTATTAAATTCCCCTGGATCCATTCTTTGTTCTGTATAGTCTGTTTAATTGCCTGGAACATCTGGAGATCATTTATGGCCTCAACACCAGAAGGAATCAGTCTCAGAAGGCAAACTTCTGACCAAAAAAGATGAAGTCAAGCAGAAAAAGCCTCTCCTAGGCAAGTCGCACTTTTTGGAATAAATAGATCTAAGTTGCAATGGGAATTTTGGTAGTGGCAGGCAGGCGGGAATTTCTTACCTGCCTTGTAGGGTACTTTTTCCCATGAATTCAAAGTCACTTAAGCTGCAATGAGAATATTAGAGGTAACGATTTAGGTGGAAATTTCTTACATGCCTTGCAGGGTAAAAAATTTCATTATAAAAGAAAAATGACTTATAACACTCGGATTTCTTACCTCCTTGCAGGGTAAAAATTCCCATGATGAAAAGTCAAATCACTTAAGTGGAAGAGGGGATTTTTGGAGCAGCAGTGCAGGGTGGAAATTCCCATCAAGTTGACTTACTATTTTTAGCATCCACCCCTGCCAAAAAGTGTGACCCACCTTGGCATTAAACAATGCATGTAATGTTATTTATTAATGGTTTTTTATCTAATTTTGGCGCCATGTATGGAAGGAAATTCAATGCAAAAGAACAAGCTGAAGAGAACTCAAGGATGCATGCTAAAAATAAATAAAATAAATTCATAAAAAGCAACCAACAACATGCATAATTGGGCGCCCAAATTGGATGAATAGACATGGTTATTATATAATTAAATTGTCAGAAATAGGAAGAGGAAATTATTAAAAATAACATGTTGGAGGTTATATAAGCATGGGATGCCATAAAGGAGAAACACTTATTTCTTTTTGATGAAGATTGCAGCCTAGATAGGTTTTGGCGCCAAAAGAAGGAGGATGTTGCATTAATAAATATTTTCCACTACCGGGAAGCTTCCAGTTTTGGCGCCTAGGGTTGGAATAGCCTAATTTTTGTCATTCTGAGTATCTGCATGTTGGTATATGTGCCCAGGTGAATTAAATAATATTTTTGGTTGTTTTGCATGCAAGCAAAGCCTCAATTTTAGGGCAGCAGGGTTTATATGTAGATTTTGGTGATAAAAATCAAGTTTTCATGCCATGGACTTCATCTTTGTCTCGAATAAATTGCGGTATTCATCACAGTGCTCGATCAATGTCGTGTACATTGAATATATCTTATGAATCAAGAAGTTGCCGATATGCACAAATTGATCCAATTGCAAGGGATTTTGGCGTAATTAAAAGAAAAAGAGATCGATAAACATTGTTCCAACCATGATGAAGCATGATGAAAGAAAAGGATTAGTAGAATCATGCATAGCTTCTAGATTTTTCAAGTCAATAATACAAACATGGGCCCTAAACTTATCATTGATTTAATAAATAGATCCAAATCTCATAATTGCAAAGGCTTCCGGCAAAAATTCATCCTCTTGTTTCTAACGTACCCTGTGTAGAAGTCGATGCAAGGAAAATTCCTATCAAGATCTTGTGCATGTGCTCCCAATATTCCAATTGAAGCCTTCATTGAATTTACTTAGCCGCAAAAGCTTCAAGGATAAGAGGGAAGACAAGTCAAAGATAGTACCCGCAAAAAAATCATGACACAATCGCTTTCAGATCCGGGGCCAGGTGAGAATCAAAGGCAAAAGAGTCAACCACATGCGCAGAATATGGAAAAAGAACAAGACTTGAAGTGTTGCAGACTTTCTTATAATTTCTTTTCCTCTTTCTTCTTATTTCTCTTATTTTCTTCGACAAAGTAATTGAGTAATTAATTAAATTATAAAACTTAAGTGATTGGTTTAAAAGTCGTTAATCAAGAAGTCAATTACTTGAAATAAGTGGCAGACATTCAAAATAGAAGGTTTTATTTTTCAATTATAAATCATGCATGTCATGCAAAGAAGAATTCCAGGAGGGAGATTGTCAGTTGTTTCATTTACAACTTCCACATATGTTAGTTTAGTTATAGTTTCCTATTTGTAATTTCCCCTCCATACACTATAAATAGAGGAAGAGCCTACAGGTTAAGGAATCAGAATTTGTAATCAACATTCTTGTGTTCCAGACTTTGAGCTGAAACCCTTGATAGCTTTCTGAAAGCAGAGGAATAGAGAGGAGGTGGATTTCCAAATAACTTTGTGTCAATGGTGCATTTCTTTCTTATTTCTTTTCAGATCTTTGCATAAACTTTGTGTTGTCTTAGATCTAGATCAAAAACTTTCATTTGCTTCAGATTATACATTTCAAGATCTATTTATTTCGTCTATGTGCATGTGATCAACTCTGTCAACTATTGGTTAGGTTGCACATCTCCTTTCATTTCTTCTCGTATTTAATTATTTCCCTTTCCTGCACATATTGCTTACAGTTGCTTACTTGCTGCAAAATTGCCTAGTTATGGTTCATGAACTATGTAGTTAAATTAAAACCAATAAATAAATATTAGGGAATATAATTGACAAAATCTTACACAGAGCCTCACCAGTAAATGAGGGAGATTTATCTCATGACCGCCTAGGTTTTCACTGTAGAAAATCTAGCCAACAATATTTAATAATGTGAAAAACTACTTTCTTTGTTTATGAAAATAATAACAATCCTTAATTGGTTCAAAAGTAAAAGTAATTACATCAAATGCATGTATTCAATGAGACAAACCTTGCCAAGTCTCGATAGACTATAGAAAATCAAGGGTTCTATATTCATTTGGAGGATATGTGTTGAGATCCAACGCTTCGGGTCATGCTTTTAAACCTGTCACATTGTGGATTGGGTTGTTTACTGGTTCTACAAAATTTACAAGCAGCACATGGCCACAACCGCTAGGGTCATGCAGTTAGGTCACACCTAAAAAGCAAAATCGGTACCATTGTTGGTTAAATCAACCTTACACGCGTGGATATATCTCGTAACCCTAATATATCATCATTTTATCAGATCCAAAATGGTTGATTTGGATTCGTAGATGTATCTAAATCGGTTTCATTTATATCTATCGTTGTTTTGTTTGTTGTATGCATAAGAGTTGTTTTACTTTTTGTATGCAAAAGAGAAGAAAACAATCAAGATTAGGAGGCGTGTATTTATTTTACTATTGCTTCCTCTGTGCGACTATGTTATGTGCACGTAACCTTTCTGAACACCATTCTTTGATAGATGATGGCTACCACTTCATTTCCCGCTCTTTATCTTTTATTTCGAGTAGTAGTTGTATTGATTAAGACATTAAAAGTGCATGTTCCCGTTATTCCACTTATGTCTATACAAGATTTGTCCCATCGACATTCCATGGATCGCCCCCACCCCTTCATTGACCATCACGATAATGAAAAAATTTTGTGTCACACAACGGTTTCTCGTGACAACTTTCATTTGGCCCTCGCCCCTACCCTTTTAAAATACCCCCCCCACCCGAGTAGATTCCCAATTAAATAGGCATGATTCCTACAACACATCTTCAATGAATCAACCCTCTAAAATATAGGTAGCTTCATCTCCACTTCAAAAATAATATTGTTCGCTCTGGATTAACAATGCCCATCCTCAGCTTAATTTTTTGTTGGCTTCTACTCACCTTCTTTGGAGTTTTATCAGATGTTTGTTGTAAGTATGCATTATTAATTGATCTTTGCTTCGATGTGTGTTGGGTTTCATTTGTTTTCAACAGTTCATTTATCTTCGCATGCTTTCCTCATGTTTTCTTGCTTCGATATTCAATTGGCTTATTTGGTTTTCAAGAAATGATGCATCGAGGATATCTTAGAAGTTTAATAAAAGTCCATAGTTCCTCTTCATTTGAAGAAGTAGTGTATTCTCTTATGATATGTATTGGGTGTAGTTTGTTTTGATTTTTTGAACAACCATGCACATTATTAGACTTTTATAATGAAATTTATGTGTATCTGTTTATGACTTTCAATGGTTTCCACTTTGTTGCACAAGTCATAAGAACTCGACTCACAAGATAACCCCACTAGCATGATAAATTCATGTGGTTCCCTTCTACCCTTTTATGAAATTTCAACATTTTTGCCTAATTAATCGGCTCCTATTATAATTTACAGGCATGAATTTCTCAGTAGATTTCCACGTAAACAATATGAATAATTTATCTTGATTGAACGGTGTTGTATCCTTTTTGTTGTAATTTATAGTGATTGATTTCTGTAGATTTTGCGATTATCATAGTAAAGCATGCATTTTTAGGTTTGGCGAGCCACCTAGAAATACCATCCTTTGTTGATGGAAATGACAATGGCAGATAAAGACCACTCATTGTGTAGATGTGGCTTAAATCATTATCATATGTTTGACCCCCACATCCTGGATGTGTTGTCATCATCATCATTTAAGTTCAACCTTGCATTTGTTCCATCATTATTTTAAATTTCACCTCCGCTCTCGATACCCCATGGCAACACACTACCACAACCTTATTATGTTCCCATCCCAATGGACTTGTGAAAATTAGGCAAGCTCTGCTTAAGTATAACCTCCACCATATCAGGGTAGGTACCCCATCAGCCATGGATGTGCTTAACACTTCATTTCCTTTATCGTCTGGTGTGTTTAGGAATAACATTGCTGAAACTGTTATGAAACCAATGTTGAAGTTTCTAAATAGGACCAAATCCTCTTTCTTCGTTGATGTTTATCCTTATTTTTCCTGGTCTTCTAACCCCAATTATATTGTCCTAGAATATGAAAATTTTGGTGACCAGAAACGAATCCAAATGGCCTTGTGTATACCAACTTGTTAGATCAACAGCTTGATGCACTTATAGCTGCAATCAACAAGTTGGGCTACGAAGATACAAGGCTCACTATAGCTAAAATTGATGGCCCGATGTTGGTGACCTTAACGAGTTGGGTGCTAACATCTTAATGCAACTCATGGAGAGGAGTTTGTAGGAAGAATGTGAATCATAACCGGAGGCTTGTGAGAATAATGCTTGTAGATCCTCCCCTTAGACCCTTAAAAGGCCAAACCAATACATCTTCGTGTTCATTTTTTCAGTTTTTAATGAGAATCCAACTAGGGATGCCTTGTTATTACCTAATTCCATTGTTATACATGCTTCATATGCATTCAATAGCTACTTCGGAAGCAATTCAAGAACACGGGGACCAAATGTTACTTCGATGGAGCTACAACAATGGTCACAAAGGAACCCAATAAGTAAAAGTCTCCTACTTTGAATGCTTTTGTGTTTCCTATTTTTTTCCATTCCTTGCTCAATTGAAATATTTTCACCATTTTATCTTCTTCTCATTCACATGACATATGTTATTCATTATTGCATAAATTTGGTTTACCTTTTAGGCTTCATGTGGCCATGTTTCTTCATTGTTTAGGTTTTTTTGTTTTGTTACAGTCTTGAATGGGCTTCACCATTTAGGATGCAAGCATTTGTTTGGGGCAAGAATCTTCTTAGTTTTTAGGGCTTGATATGTCGGTGTTTGCTATGGATCGCTGCACTTTATAAGTAGTGAATGCTTGTTTTTGGTCATTTCTTTCATGACAAAGTCGATTACAGGATGGCAGGTTTTGGAAGTGTTAGTCATTACGTAAAGACATTTTACTAGGAACTTGTTTAGGAGCAGCACTCGACAACATCAAATTTAGAACTCACAACTTTCATGCATGGTGGGTCAATCAGAGGGTTGTTTCTTGGTGCAAAGCAAGGCCAACTAAAAGAATTTTCTTACAATCCCAAGATCCCTGTAGGTTGCTGTAAATTCTATATCAACAATTTCCATGACTGTGTTGTTGTCTGCTTTTGATAGAATCTATGTTCACATGTCAATGCCAAAGACAACTCCATCCACATTTGATTACATAGAGCTTTTGTATGATCATGATATGTACGAAATTTTAAGTCACAGGGTTTGAGTATGGTACATTGATATATGCTTTGAAAAGCTAGATATATGTTCATAAACTTTAGAGTTATTTTAATTTACTCTTTTGATTTAAATAAATTATCGTTTTGTATTTCCTCTAGTGTGAGGTTTGTTTTTCAGATTTTTGATTTCTCCAATGTTGTTGAAGAGTCCGAGATCCTTAGTGACATAAAGCTTTTGTATGATCATGATATGTACAAAGAACCAAAATCACACTTTTATATATTTTAAGGGTTCCGAATGGATTGAATTAATATCAATAAAATTTGGACTTTTAAAGGAAAAATTAGGTTTTTAGCCTCGATGTTCTTGCATATTCAGTGGTCAAGTGTAGAGGTAATGGTACCCACAAGGTAGTGGTGTGGGTCTTTGGCCAAGAAATGGACTTGACAATGCCAAAGTTTGAAAAATGTGCTTCAAAATTATCATCCAAAAGAATGTTAGAAGTCTTTACATCCCTATGAAAAATGTGTGGGTTACAGTCATGATGAAGATATGCTAATCCTTCTGTAGCGCCATGAACAATATTTAGCCGAGTGTCCCAGTCTAGCTTAGATTGGATTCTTCTATTTCAAAATATGAATCTACAATGTACAGATCCATTTTTCTTAATAACATAATCATTTTACTCACCGTGTAAAATGTACCACAGACTTCCATTTACCATGTAATCATAAAATAACACATTTCCATGTGGAGAAAGTGAATATCGATGCATCATCACAAGATTACGCTGCTTGATCCTTCCAATTGTTTCCAACTCGCTTTAAATTCACACAAGCTTATTTTAATAGGTTTCATACTAGGAAATGCATTTTTTCTCACTTCCCCTCTACTGTTATGTTGAATTTTGATTTTTTTGGTTAGAGATAGACCCTAGCCATGATTAACAAAAATGCAGTTTTATTCTAGCCTTCATTTGTGCATATTGATGTAATAAGGGAGGCTTGAGTTTGTGGCACATTTTAGAATCGAGTAGGTTGTATATGGTTTGTTTTCTTGGATTCTATCAACACTACCACTTGATTGAAACTTTCCATTTGAAAATGGTAGGGTGTTGGCTTTTAGCCAGAGATGAACAAAAGCTTGATTTCTTCTCCACTTGGTCCCACCCAATTTATGAGTCAAATCGGTCTTGCAAATTTCTTTCAAATTGTGTTTTTTATTTCAAAGTATTTACTTCTGATGTAAATATGAGATGATTGAAGGTAAATCAAATTTACTCTAGTTTTTTTCAATACAATTGGCTTAGAGTTGTTTGTCAATTTTTTCCTGGTTAAAACTACAGACTTCCAACTTCGAATCCATAATGTATATCTAATTTTGAAATGTAGTAATATAAGAGGGAAAACCAGGGGTGGAGATTAAGAATGTCAGTCACAAAGAGTTAATGCATTACCATACCTAGTTATTGTTAGGTATTGTTCCATTTATGTTCCATTAACTAAATCAATTCAAAGCATGTTATCTTTGTGTTAGGATGATGATAATGTATAGAATGAGATTTTATAGATGTATAATTTAAAATAAATGGTGCATCCCAGGATTAGCCAAATTTCTTAGTGTTTACCCTACATTGGTGTTTCAAATAGTTAGAGGTTTATGAAATAGTAGAGGCAATGGATTTTAGGCCTACCATTATCCGAGTTCATCACCGTGAATAATACCTATAAGATACGAGAGAATACACAGGAACTCAATATCCTCCCCTTCCATCGAACCTCTTCCCCGGTCATCCCTCATCCTTTCCCTCTATTTCACTTCCTCATTTTTTCATTCTTCACTCAATCCCTTTTCATGGCTTTCCATCGTACACTTCACGTATTTATCGATTCTTAGTAATAACTAGTTAATCAAAGTTGAAACCTATAGTATAATATGTCATTGGGCAAGATAATAATAATACCATATAGGCATTTTTCCAAACTACGAAAAATGAGCAAATTATGACAACTTTGGCGACACCATAAAGCAATAATGTGCATTGATGGTTGTGGCATTCTGATAATGAGAATCAAATGGTGGTGGTGTTCAATAATATTGGGCATTGAAATGTTGTCAATAACCATTCACTTACAAGAGGCAAAGGAACGATGGATAAGAAAAGCTTGCTTTGACATGACACCATGTCCCCAATCCAATATTCCATCCTTTATGTGGACGGGTCATCACCCATATGCCATGCTTAAAAGGCATTCAAGGATGATTTTACAAAAATTGAAAATGTTCACATTACTTGTTAATAATTTTATTCGTAATTGATTCTTTAGTCTTTACAACATTTTTTGCTATGCATCTTTATACTTCAAATATCATATCCTCTTTGGTTTTTTTACTTTTTCAAGATTTAAGTCGAAGTTTCACTTCTATCCCTTTAATGATATTATAATTGTTCATATATAGTTTTTATTTATATTTAAATATGGTAAACACAAATATTTGTTTTAAGAAGACTAATTTTATTATAATTAATTAATTCTCTTCTCTTATATTATAAGACTTTTTGCTTTGCATCTATGTACTTCAAATATCATATCCTCTTTGGTCTCCCCTCCTTTTTTTGCTTTTTCAAATGTTAAGTCGAATTTTCACTTTTATCCCTTTAGTGTTATTATAATGTTCACATATATAGCTATTTACTTATATTGAAATATGGTGATCTTGAATATTTGTTTTAAAAAGGCTTATTTTATTATAAATTATCCATAATAAACAAAATATCTAGTGTCACCACCGCGACACCGTGGATGGTATTTGTTCTTTGGACATAATACAACATATTATTTATTTTTCTATCAAATTTTCTACTTTCATTGTTTTTGGTCTGAGATTCATTTGTGTTTGGGTGTGTAAGACATAATGGAGGGCATGGTATGTAGTTACAAAAGAGTGGGGGATTTGGACATCTATGAGCTTCCTAATCTATAGATGGTGGTGAAGGAGACAATGCAAATGCATTCACTTAGTCCCTTCCTCTTATGGGCTTGTGTCTGCAACCATGATACATATTTAAAGTTATTCTCTATTTTACATTTTTGTTTGTTTATACGTGCATGTCCTTTTAACACTTGTTTAACAATAATATCTAAGTTATTGAGGCATCGAACATGTATGTGTACGCATGTTTTATGTTTTGATTATGTGAGCAACAATGAAGATTCGATTTTGTAAATATTGCTCCAATATATTTGCTTCTACAATAGGTAGGGCCATTATTTTTGTTTGGTTCTGTGTCAGGAGTTGATGTCCCCTATGCTCCACTCAGTAACTATCGTATATTTTATTAATAATATTAAAAGTTATCGAATTTGTTACAACCCTTACAATACATGTCAAATTTTATTCCTAATAAACCATGTTTTTTGTTTTGAAGTATTTTATATTTTCATTATGTTTGAACTTTCTTTTTGGGTAAGTGCACCAAGTTGGTGGACAAAAAGGGGTCATAAGTGGACGTCATATTGCAAAAAAATAGTGAAATCTCAACTTGTAGGGATTATTAGCAATACGCGCACTCAAAATTAGAAAAATTTATATAAATATGAATCGTAGCATCCGAATCTATTTTCTAAAATATCAATTTTAAAAAAAAAATAGACAAGTTTAACTATATTAAACACTTAAAATTATATGACTTGGTTTTTGTTTTTGAAAAACTATAAGATTGTAGTCCGTTTGCCCGCGATTTGATGACCAAATCTTGTTTTTTTTTTTCCTTTGGTGAAAAGTTAGATGTAGTTGTCTATCTTGGGATGGATTTTATTTTGTATTTTTTCGAGCAATATTTTTTTAATGATTTTTTCCGTGAAAGTGGTCTAAAAGATTTAGAAAACGGAGCGCTTTCTTTCCTGCCATAACTATATCAAAAAATATTGAAATCAAATATATATATATATATATATATATATATATTTTAACGTGTATAGAATTTCTCCACGCTTGGGATGGTATAAGTTTTATCACATTTTGATAAGCGAAACAAAAGTTGCAGTCTTAAACGTAGACATGAACATTTGCGGGAAAAAATGTCTTAAAGACCTATTGTTAGTAAAAAATTATAAAATGATATTTATTTTATTCTATTCACTTTAAAATCAATATTTATACGAAGCTAACAACCTCCCCTATGCGATGACACCATTTTTGTGAAATGTTTTCGTTTTTTAGCATGGTTCAAGTATGTGGAAGAGAAAATTTGAAGTTTTTTTGACCCTTTACACTTCATAATGACCTTCCATAGCTTTGGTTGGGGCAAAACAAAGATTTCTCGAGCCTTATGGTCAGATTTGATGATACAGATAGAACCGCGATAGCAGGTTTTTAAACAAGAACTACGATCGTGCTTTATAAACTGCCAACGCGGTTTATAAATCGCGATCACAGTTAATAAATCATATTTATACGCATCCCAATGGTCTAATTACCATGTGATTTTTACTGTTTGACTTTACCGTATGAATTACTACAAAATTTTGTCGTTTTCTACACGTTTTTCTTATCACCAAAGTAAAACATCATGGGAGACAAGAAATGAAGTCAAAAAGGAAGTCATTAAGTTAAAAACACCAAACGAATTAGAAGCAAACATATTTCAAAATGTTTGAGCGAATGCGGAATCTTCGTTATCAAGAAGAGGTTCATCTTCAACCCCTACTATCAGAAGTGAATGAGGAACCGTAAATGTTTCTATTGTCAATGTTGAAGTTGAATTAAATACTCGTGATGAAGATGTTTTTATTGTCAATGTTGAAGAAGAATTAAATACTTGTGATGTAGCAAATTTTGAAATTGAAGGAGACAATGAAAATGTGAATAAAGAAATTCAGGTTGAAACTGTAGACAAGTAAAATTTGACAAAAACACCTCCTAGGATTTTATGTAAGAAACCTAATTATTTTATTGAAATTGATGAAAACATTTTGAAACCAATGTGTGACAAACTTTCTGAACAACAAATCAGAAGAAAAGCCATTGAAATTTGGGATAATCATTTTGAAATTTTAAATGATTCCCAAAGATGTCAGTTGTTGGTTAGTTTGATGAAATTGAATAAAATGAGACCTACATTAAACACCTTAGGATTGACAACATCTAATATACGTGGTCAAACCTCTACAATTGTTGAAAACCTTCATGATGCATATCACACTGTTAGTGTCAAGAGACGCACTAGGGATAGTAATATTGTGTGTCGTGGTAATTGCTACTAGTGTTGTAAGTGAATCAATAAAAAAACAACGTTTGGTTACGTAAAAAGTCGAATGTTGCAAGTTAATCGAAAACTCTAATGAAAGCAATTGAAAGACGTAATATCCTTTAATCACTCAATAACACCGATTTTTTGGCATTTTCTCGCTAGAGCACCGCTGTAAGGACAAATATAATACTCGATGTTATAAGAGAAGTTGTTATTCAATTTTAGCATGATAACACTAAAGTTTCACCAAATACAAGAGATGTTGTAAAATAGAGAGTTGGTTCTATTAATCGCGAACCACATCTAAAGCATTTCTTAGATATGACTCAAACTCAATTTTTTAGAAGTTTGAACAAGAGCATCTAAAAATTAAAATTAGTCAACGTTTTTTTGAAATGTTAAAACCATTCTATGTGAAAATCAACCACACTCGCACCACTTGTTGTAGAGGCAACATGTTGAATTTTCTATGCATTATGCTAAATTTTAATGTATTCATTCTATTTTACATTCTAAACTATTTATCTAATGTGGTGTTCAAGTTCCACCAATATCTTCCAAAGATTTCATTCCTATGATATTTTGTGAAAAAGAAGTTGGACAATTTTTTATAGTCAGGATTGTTTATATGGAAGTTATGGTACATGTGGCGGATTACCTAAATTGGAAAGTTACATCCATGAGTAAATTGAAGGTGCAATATGAAATAATTTAGTTGATTTTGATAAATATAAATCAGTTGCATACCAGTTGAAAGATGGAAAAGAGTCTAAACGGTGTGAGCTAGTTACATAACATATGTCTGTTTTTCAATTTATGAGAAAATTTAAGGATGAAATTGTTTATGAGTATGCTAGGCATACACATAGAGCTCGATGGTTGGATGAACAATTCAAGATATGCAAAGACACATTTCATATTGGTACTATTATTTCAATGGTCGATTTTGCAAAGAATTACACATTGCAACCACAAATGGAGGTTCAATCACAATATTACAACTCAGTACAAGTTGCCATTTTTGTGCATATAACATTTATACATTATCTTGACATTACAAAGAATGATAATTTTTTTAAGAGAGTACCACTTTTATATCAGTGATGATCGTACTCATTCTACTGAATTTGTGCAAGGGTGTTTCCAGTTATTTTATGGAAACTTGTCTGATAGGGACATCCACTTCAAAAAATATTATATATGGTCGAGATAATTACACGTCTCAGTTTAAAAATACACGAATGTTTTATTGAATGAGCATGATGCATGTCAAGATGGGTGTGCAACATATTTGGAGTTTCACTGAGGCTGGACATGGAAAAGGAGAGCATGACGGTGTAGGGGCATGTGTGAAAAGAGCTCTTGCAAGAGAAGAGTTGAAGTACAAAGATGGTGCTAAATTGAAAGATGCAAAGAGCATAGTGGAATGGTGTATTGACAACATGGCCCGAGATTCTCAAGAAATTTTCACGGTTCGCAGATATTTTTGGTTGATAGAGGAACAACAAATTACTAACTACGAGGATTGTATGACACTCACTGGGTCCAATGATATACACTCATTTTGTAGCTCATACGCTACTTCGTGGGGCCACATAGACAAGAAAGTTGACATGTTTTTGTGCATCTTGTATAAAATTTGTCACTGTTGAGTGTGATTCACAAGAATGGGTGGATGGATGGATTTGTAGGCCTCTAACTCCACTTCCTAGTTATCAACCTCCACAAACATTACGACTTGTTTCTGTAGATGAAGTTGTAACATCTAAGGACTTTGACAAAATTTTAATTTTGGTGTGACAAGGTATTTATGGTTATTTACAATTTTGTGTTGAATTACATCCATTAAAATTTTAATATGTATAATTTAAATTTGAGTTGAAACCTTTTTTTGTAGGACATGTGTTTGTAGTTATTGCGACAGAAGACAATGAAGAAGGAACAAACTATTTCTTATGTCGTTGCATCGAGGAAAGAAAGAAGTTGACTTCTCCTGTTATAGATGACGAAGATATTGAGTACCCTACAGGGTCAGTGGTAGTTACTGGAACTTGGCTTCGACGGTATCCATTAAAAACTCCTCTGTTTGGGTGTTTGAAGACTTTGAGACACACAGAAAATACTCTTATATTCGCATCTAGTTCTAGTGACAAATATTCAGCTATATAGATATTGAGGAAGGCCTAATAACAAGATTCTTTGGAAGGTTCAAGAGTCAGATCATGAAGCAATCATGTCCGCTATTCAGAGTAGATCCGATCTTGATGGTTCATTAGAATGAATTTACAATGCTCATGTCTAATATATATAATTTCTTTGGTATATATAAATTTGTTAGTGAGATAAATTTAAGTTCATATATTTTATTAAATTTGTGTATTTTGTATATATCTAGTATGGTTTTGATTTGAAACTTAAATTTCTTTGACCAACGCTTTTATATAGAAGTTAGTGATGCCGTAAAAGCTTCCACCTTCACGTGGTTGGGCATCATTAGTAGAGAATTATAAATTCTCGAAGCTAAGAGAAGCTTTCATTGTTTTACAAGAAAAGAGAAGCAATTAACAATGATTTATGTACCTGTGGAGGGGGTTCTTGGCTCCAGAGGAGGTAGCCCAAAAGGACTGGAGCTTAGAGAACCAAAACGATGCCTCCCCAAGTGTTTACAAGACCATCCCTACGCGTGTGCACAGTCGGTTTGGTGCCACGACCCACCGTTTGTAAAATATACCGTTTAACAACCTTTTACAATGTCTCAAACTACACTATTAGGTGTGTTTGTAAACAATAGGGTAGCGAGAGCACCGATTGGAGAAGGAAAAAACCAAGACAGGATATTATAGAGGGTCCCTATGCCAAGGTGTAGGATCAGACGAGACGTCTTTAGGTGCCACGGAGTGTGCGTAGCCACCCGTCAAAGTTGAATAATTTTTTTGTCTCAGGGCTCTTAAGGGACTACGCCCGAACGAGGTAGCCAAGCAACGACATTGTTGCGCACTAAAATGATACCTCCTCTAGCATTCACCTGGTCACCCGGATGTTTCGGCGCATTCGGTTTGGTGCCACAACCCACCATTTGTAAAATATATCGTTTGACAACCTTACACCGGCTCAAACTACACTATTCGACGCGTTTACAAACAATAGAGTGTAAGAGCACCGATTGGAGAAGGAAAAAACTGAGACATACTATTGTAGAAGGTCCCTACACCGAGGTGTAGGATTAGACGAGACATATCTAAGTGCCACGGAGTGTGCGTAGCCACCCGTCGAAGTTGAACGATTTTTTGGTCGCAGGGCTCTTAAGGGGACTACGCCGAACGAGGTAGTATGGAAGTAACGACATTATCGCACACCGAAATGATGCCTCCTCTAGCGTTCACTTGGCCACCTGAGACATGTCAACGCATTTTTTTTGGTGCCATGACCCACCATTTACAAAATATACCTTTTGGACAAATTTTTACACCTACTCAAACTACACTATTCGGTATAGCGTTTGTAAACAATAGGGTAGGGCAAGAAGAGCACCGATTATAGAAGGAAAAAACCAAGACATGCTATTGTATAGGGTCCCTACGCTGAGGTGTAGGATTAGACAAGACGTTTCTAAGTGCCACGGAGTGTGTGTAGCCACCCGTCGAAGTTGAACGATTTTTTGGTCTTAGGGTTCTTAAGGGACTACGCCCAAACGAGGTAACCTAGAAGCAACAACGTTGTCACGTACCAAAATAACACCTCCTTAAGCGTTCACCTAGCCACCTAGATTTTTCCGCACATTTAGTTTGGTGACATAACCCACCGTTTGCAAAATATACCATTTGATGACCTTACACCGACTCAAACTACACTATTCGGTGCGTTTACAAACAATAGAGGCGGCGAGAGCACCGATTGGAGAAGTAAAAATCGAGACAAACTATTGTAGAGGGTCCCCACACCGAGGTGTGGGATCAAACGAGACATCCTTAGGTATTGTTATCCAAAATTCACCCCCTGTGGTTAATTTGATAACATGCATCGAATGCTCAAGTCCTGTGCGAGATAATTTGATTCAGGGGGCAAAAATCATGTTTCTAGGGTCCCTTCGAGAATTTTTCTAACTCCCCGTCTGTCCGGGTTGAAAAGAACAAGCTACGAGAAAATGTGAGAAAGTTGTAGAAAATAAACTTGGGCTAGAAAAAATCGTGAAAATTGGCTAAGTCCTGGTCCAGGGCGGTCTTTGGGACATGAGGAACGTCGACGCAGATCGGCCGAAAAGCCTCCAGCGGCCCACGAAGCAAAGGGCCATCTGGGATGTATGACGCGCAGGCGTGAGAAGCCGATATGGTCGAAGGAGGAAGCAAAATTGACTAACTACTGAGCAAAACAGTTTGGGACATTCGGGCCGTGAGGGCGCGAACCGCCTGGTTCGGCGAAAGGAGAATTTTCGCAAAGGAACAATTGGGCCATCGGGACGCATGGGGCAGAAAGCCGGTTCACCAAGAAGAATAAAATCGATTAACTACTCGGGACATTTGGGACAAGAAGACGCGAAGGACGCGAACCGCCGGATCACCGAAAAGGAGAACTTTCGCACTAAGCGATTCGGGACATTTGGGTGTAAGGACGCGAACCGGCCGAATCGGAAGAATTTGTCCCAAGCAGTCCGGGACAAGTGGGACAAAGGGATGCGTGGGACACGGATAACCGAAAAAGCCGAAAGCCAATCAAGCAACGCCACGTCATCGGCCGAATGAGGGACAAGGAAGCCCATTTCGGGCGGATCGGGAGTTTTTGTCTGTTGTACACTCAAAATTCCCCCTGCTCTGAAGAAGGTGAACTTTCAAAATTTCAAGTTTAAGTGTCTTTTTCACGTGCAAAGTGGTAGTAGGAGAAAAGTCATGAAATTGAAAAAATCTATGTTTTGGGTCATTTTGTATGTATTTCGGGCCTGTCGGACATTTTTGTCCCGCCTGTCCCAAGTTCAAAAGTGCGCTCTGTTCCCCGATCGGCCGAAATCCCCGAAGTTGTTCCATTTTCGGGCCTGTCGGACATTTTTGTCCCGCCTGTCCCAAGTTCAAAAGTGCGCTCTGTTCCCCGATCGGCCGAAATCCCCGAAGTTGTTCCATTTTCGGGCCTGTCGGACATTTTTGTCCCGCCTGTCCCAAGTTCAAAAGTGCGCTCTGTTCCCCGATCGGCCGAAATCCCCGAACCGCGTACTTCACTCTTTCATGTTCCAAGTGTCCCAAACTTTCCGTGCGAGCTGTTCCATTTTCGCCCGAACCACCCGAGTCGCGTACTTCGGAACTTTTTGTCCCAAATGTCCCAAGTCAGATTGTGCAAACTGTTCCATTTTCGGCCGATTCACCCGAACCGCGTCCTTCGCGCGTTTTCATCCCAGATGTCCCAAAATGCATTTGTGCGTCTTCTCCTTGCTTCACCCGATTCGGCCGAGCTACGTGTTTCGCGCATTCGCGTCTCACATGTCCCAAACGAACCAAATGCCATCCATACTTAGTTTTTCCCGCTCTACCCGAATATGCTGTTTTTCAAACTAAATATGAATTTAAGTTGCGGCTCTGATACTATCAATCTGAAGACCAAATTCCAAGGACAGCGGGCAGAAGGATGAAGTTTTCAAGACACTGGTCATCTCTGTTTTCAAAGACATATGCTGTCATCTTTAGAATGAGACTTCTGAGACATAGCTGAGGCGTCAAAAGAATTTCAGGCAGCGGATTCTGAAGTCAGTGGGTCCCTCCAAGTGACTGGCCACCTGTCTTCTTCTCCTCATTCTTTTCTCTTCTTCCATTTCTTTTTCCATTTTCTTTGTAATGGGTTGAGGTACTGCGATAGGCGGTCTTTAACTGTTCTTGGTTAAAGAAACGGTTACGAAGAGTAACTGATTTGTAAGTTATATAATGGCCTTCTTCACGCCATTCAAAAAAGGAGGAAGAACTTGGCATATTTTCTGAAAGTGTAAATAGATTACAAAGAAATCAATACAGAAGGACTTTCCATTCTTTGTCTATCTGATCTCTGTTATTCCTAAGCTTTCGTTTATTTTCTTTGTGAAGATCATTTGTCTCAAGTTCGTTAGTCTTACCGATTGCATACTCTTCAACTTTGCAAGCTCGGTGATCTTGTATAACCAAGAAGGAACTTTGTTTCCTTGATTAATGAATCTGTGTTATGTTAAGAAACTTTGTGTTCTAAGCAGATGTTATTTACAGAACTTTGTGTCTTTAAATTCCATCTTATTCATTCGATACGAATGATCTTGTTTCAATTCATTGTGACTTTCGCATACATAAAGAATTACTCTGATATCTATAATTCTGCATGTTGCCTTTCTGCTCTTTCCCGTACTCTCATTTCCTCAGTCCTTTTGTAATTGATGATCTTCATAGAAAACACTTTCGTGATATCCAAGTTTAACCAACAAATCATGCCTTGTACATTTGTAAATAAGTTCGTTTCTGAATAAGGGAACCTCTCCCATTAAAGAGGAGGGACTTCTTGTCCCCTGACTGTTGCTCTTCTTAAAAGTCCTATCTGACGACCAACAGTTTTTGGCGACTCCGCTGGGGAAAATCACATTCCAGTTCTGTAATTTTTCGATCATCTTTTGATCTGGCGACTCCGCGTTTTACTCGAGGGAGAAGGGCCCTTGGTATTGAAGATTCTCAGTTCCAGATTTTGGAGCAGCAGGGTTTTCCTTTCCCTTCAACAAGAGATAGAAGAACTCGTTCGACAAGCACTCCACCTGTTCAAGATAGAAGTCCTACGAGTGGTATTCCTTCAGAGCCAGCTAGCCCTAATCTTTGAGCTTTGATTCTTATTGGTGTTGCAGTTCCTCTCCAAGCCGTTTTTCAAAGAATGGCGGCATCATGCCATGGGGTCATCGTGTCGCCCTTGCTCTTCCTCGGCGTTTGCATGAGTTACCCGTAGAGGTAACCTAAGAACTTCCCAAAATTCAAAGGCGATGGCAAAGTGCATCTTGATGAACACATCGCACCTTCATTGTTGCATGTGGAGTCCTCGGGAGTTGAGCACGAAGACGTCTCGTGAGACTGCTTCGCTGAGACGCAAGATAATGCTACGCGATTGGTTCTACCACCTTCTACCGGGCGCTATCACCGATCAGCACAATGAGAACTCAGTTTGAAAACCGTTTCAAACCAGCAGAAGATGTGCATGCCTTGCTTGCCCAAATTTCTCAGATAAAGAAAGATTCATCAGAACCCATGAGAGAATTTGTGGCCCGGTTCAACAAATTGATCAATAAAATTCCGCAGCCTACCCGACCTGTTGATCAAATTCAAAAATGTTTCTTCCTAAATGCTCAATCGCCCAAAGTTAGTTATGCACTAAGAAGGGCTAATCTCGCAACATTGGTCGAGGATCAAACTCTCACTGTTAGTATCGAGGATGACTTGATCATGTCAGGGAAGTTGAGAAGAGACCCTCCCAAATCTAAGTCTGCTGCTTCTTCCTCTTCCACCCCTGGACCTAATACTGATCCATTAGTTCAGAAACTTGCAAATGATCTTATTGCTATAAAGAAACAATTGGCTCAGCACGCTCCTTATGCAGACGTTCCAAGGAGAAATTTTCAGCCCAGAAATCGTTTACCTCCTTCTCAAACAAGACTAGCACTTGAAGGACCTCCTGTTAAAGTTCCTGTGAATGCAACCTGTGAAGTTGAAGAGCCAGATGATGATGAGGATAATGAAGCTTGCGAAGAGTTTGCGAGAGAAGTTGATGATGAAGCAGATGAACTTGAGGGATCTCGAGTCAATTTCTTCACCACTGAGGGCATTGATGATGGAGATGACTATGATGAAGTAGTAGCGGACATGAACAGTGAATCATTCACTGTCATGACTCGAGAGCAGACAAGTCGGAAGGAGAAAGTGACACAGCCTATCAAGAAATCTAAGGAGCAGTTGACAACTATTCCTGTGATTGCAAAAAGAGGATCTCCTATCCCTACCTCGTCTACACCAAAGGTGAGTCCTATTAATCCTACTACCAAAATTGCTTCTTCTTTTTCTCCTAAAGTTGATAAGCCTAGAGTACCGAATGATGATGGCCCGTCCACTTCTGGATCTTTTGATATTGTTGATCACCTGAAAAAGACCAAGGTCCAAATCTCAGAAGCTGAGTACTATCAAACCCATCCCAAAGCTTTTGCCAAAATGATCCACTTTGTCAATTCCCACTCCAAAACCACCTCTAAAGGCCTTTTACCTACTCCTTCTTCTGCACCACAGCCTAGTCTGGTAGCTGCTGTCACCTCGCCTAATGACAAAATCAAGCCTTTTTATGTAACACTTCTTATAGCTGGCCATAGGCTCAGTAATTGTGTCATAGATTCCGGAGCCTCAGATAATGTGATGCCTGCTAAAGTAGCTCATGCTTTAGGCCTGACCCTCACACGCACTTATGGATCTTGTTACTCCATGGAGAGTAAAGAAGTGCCCCTGGTCGGGAGAATTAAAGATGCACAAGTAGCTTTTGCTGCTTTGCCCGAGAAGAAAGTGTTGGCTACCATCTTAGTGGCAGATATTCCCCCTTCATACGGGATGTTGCTAAGTAGGAACTTCTGTAAGGACGTGGGTGGGGAAATCCAAATGGACTGGTCACATGCACTCATACCTTTCAATGGACAAATGAAGAAGTTGCTGCCTGAGAAGCAATCTGAGTATATTGTGCAAAAACGGATGATCCTAAAGCACAAATACTCTATGAGGATATGGGTCATGGCAATTACATGATTATGTCCCCTGATGAAATCCAACTTCCCAGAATGTCACCTAAAGATCCTAATGGTATTTGGATTTTAGAGTTTGATGGAAGTTGTTCCTCAGCTGGTTCTGGAGCTGGTGTCTTGCTAGTGTCACCTGAAGGATGCCTACATCCTTTTTCATTTAAGTTGCAGTTCGAGAATACTAATAATACAGCAGAGTATGAGGCTCTCATTCTCGGATTGCAAGTGGCCAAAGAACAAGGTGTGAAGAATCTTCTGGCACGTGGTGATGCAGAATTGATTGTAAAGCAAGTGAGAAGCCTTTTCCAAGTAAAAAATGGGAGGTCAAACATTACCTAATCAGTTTGGGATTCCATTGAATTCCTTGATGCTTTCTCCATTGAGGCAATACCTAGGAGAAGAACAAAGCAGGTGATTCACTAGCGAGCCTCGTCGCTCGCTATCGATTCCTCATCCTGATTTCTCTCAGGATAAGTTCACCATTGAGATGGTCCATCGGCCTAGTGTACCTGATAATGCCAATAACTGGCAAGTCTTCAATGATGATCAACATTTGCTTTCCTTCCTGGAACTCAAGGGTAATTTTGAACAACTATATTTTGAGGGAAGTGACAACCTACCTCGTGAGAATGTGCCCTTTGACCAAGCAGTCGCCCAAGGGGAAGAAACAGATCAAGATGGATGCATCAATCTCAAAGGAAACAAGATTCCTAAAGGTTTGGTGAGTTTGGAGGAATTATTTGATAAACATGACAGGTATGTGAAATCTAAAGCTTCTACTGGACCTCAGCAATCAGCTGAGTATGATAAGATTGATATTGGGAGTTCTACTGACCCCAAGCTCGTGAACATTGGAAAATGTTGCACAGCAGATGAGAGGAGAAAAGCAATTGATCTTTTAAAGAGGTATAAGGATGTTCTCGCTTACTCTTATGAAGATTTGAAAGCTTTCAAACCAAAATATATGCAGCACTCTATTCCTCTTAAGCCTGGAATTAAGCCTTTCAAGCAGAAACAGAGGCAATACAACCCCAAAATAGCTGACACCATCTTTCAGGAGATACAGAAGTTGTTGAAGGCTAAAATTATTTTTCCCATTCACCATTCAACATGGATTGCAAATATTGTGCTCATAGGAAGAAAATGGTGAGATCCGCATCTGTGTTGATTTCGGAATCAATCAAAGCTTCTCGAAAGATAATTACCCTTTGCCTATGATGGATAAAGTATTGCAAGCGCATGAATGAGGATCCGAAATGTTATCTATGCTTGATGGATTCTCGGGATATAATCAGGTGGAGGTTGATACTGTAGATCAACACAAAACAACTTTCACCACTCCTTGGGGTACCTTTGCCTACAAGAGAATGCCTTTTGGGCTTATTAATGCTGGTGCCACTTTCTAGAGAGCTATGGATCTGGCTTTTGGAAGTTTGAAAGGGAAGTGTATTGTCATATATCTTGATGACCTGACAGTATTTTCCAAGGCAAGAGCGGATCATTTTGATCACCTAGAGACAGTTCTGCTGAGATGCCGAGAGCATGGGATCTCTCTGAACCCTAAAAAATCTATCTTCTCGTGTCACAGAGGGAAAGTTATTAGGGCACATCGTTTCCAAGGATGGTATTAAGATTGATCCTGAACGAGTTCAAGCCATCCGACAAATTCCTCTCCCAACCAGCAAAAAGGGCGTGCACTCCTTCTTTGGTAAGATAAATTTCTTGAGGAGATTCATCCCTGATTTTGCAGAGTTAACTTTGAATATTTCTCAGATGATGAAAGGGAAGCAAACATTTGGTTGGTCTTCTGAAGGAAAGGAATCCTTTGAAGGTATCAAGAGAGCTATCGCTAAAACTCCTGTTTTAGCCTGTCCTGATTTTAGTAAAGATTTCATCATCTATTGCTATGCTACAGATAATACCTTGGCTGCTGTGTCTTAACTCAAGAAGACTCTAATGAGCATGAGCTACCAATCGCGTTCATGAGCTATATTCAGAAGGATCACGAGTTGAAGTACACCATGATGGAGAAACATGCTTTTGCAGTGGTTAAAGCTGTCAAGCAGTTTCGCTTTTACATCCTCAACTCTCATTCCATGGTATTGGTCCCAGATACAACTGTTAAGTCAATTCTCACACAGCAAGAATTTGGATCTAAGAGAGGGAACTGGGTTGCTAAGGTCCAAGAGTATGACATTGACATCAAGCCGACCAAGCTGGTTCGTGGAAAAGGTCTTTGTGAGCTCATTGCTGAAGGAGCCAAACATGAGTTGTTGGAGGAGAAAGTTGACCTTCCTACTGTTCTGTTCCTTAGTTCACGGTTGGCCAGAATGGTATGCTTGACATCGCCCATTTTCTCACCTATGGGAATGCCCTCTCATTTAACTACCAAAGAAAAGAGGACCGTTAAATTGAGGTCGGTCTGAATATGTATTGTGGGAAAATGCTTTGTTCAAGCATGGCTTAGATGGGAGATTTTTGAAATGTGTGGACAAGGAACAGCAGAAAAAGTTGCTCTCGCTTTTCATGATCGGGCATGTGGAGGGCACTATTCATCAACGGTCCACACTCATAAGATACTCCGTGGAGGATATTACCGCCTTCCTTGTTCGTAGAGATGCATCCAAGTGGGTGGATACATGTGAGGCTTGTCGACCTTTGTGGGAAGACCTAAATTGGCTTCTTTGCCTCTCGAAGCCGGCTTGTGATTGAGGAACCATTTCAACAAAGTGGGGTTTGGACTTCATTGGTACACTTAATCCTCGCTTCTAGTGCTTTGGTCACACTCATGTACTAACTGCCACGGACTACTTCACCAAATGGGTGGAAGCTATTCTAGTCAAGAGCACTACTTCAAGTGGTATGCGCTTCCTCAAAGAGAATATCTTGGTAAGGTATGGTGTACCTAACAAGATCAGTAATGATAATGTCTCGAATTTCTCTTCACCGAGAGATAATGGACTTCTGCTATGGGTATGGCATTTCTTTGGCTCACTCTTCAGATTACTACCCTCAGGGAAATGGGCAAGCAGAATCCACTAACAAAAATTTGGTGACTATTATAAGGAAGTTAGTAAATGAGTCTCAACGAAACTGGCACAAGAAGCTCTATGATGCTCTTTGGGCAGACAAGATTACACCAAAGAGAGCTATTGGAACGTCTCCTTTTCAAGTGGTGTATGGAGTTGAAGCTCAATTGCCAGTGACAGTGGAACTGCCAGCCTTGCACCTAATGAAGGCCATTGAGGATACTAGTTTCAGAGATGCTTTGGACAAGAGAATTATGTACCTGCACAAACTGAATGAGGACAGATTGAGGTTCATTGATCGGATATCTGTTCACCAGCAGAAGGTAAAGGTCCTGTTTGACAAGAAAGCCAGGTTCAGAGATTTCCAAGTTGGAGACACCGTGTTGTTATGGGACAAAAGACATGAACCTCGTGGCAGCCATGGAAAGTTTGATTCCCTGTGGCTCGGACCCTTCAAGATCAGGCACTTTGCTGGTGAGAATTCTTTCTATCTTGATTACATGGATGGTTCTTCTCTACCACTTCCTTACAGTGGGTAGTATCTCAAGTTGTTCAAGTCCTAGGTGATTAGGAAGTCCCTTGTATATTCTGTACAGCGTTTTTGCTTGTCTTCCTTTTTGTTTTGGTGTGTTGTCCTCTGTATTGATCTGCTTTTTGACTCCGTTGCCCAATGGATAAGGTACTGGTCTGCTTCCCCGAGTTTGTCTAAGTTCTTGCCTTGCCTCATTCCTTGAATTCATGTCAAGTCATCCCCAAAAGGAGCCAGCTGTTGTACACTCAAAATTCCCCCTGCTCTGAAGAAGGTGAACTTTCGAAATTTCGAGTTTAAGTGTCTTTTCTGTCAAGCTGGTAGTAGGAGAAAAGTCATGAAATTGAAAAAATCTATGTTTTGGGTCATTTTGTATGTATTTCGGGCCTGTCGGACATTTTTGTCCCGCCTGTCCCAAGTTCAAAAGTGCGCTCTGTTCCCCGATCGGCCGAAATCCCCGAAGTTGTTCCATTTTCGGGCCTGTCGGACATTTTTGTCCCGCCTGTCCCAAGTTCAAAAGTGCACTCTGTTCCCTGATCAGCCGAAATCCCCGAACCACGTACTTCGCTCTTTCATGTTCCAAGTGTCCCAAACTTTCCGTGCGAGCTGTTCCATTTTCACCCGAACCACCCGAGTCGCGTACTTCGGAACTTTTTGTCCCAAATGTCCCAAGTCAGATTGTGCAAACTGTTCCATTTTCGGCCGATTCGCCCGAACCGCGTCCTTCGCGCGTTTTCATCCCAGATGTCCCAAAATGCATTTGTGCGTCTTCTCCTTGCTTCGCCCGAATCGGCCGAGCCGCGTGTTTCACGCATTCGCGTCTCACATGTCCCAAACGAACCAAATGCCATCCATACTTAGTTTTTCCCGCTCTACCCGAATATGTTGTTTTTCAAACTAAATATGAATTTAAGTTGCGGCTCTGATACTATCAATCTGAAGACCAAATTCCAAGGACAGCGGGCAGAAGGATGAAGTTTTCAAGACACTGGTCATCTCTGTTTTCAAAGACATACGCTGTCATCTTTAGAATGAGACTTCTGAGACATAGCTGAGGCGTCAAAAGAATTTCAGGCAGCGGATTCTGAAGTCAGTGGGTCCCTCCAAGTGACTGGCCACCTGTCTTCTTCTCCTCATTCTTTTCTCTTCTTCCATTTCTTTTGCCGTTTTCTTTGTAACGGGTTGAGGTACTGCGATAGGCGGTCTTTAACTGTTCTTGGTTAAAGAAACGGTTACGAAGAGTAACTGATTTGTAAGTTATATAATGGCCTTCTTCACGCCATTCAAAAAGGAGGAAGAACTTGGCATATTTTCTGAAAGTGTAAATAGATTACAAAGAAATCAATACAGAAGGACTTTTCCATTCTTTGTCTATCTGATCTCTGTTATTCCTAAGCTTTCGTTTATTTTCTTTGTGAAGATCATTTGTCTCAAGTTCGTTAGTCTTACCGATTGCATACTCTTCAACTTTGCAAGCTCGGTGATCTTGTATAACCAAGAAGGAACTTTGTGTCCTTGATTAATGAATCTATGTTATGTTAAGAAACTTTGTGTTCTAAGCGGATGTTATTCACGAACTTTGTGTCTTTAAATTCCATCTTATTCATTCGATACGAATGATCTTGTTTCAATTCACTGTGACTTTCACATACATAAAGAATTACTCTGATATCTATAATTTTGCATGTTGCCTTTCTGCTCTTTCCCGTACTCTCATTTCCTCAGTCCTTTTGTAATTGATGATCTTCATAGAAAACACTTTCGTGATATCCAAGTTTAACCAACAAATCATGCCTTGTACATTTGTAAATAAGTTCGTTTCGAATAAGGGAACCTCTCCCATTAAAGAGGAGGGACTTCTCCCCCCATCATTGCTCTTCTTAAAAGTCCTATCTGACGACCAACATGTCCCAAACATTTGGGACATCCGGGAAAAAAATGTACGCGGAGGACGAAAATCCAGAGGGCACGAGAACCAATTAGATCACGACACGTGTCACAAGGAGAAAGTCCAAAAGTCAAAGGGCGAGGTTTCAAGTTAATGACCGAACCAATGAAATAGTGCCACGTGTCCAAATTTAAGGGCCTGAAGGAAATTTCAAAGGAAAACCCACAAAAAGGTGGAGGAGAGAGAATTTCTCGGTTAATTAGAGCCTGCCACATGTCATCCAAGTGGCAGAGCGTGGGGAAAGTTCAAATATTTTCCCGCCGACCTGTTTTTACTGTTTCATGCCCTAAATCTTCAGACCTTCATATCTTTCGATCCAAAGCTCGGATTAGCATGTTCTTTATATCAACGGAAAGCTATTGAAATTCTCTACATGATTCTCGGGGTCAATCTTACATTTTGGTGCAAATCTGGAGAGAGAAAATGAGAAAATGTCCCTGACGCGTGGTAATGCCAGAAGTGGCGCGCCTAACAACCAGCTTTAATGTAGCGACACGACCGCCTGTTTTGCCAGATCCGCCGCTTCTACTATAATGAGATGATTTAAAATGTAATCCAGGAGTGGTTGTGGTAGATTCGACTTTCCTCTCTTTTCCCTTTCTCATTCTTCCTATATATTGTAAGGAGGGGCTGTAATTACAAGTGGTTCATCTTTCCGCTCTGCCTCCCTCCTTTTCTTCTCCGGGGTTAAAAATGGAGCTTATACCTCCTCCCCCTTTCTCTCGTAATGGCATTTTTGCCTCTTATTAATGAAATGATGTTACAGGCGATCTTACAAGCAACAAAAACGTGTTTTGTGATGCATTTGTCCATCCTTGCTCGTTTTTGCCTTTTTTTCTTCTTGCCTCTCTTCATTACGTGTATTTGTGCAGGTTAGTTATAATGTTCATTACAGTGTCCTGAGCCGTGTTCATGGAGTTTTTGGACATTTTCTGTGTGAAATCTATCCTTGGGCCTGTGATGTATTTGTCCATCCTTCCCATTTCTCACCTCTCTCTGTCCCATGCAAGCTTTGATAGATGTTCAACATCCTCCTTCTCTCGTGTATCACCATTTTAGTGTAGGCTTTTGTTGTTTTTCCCTTTTCTCTCTCTCTCTGTCTCCTTGGTGGTTAGATTAGGATTAGATTAGCTTTCTGCACTTTGGAATAGCTTGTGGCGGGTAGTTTAAGAGCAGGAACCACCTTTCTCTGGAGATTCCTCTCTCATTTCACAAGTCCCACACTTGTAGAGAGGTTTGATGTTGTGCAATCACATCGGATGCAAAGTGATCAACCTAGAAATCTGATCGGCATCCGGGGGTGCTTTGTGATTTTGCAACAACAGTACCACGAGTGCGATAGTCACACGTCGAAGTTGAACGATTTTTTGGTCTCGGGACTTTTAAGGGACTACGCTCGAGCGAGGTAGCCGGAAGCAACGATGTTGTCGCGCACCAAAACGATGCCTCCTCTAGCATTCACCTGGCCACCCAAACATGTCTGCGTAGTCGGTTTGGTGCCACGACCCACTATTTGCAAAATATATTGTTTGTGACCTTACACCACTCAAACTACACTATTTGGCGCATTTGCAAATAATAGGGCAGCGAGAGCACCAATTGGAGAAGGAAAACACCGAGAAATGCTATTGTAGAGGGTCCTACACCGAGGTGTGTGGGCATCAAATGAGACATCCTTAGGTGCCATGGAGTATGCGTAGTCATCTGTCAAAGTTGAATGATTTTTTCATCTCAGGGCTCTTAAGGGACTACGCCCGAGCGAGGTAGCCTAGAAGCAACGACATTGTCACGCACTGAAATGATGCCTCCTCTAGTGTTCACCTAGCCACTCAGATGTGTACGTGCAGTCGGTTTGGTGCCATGACCCATCGTTTACAAAATATATCATTTGACAATCTTGCACTGGCTCAAACTACACTATTCGACGCATTTGCAAACAATAGGGCAACGAGAGCACCAATTAGAGAAGGAAAAAACTGAGACATACTATTGTAGAGGGTCCCTACATCAAGGTGTGGGATCAAACAAGATGTCCTTAGGTGCCATGGAGTTCACGTAGTCACTCGTCGAAGTTGAACAATTTTTGGTCTTAAGGCTCTTAAGGGACTACGCCCGAATGAGGTAGCTCGGAAGCAACGACGTTGTCGTGCACCAAAACGACGCCTCCTATAGCGTTCACCTAGCCACCCGGATGTGTTCGCGTAGTTGGTTTGGTGCTACAACCTAGTGTTTACAAAATATACCGTTTGACAGCCTTACACTATCTCAAACTACACTATTTTGCGCATTTATAAACAATAGGGCAGCGAGAGCACCGATTGGAGAAGGAAAAAACCGAGACATGCTATTATATAGGGTCCCTACACCGAGGTGTAGGATTAAACGAGATGTCCTTAGATGCCATGGAGTCTGCGTAGTCACCCGTTGAAGTTGAATGTTTTTGGGGTCTCAAGACTCTTAAGGGACTCGCCCAAACGAGGTAGCCAGGAAGCAACGACATTGTCATGCACTGAAAAGATGCCTCCTTTAGCATTCACCTAGCCACCCGGATGTGTCCATGCATTCGGTTTGGTGCCACGACCCACCGTTTACAAAATATACCGTTTGACATCCTTACACTGTCTCAAACTACACTATTCGACGCGCGTTTGCAAACAATAGGGCAGCGAGAGCACCGATTGGAGAAGGAAAAAACCGAGACAAGCTATTGTAGAGGGTCCCTATGTCAAGGTGTAGAATCAAAAAGACTTCCTTAGGTGCCACGGAGTCTGTGTAGTCACCCATCAAAGTTGAACAATTTTTTGGTCTCAGGGATCTTAAGGGACTCCACCCGAACGAGGTAGCCTGGAAGCAACGACATTGTCGCACACACCAAAAAGATGCCTCCTCTAGTGTTCACCTGGCCACCCGGATGTGTCCACACAATCGGTTTGGTGCCACGACCCACCGTTTACAAAATATACCATTTGACATCCTTACACTGTCTCAAACTACACTATTTGGTGTGTTTGCAAACAATAGGGCAACGAGAGCACCGATTGGAGAAGGAAAAAACCGAGACATGCTATTATAGAGGGTCCCTACACCGAGGTGTAGGATCAAACGAGACGTCCTTAGGTGCCACAAAGTCTGCGTAGTCACCCGTTGAAGTTGAACGATTTTTTGGTCTCAGGGCTCTTAAGGGACTCCGCCCGAACGAGGTAGCCCAAAAGCAACGATGTTGTTGCGCATTGAAACAACACCTCCTCTAGTGTTCCCGTGTCACTTTCGGATGTGTCCGCACACGGTCGGTTCGGTGCCATGACCCACTTGTTTACAACTTTTTCAAAAATTACAAATTTTTCAAGAAATTGTTGAATCAAAAATAAAAGAGAAGAAGAATATGGTTATGAAATTATTGGTTATTGTGAATACTCACCTAATAAAGATCCCAATAATGCTGGATAGATGATATGAATAGTTACTCTTGTTTAGTGTTCACCCACTCATAAAAAAATAAATAAGCCTCTTCTTCTACTTCCCAAGCAAAACACTTTAATCCTCGTCTAGTTTATCAAAGGAAGTAGTAAAAATACATGTTCCAAGAATCCTACCAACACTAAAGAATCACTTCCCACTCCTAGAACCACTCATTCCTAGAACCTTCTTTCCTTAAAATCCTCCTCTTTTAGGAAATAAGAACCTTTCTATCTTTCCTTGTTGGTCAATGGACCTATAAATTGAATAATTGCATTATTGACTCCGGTGCCTCTGACAATGTCATGCTTATAAAATTTGCTAACTCTATTGGTATTACTCTCAGCCTTGCTATTGGCCATTGTTACTACATGAAAACAAAATAATTACCTCTTTTCGGCCAGGTGAAAGATTCTCAAGCCAGAATTTGCAGACTTCCCTGACAAGAAAATCAAGATGGAAATACTTGTGGAAGACATGCTAGCTACATATGGTATATTGTTGAGCCAAAGTTTCTATCATGATATTGGTGGGGATATAAAGATGGATTGGTCATACACCACCATACTCATCAATGGTAAAATGAATAATATCCTTCTGATAAATAAAATTAAATACACAGTTCAAAAACCAAATGACCCAAGGGAAGACATCTTATTTCAAGATTCAAGGTATGAAATATTTTTTCATGACTTAAGAGGAAAATGATAAGTTGCCCATGTTGATGGAGGAATACACATACTTCCCTTAATTTCTTAACAATTTTACCATGCAATGTTGCACCATAGTAACGTTATATTCATATATGTTACATAATAGTTTTGTAATGTTAAATCAAACATACATATAGAATTAATATACATAGAATATACATACATAGAAGGATATCATGTGCAATGAATTCAAATCAAACATAGAAGTAATATCGTTATGAAAACCAACACATGGATATATAATGTATCAAACTAAGTGTGTTGAACGCACGTCTCTGAAAATATAAGTTCATAACATGTGTACATCTCGAACCAAGTGTGTCATACATATAGGACCACATGTGGTCGTATAAGGCTATATATACAATGTCCTATGAATAATCATGAACTAGGACCAGTGCCCATATATATATATATATATATATATATATATATATATATATGTACATCCACGTCCTATGAATCTAATCATGAAACATCTTCCCTCTCTTCGCCTGCTAGAAGTAGCATGTCCACAACCCGGGGATGTAGTGGAGGGAGATGCCACTACGATTTCATCTCGTGTGGTCCTAGCGCTCTAAGCAAGCCTCGAACCTAACTCCGCACATTCATAAACACCAAGTTTTTAACACCCATATTTTAAAAATACATTCAAAATTTAGAAACTTAGAATTTAGTTAAAATGCATGTGAAATCTTACCGCAATGTCGTGATTCCTATCAATTTGTTGTTGACGCATGGCAGGGACAACAATGTAGACTCATGAGAGGTAAGCTACATACAAATAATTAAATTTCAAATTAAATATTTCATGTACAAAATTTGATATTGTAGATTTAAGTAATAAGAAATAATTCCTAAATAAATTTAACAAATTTGAAAAATTGTACCTCAATTAGTGGATCTGCAGATCTATGGCGATATCTACGATAGCCTCAGATTTACATAGATGGAGGAGTCTCTCTAGCGAGTTATAAGCTATACAAAAAACATGTACAAATCAATATTAATCTACATGACTTTGCCACATAACAGAGCCACAACATAATCCACGTGAACTTCCATGATTAGAAACAAAGTGTAAAGAGAAACTAACTTGCGTAAAAGTCATGTGAGGCATGCCAATAGCCTCAGTTCCTAGAGCAGATGATGACCCGTCAGGCTCCTGCATGTATAAAAGACAAACATATATTAATATGTACATGTACAGGTGAAACATTATAATAATAAAAGTGCACAATCAAATGAAATTTAGAATTTAAGTACAACTTGAAACTTACATTTATAACATGCCCACCTAAGAGTATTTAGTATGTCGACATCGATGTTTCCTTCACCTGGCTCTTGCTCTTTAAAATAAAATTAAAAAGTAGTTTTTATATGTATGTACATAACATACAATGAAATACATATATATTAAAATCTCAAACATGAATTAAACTATTGTATATATATATATATATATATTATAATTTGACATTTACCTATGAAAGACTAAGATCCTTTGCACACTCAGTTCCAAAACATTCGCCATCATCTCATCTAGAGAAAAGAAACCATGTGATCCAGTAAATGATGTATCGCCCGCAGTGCATACGGCACCACATGATCCACAATGGTGTGGTGCGTTAGAACTGGCGCCTCCACCAACATTACCAGATGCAATCTGCTCACTATGTTGGGTCAGAGGGTCAGTGAGCTCCCACAATGCATGTAGTGTGTCAATCTCCACAACCTCCTTCATTGTATGAGGAATAACTGAAGACAGTGGGGGTTTTGAGGCATGGGGGATCCTTGGTTGACCTACGCGTGCACTAGGTCTACTCTGTGCAGAGCCACCATCTCGCCCATAAAAATCAGAAAAGTCAAAATAATTTAGGACCTCATTAAGCATGAACTCACAATATAATTTATTCAAAAATAGAGGGGAACCTCATTGTTGTTGTATGGTGGATAATCAAAACCATCCACCATCGGTCCCATAAATTTTTCTTGATTCGGTCATCATGGCACCAATGGATTTGGAACCGTTTGCAAGTAACTGCGGGGGAATTGGTTCTTGGGTCAGTAAATAATGCACAAATGCGGTCTTTTCCAATTTTTATCTTTTACAACCGCATGAGATAATTTATTTGCATACCACTGCCTACAATCACCTCTAAAGGTATTCCATTTGTCTATTTGGTTGGTTGCGGAGTCAACTTCGCAATCAATGTTTGCGATGTGTTGGCTAAAGTCATGCGACGAACTTATGGCATGATTTTGTCTTATATTCTAAATAAGGTTCTCAATGGCAATTTTATTTTGTCAAATTTTTCCAACGATATCAGCTTGTGTTCCTGTTGGTTCCGTGGGGACAGAAGGAGCCACATGAGGCGGATCTATGTTTGGAGGAGGGTTTTGCGAGAATGTTTGGAGGGTTTTGAGGATTGTTTGGAGGGTTTTGAGGAATATTTTGATAGTTTGCAGATTACAAGCTTGCCGAGCAAGTGACAAAATAAAAAATTGTACACATAAACAAAAAATTGAAAAACCCATGAAAATCACAAAAATAACCTAAAATGCAAACAAATTGATCAAAATCAAGGGCTTACCTCTTTGTCTTGGCGGCATGGTTGAAACTATCGTGATCCACAAGTTCGAAGAGTGATTTTTAGGGGGTATTCAAAGTCTTAGTGCGAAAGGTCTAGGAGAAATCGCGGTTGGAAATGAAAAATGAGGGACGATGAGGAGTCGCAGGTTTGTTTTTTTCTGTCTCTCGAGGACCGCGATCGCAGATTTTAGGTTCGCAAATCACCGAGGCTGTAAAAATAGTCGATGCGCGCGGTTTATAAACCGCGCTCACGGTACCTAAATTTCGTGTTTTTATGTCCACTTAATTGTCCACCATCTTGGTGCACTTACCCTTCTACATTAATTTAGTGTTTGCCATTAAACCATAAAATAATTTAATTGCATAATGCCAAAAAAATTCAAAGAAGAATTTTTAGGTTGGTGGCTATTAAGACAAAATAAATATTCAACAATTGTTTGCATCAATTATTGATATCTAAGTTTGTATGGCAAAATTATGATTTAATTTTAATCTAAATATTAGTGTGTACATGAGGCCAAGAATGGTCGATTGGAACAAAATTCGATTAGAATGGAAATGTTAAAAGGAAAATAAATAAATGAGGTTTCTAAAGTCCATTGAACGCATGATGTTTTAATAGAGGAGGGAGTTGAGCTAGTGGGAGCTTTCAATTGGATCGATTATCTTCGTTGGCTTCACATATAAGAACCCCCTTTGAATTCACTTGTGTTTTGCTTGCCTTTTGCCACACGTGATTTAGGCTTTGTTGGGAATACATTGAAGGTGCAAAGATGGCTCCCTAATCATGTTGTGTTATCGAGTACCCTAAGAAGCTAACCATGTAATCTTGTTATCAAAATTATGGGCAAATAATGCTTGCCCTGAATATCTTGATGTATAATTAGAGGTCTCACACGGAATGACTACTTTATATAATTCCAAGTCCCTTGAAAATCACTCCAAACAATTTCGAGCCCATGTTTTAACGATTAATGGTATCATGAATAGCCATGACAATTATGAATCCATTTTCATCATTTATTGTTAGAAGGAAGAATGACAATATATAAGATTTAGACCATTGATCTCAAATCGATATTTTGTTTCGTATACATCCTTCACTTAGTTGCACTCCTTTTATCCTTCGACTAGGTTTGTACAAATGACACGTAGTTCCTATGTGTCTTATTAGAAGCACTAAGAGGAACATAGATGGACAAGGATGAATTTGAGCTATCGAGGACTTTAAATTGGGTTGACCATCTCCCTTTGCTTCACCTAGTTATATTCCCTTCGAATCCACTTGTGTTGTGCGTGTCTCTGTCACGTGTGTAAAACATAGTCTAATGTACAAATTCTCAAGCCTTTATGCAAATAAAATTGTTGACTTTCGTTTTTGAATGCCCTAAAAAGTTTTGCTTCTTTCTTCGATGGATTCGTCAAAATTACGTGGGGTTGGAAATGAGTCCCAAAGCCTATTTCGTTCTCATACAACCCAAGGCCCATATTCATCATCCCTCTTTCGCTTGCACTCTTTCACCTTCATTCCTTCCACTTTAACTTCTTTGACGTTTCCCTTTCGTAGAGCCCCATTATTCTCTTGTTGACTTGCATCTAAGAATGGATTTCCCCCATTATAAAACACCATCTTTCGGTAATAGGACTATCATTCTCATTGGTGATCTAAGACAATGTCACATGTCAAGGATATACCTTTGTTTGTTGGGAATTCATATGGGGTGACCTTTTGAAGAAGGTTTTAAGTGTCTGTCACTTTGCACAAAATCTTCCTCCAACAAGGTTCAAACCGAAGGCGACAATCCCCAAAGCTTGACGTCTAATGTTTGCACATAATAACTATAGATATTGGATGTGCTAAATGACACAACATTGGACCATCTCCTTGGCTTCACCTGTTGTATCCCCTTCAAATCCACTTGCATTGTGTACATCTCTTACCATGTGTGATAGGATTCCCTTAAAATATAGTCAATGGTGCAAATTCTCAAGCCTTTCATCAACAAATTGGTTGCCTCATATTGTTGAGTGCCTAAAAAAGTTTTCACTTTTTTCTTTGATGAATCGTGATTTAATTGCAAGAAACAAAAACAACATGAAATCAAAGAATATTCAAATCAATCACTTTGTGAATAATATTTCTCCAACAAGGTTTCACCCCGAGGCGATAATTCACAAATCTTGAGGTATGACATTACACCAAACAACTATACATATTGGATTATGAGTTATGCCCTAGTCACTCTCTTAATGACCATTACATTCTCACCGCCTTTGCACCTTAATATTTCTTTGTCACACCGAACATTTTAAACTCCCATCTAATTGTAGACAACTTCTCTTACTCTTTAGGTTTCTTTTCTATATCTTATTCCACATCTCAATGTTCATTTCTTTTCGTATTAGTATCTCAATCACATCGTACAATTGGTAGTTGTAGGGGTTACGAAACTATTTAATACCAGGAGCTATTGAAATATCTCTCCACCCATATCTCGATTAGGTGCCTTTGGAGCTCATGAAGAAGAAGAAGAAGAAGATATTTTAACGTTCACGAGGCTACCAAAGACAACCTATGGGACAACAAATCTGTTAAATATCTTTTTGGTACTCATATCTCATGTTGAAGAGTTTGACAATTAGCTCCCTGTTTTTTCAACTATATTCTTGCTGAAAATATCTTGAAAGGATGCAATAGCCACCGTGTTAGCAAACTAGACCCTAATGTTGTTATAAGCATTATATTCCAACATGAAATGTTTCTTTATTTTATACCAAACGTGATTAAAACAAAAATTCTCTCTTCCCAAATCTTTATATGTCTTTTCCATCTTTTCCATTCCAACATGAGGATCCGTCCCAAAAGGCACCCGATTTGAGATAGGGAGAGGAGCCGATCATTGTGAATATTGACAAATACTCATTATTTTACATTTAGTTTTGGAATATTCAAATACCAAAGGTTGCATAAATAAAATCTAATAACTAAACATAAAATGACCATTTTTTTGCAATTAAATATTAAACAATGTTAGGGGTACATTTTATTACTCTAAGAACACATTTGATATAAAATAGACACTAAATGATGTAAGCATTAAGAAATGTATATATCTAAAATGTGTATAAATCAATAAATTCAGTTTACAGATTAAAATAAAAGTGTACATATTTTTCATTACCACCAACATTTTTGTAAGTTTAAACCTACATTCAAATTTAAAAAGGTCATGTCATTTATGAGCAAATACACTTTCATTCACATAATTAAAGGATTTTACTATCACTATAGGACAAAACTCAAGTCCAATACACTATTAAATTAAATATTTTCAAACAATATAGTCCACTTTCCCTCCACTTTCCATCCCATCTACAAGCATTAATGAATAACCTGAAAAAAATACAAACTGTAAGGCTCTAGAAATATTATGCATTTATGAAAAGGTGAAATTCAATAAATATATGCATCTGAAAAATCAATCGTAGCCATTAGATTGAACATCTCATGAATCTCAATCCACACTTCCAATTTCAACCAATCACAAACAAGCACATGGATCAAGCACCAATAAGTCTTTGTAACTTTCTATAAATTCATTTCATGGTCCAACAATTACATTTCACACTTTTTCCAACTATCTTCACCATCGAATCAATATTGTGAGCAACTCTTTGTTCTGGTAAGTTTGTAGAAAACTGATTTATTTTTCTCTTCCAACATTGTCAGCAGCTCTCTGTTCTGGTAAGTTTTTAGAAAACTGAAATATTTTTTTTTCTTCCAGTATTTTGGATTCATATCAAACTATTTCTGCTTATTTCTTATTTGTATATGAAATTGTATATACTTGAACTCATTTTTCTGTTTGTATATGAAACTAAATTAAAAAATAAAAACTCGTATGTATATAAATTATCTCTGTACTCCCCTCTCAGACAGATATACACACATCAATCTGATTTTTAATAGTAACTTTCAGCAAGATAATTATCATTATCTAGTTTAGTTTCATATACACATGTGCACAAAATAAGTTTTGAGGATTTACATTTTCTAATTCCTGTGTTCCGAATCGCAAAAACTCTAAAGCGGTTTTTATATATATGTATATATATATATATATATATATATATATATATATATATATTAGTTTCATATACAAACAGAGAATAAAAGCTCAGTCTAAGTTTCATATACCACGAAAATATACATATACAGCTGATCTTTTTTATTTTATGCATGTATATGAAACTAAACTAGATAATGAATATCATGTTGCTAGTAGTTAAGCATATCGTAAATATTTTTCATTGCTTGTTTTTTCTTTATTATAGCTTATTGATAAGAACAAACATTTTCTTTTCATATTACTTCAAGTTTCATAGTAACATTTTCTTTTCATTTTTTTGCAGGTATTAATTTCTAACATGAAGAAAAAACGATCACTTAAGAGAGTTCACCCTTCGTGTGCCAAAATTAGGGGAGTTTTAATTCCACCAAGTGAACAAGAAGAAGATGGGAATGCCAACAATGGTCCAGAACTGCAACCTGCACCTGTCCAAGTCACAGGTGGTACATCAACAAAAAAAATCAAAATACGTGGAGATTGGGATGAGACTAGCATGAATAATGCCATCAAAGAAGTTGAAGAATATGGTTCCTCAACACATGGTGCTGCAAAAAAGTGGGGTATACCTACTAGCACACTTACTTCCTGGTTATTGGGTATAACCACCAAGAAAACGCTAGGCCCCCCAACAATTCTCACGAAAGAGGAAGAGCTTGAATTGGTGCAGTGGTGTCATGAAATGGCTGATATGGGTCATGGGTTAGAAATATCACAACTTAAAGCATATGTGGCACAAATATGTGAATCTAGGTCCACCCCATTCACAGATGGTACCCCTGGAAACTCATGGTGGGCTGGTTTTAAAAGAAGACACCCAGATTTAAGATTGAGGACAGCAGAAGGCCTTGATAGAGACAGAGCAGTAAGTCTTAGACCAGCTATTGTTAATTCTTTCTATCTAAATTTGTCCTCTGTTTATAAGGCTAACCTTTATGGGCCAAGAAAAATATGGAATTGTGATGAAACTGGCTTACAGGCAGGAAGAAATTGTGGTATGAGAGTGCTTGCTAGAAGGGGAAGTAGAAGTGTCCCATACATAATCCCAAAAAGTAGAGAATGGATTACCATTTTATGTTGTGTGAATGTTGGACAAAGCATCCCTGGTTTCTATCTTTTCAAAGGTAAGAGGCAATTGCAAAATTATATAGCAGGTTGTGAGCCTGGTGCTTGCATGGCAGCACAACCACATGCATGGATGACAAAGGAATTATTCATGAAATGGTTGCATCATTTTGCAACATGTGTACCTGGTGGGGTGTCTCCAAGCAACAAACATTTATTGATTTTTGATGGTCACGGTTCTCATGTGGCTCTAGGAACAATTCAAGAAGCAAGGAGTTTGGGGATAGATTTACTTACATTACCTGCACATACTTCTCACAAATTACAGCCGTTAGATGTTAGTGTCTTTGCTCCATTCAAAAGTTACTTCAAAGAGGAGAGACGCAAGTGGTTATTTGAAAAACATGGAATAGATGTCAACAGGTCAGAATTAGCTACATTGGGGAGTAGGGCTTTTCAAAAGGCTCTTTCACCTGAAAATATTAAAGCAGGTTTCAAGAGGACAGGTATATGGCCTCTTAATCCAAATGCCTTGGATGAGGACATGGCACCTAGCAGAACTTTTGACACATCAATTCAAGATGAATCACATGCAGCGGAAAACATGCTAAGGCTAGGTAGAGATAATTTAGAGGTGCCCAACAGTGAGCAGTGCAGATGATGATGTTGAGATTGTACTCAACACACAGGAAAGTAAAGAATGTGATGCTGAACAAATTGAACAAAATGAAAATGAATATGCTCACCAACAAGCAATAAATCAGGATGGACAAAGTCATTTTGATGAGTCAGCAACGCTGCCTACCCAGGTTAGTTGTCCTGATTGGATGAAAGAAGCTGCGCTTAATCTTGGTGTCAATTTGAACATCAACACTGAAGAAGAAACTCTATCTATTCCCTCACAACCATTACTACTTCATGAGTCAGATGTGGTACACTACTTTGTCAACACTATTGATGATGAACAAATTGGTGTAGAAGAGTTGGAGGAATCAGAGATTAGAGCAGAAAACTGTAATCAAACTTTTGAGGAAAATAGAGGACAAAGTTCCATTTCTAAATTTTTGAAACTTCCAATGGAAAGGGTGAAGGAGTCATCAAGATCAAATTGTAATGATGGAATAAGACTGAGTAGGGAATCTCAGCTCATCACTACTGATCAATATATGGAGCTACTCATGGAAAAAGAGAAAAGAAAGAAAGAAATTGAAGACTTGAAGCAAAGAAAAAGAATACAAATGCAAGAGAAGAAGGAAGACAGAATTGCAGGAAGGGAACAAAAGGAACAACAAAAGATTGAAAAGGAAATTAGAAGGCAAGAAAAAGAGCACCATAAGCTGATGCAAAGGCAAGAAAAGGAGATGAAGAAGGAGCAAGAAAGGATCCAAAGAGATCAGGAAAAAAGGAGAAAGAGTTTGAGAAGGCGAGAAAAGAGTTGGGAAGGAAAAGAAGAGTAAGTACTCCACAAAATCCTTTGCCTGAAGAACACCCATTATTGAGGGAATTATTTGCCATGCATTGTCCCCAGTTGCTGTCAATGCATAATGTTCAGCTTGGGGTAAGTGGCCCCTCATGTTCCAATGCATTCTCAACTACACCTGCATTCTCAACTACACATGTGCACGAAGTCAACAATGAGACAACACAACCAACATGCAGCAACACAACTTCAAGTATAGTTCTGATTCACCACCGCCATTTCCTGGTTTTTGGCAGCATGGGGCATAAATAGTTTAATATTTTTTTGGCAGCTTTAAGGGCTCTTCGATTATTGAATACCAGATATATATTTGGATAATTTTTTGGGCCAAGTATATTTGTTGGTTGTAAGGCCATGGCTATTTTCAATTTTTGTACTCGCCATATATAACTTACGAAATATGTATCTACAGCTATTTCAAAGATGCAATTAAAAATAATTATATTTCATATGGGTGGAATAACAACTAGGATCTAAACAGAGTCGACTGGAATAATTATATTTCATATTTCATATGTTTAATAGAGTCGACTATCTTTCTCTTTTCAATAAAAAGAAGCAATACAGTTGATAAGAATGGATCTAAACAGAGCACAAAAAGCATACTAAAATGTTTCTATCATCGCCTTAGTGAGGGAAGAATCCTCACCAGAGTTGTGGCAAAGAACATTGAACCATCCATATCCCTGCAAATGAAATTAACCGGATGCCAATCCATGAATCTTTTAAACTCATATTTACAGTGTATAGGCCTACAACAAGGGCAAAAAAAAATTCCCCATGATTATTATTGTGTTCAAAAACACAATTCACCTCTTTGATACAGTCGCTTCAAACCCAAATTGTCCCGCAAAAAATTAGCCGCTTTTGATTTGAGAAATGGCCTGTTACCTGCAAACGAAATCCATACGGGTTAGAAGCGACGCAACGCTATATTGAAGTGTATCAACGCGCTACCTAGGTTAGTTTGTTCTATGCATTAAGTTCCAACACTGCAAAAAAAATAACTGTCCACCATCTACCATATACTTATTCAATACACAAAATAAAAGTTTTAAAAAGAAAAATTGAACTTTTTGCTTGAAATATTCAATTGCTTGTTGGATCCATTTTCCTTTTCATGTGTCAGAAGTTTAAGAATAATTGTGAGAAGCAAGGGTTGGGACATGTTTTCAAGCTCTATTATTTGCTTAACCAATTTTCGAAAGACACTTCCACTTTTTTTAATGTGCAGAAGTCTGCTAACTTGAGTTCATCACCTTCGAGTTGCATTCCACACAATAGTTTGAAAACAAAAGAGAGAAGTGAAGTCAAAAGCTGTTAATATACCGATTGCAGTGGCATTGCCAACTTACAGAAGATAATAGATATACGAGATGCATCTCAAAAAACAATCCAGGGTTCTGGCACCATTTTAAGGTTAAGCTTCCAAACTTTCAAAGCTTCCCGAAATATGAATGTAAAATAAACTCATCTCCCAGATGCTATACTGAAAGAGCTCACTTTCTTTGGTGTTGCAACAACCAAAGGTGCCTCAGGATTATCTGTAATGGCATACTTATCATGCATGAATCGACTATCAACAATAGATTCATCTTTTGGAACAATCTTGTAACAGTAACAGCTTTTTAACCCCTCTTGGCTCTTATAACATTCATGATTGCTGTTTTTGACTTGTCTGAAATTCCAAATGACAGTAAAATTACCAACACTTGCAACAAGATGTCTTTCCTGCTTACCACTTTCAGTAACCTGGAAAAACAGGAAAAAATGTGCCACATTCATGACTTCAACAGTTAATATTTAGTTTTAAAAGTCATACAAGAAGATCTCAAAAGACTTCATACTTGTATCTAAAAATGAGAAGAAAATTTCAGAGAATTAAAAAGATGTAAAAAATTAATACATACTCACTTATTATAAAATAAAACTTCAGAAAATTTTGTAAAGTACGAAAGGTTAAATCTAAATGGGTAAACCCCTAAATATGTCATAATATACACAATCCTTATAAAAAGAAGCCATTCAGAAGACAGAAATGTAATGATAAACTCTGGTCATAAGTGGAACTGGACATTACGAATAATATGCATTTCTTTCTGCAAAACCAATAAATAGAGAGCAATATAAAAAGCTACCACTAAAAGAAACCCAATGAAATGGTAATGGCGCTTACCCATGAGAACTGCCCGCCATGAAACTTATTCTTTCCTGCATGATGTGAATCCAAAGGAGTCAGCTTAAGAAGCCTTGGTGCCGCAATCTTGTTCCCCATTCTACCAGTAAAACCAGTCTTAGTCTTCCCATCTTTGCCTGAATACACAGTACTGATTAGAATGAGATACGTATCAGTCGTCCCAAGAACCCACTTCCCATCGTAGGTAACATCGACATGGGTCACCGGTGAACCAAGGCCTGGAAATGAAGTTTTAGCCATCCTCGAGCCAACTACAAAGAATTTTACCATGTCCCCCATAAAGCCTAATTTTACCATCGCGAGCATTACAATACACCCATTGCAGGTCTAAATGTGTTGCAGATCGGTGAATGAATCCATCGCTTCGCCATAGCTTATGGGAAAATGAATGCGCAGTTGGTAATTAATGGAGACGTCGCCCCCATCAAATGCTTGTCAGGCCAGAACAACTGGCACTCCGTCAGTGAGTAGGTGGCGTAAATGCAAAGTGGCGGCAACCAGGTTTTGGTGAAATGTGCTCCATATTTAACATTAAATGGATAACCACTGTTTTAATTCAAACTATGTTATTTATTATTAGTTTTTATATTAATTAGAAATGATGAAAAATTGAACATTAATATAGTTTTTTTATAACAGTCATTGGGTGATAAAGTTGCAATTGGTAGGGTTAACATTTTTAATGTGTATTTTTAATATGCGTGGAAAAATGTCTTAGAAAACAGGGATGGAATAGTTATTATAATTCGAAACGAAATTCGTAAAATGAAGACATATCAATCTACAAAAGGGTATTTTTAAAAAATCAAAAAATGATTTATACACATATCAATATCGCTGATTAAGTACCCTTCACGGTGACTGGCTCCTCTCCCCTATGGGTGGAGAGACATCTATTATCGTTCAATCTGACGACCCATAATTTTGTCTCTCATTTAAATAGGAGCCCGGGGAATCGCGGATGTGAAAACTTTATGAAATAATCGAAAATTGTTTTGACGGAAAACAAAGAGATGAGGCATAGATGTAAATTGGTGAAAGGGTTCCGGAGACTCGAACCCCGTCAATATGGATACCAGGTCTTTTGCATAATTATCAAAGGCACACCCAAATTTGAAGCTCACAACGTCCATTTTACTCCATTTTTACCAGGCAACTGCTCGTTCAACTCCCATTTCTTTTCGCAACATTAACATTACATGTATTTTTTCTTGCCTCCGCTTTTTTATTCCATTCCTTTGCAAGAACTCTGCTATTTTGCTTGTGCTTCAAGCCCTTGTATTTATTTGTGCTAACGGTGTGCCTTAGTGGAATCCCAAATTTGAAGCTCACAACGTCCATTTTTACTCCATTTTTATCAGGCAACTGCTCGTTCAACTCCCATTTCTTTTCGCAACATTAACATTACATGTATTTTTTCTTGCCTCCGCTTTTTTATTCCATTCCTTTGCAAGAACTCTGCTATTTTGCTTGTGCTTCAAGCCCTTGTATTTATTTGTGCTAACGGTGTGCCTTAGTGGAATCCCGTTATAGGGTTTCCAGGTATATACTTTGTTTTTCACAATTGTAGCTGCGCGGGGAAGTACTCTTTTTCTCATGGTAAGCGTTTTTTTGTTAACTAAATGTTTTGTAGAGTTTGCATTGCATGGCTAAATGTTTATTCAAGCATTACAACATGTAGGAAACGGAACTTACAGTTATCCTTGAGAATATAGCTAAAACTGACAAAACATTGCGAAATTTAAATTGAATGCACATCATTTTGTAGTTTTTCGATTGTTCATACATTTCAACATGACTCATTGCAATATGATTTGGACTCGCTGGGTTGATTCCATGTATATTTCGTTCATCAGGGTTCAACTAACACATTCTAAATCTAGTTGATTTCAGAATGGATTTTAATGCATTTGGGTTTCTGCCTATATATTGCAAAATCACACGAATACGCTCTCTCAGTTTTAGTGTAATTGGTTTTGGTCTACCTGGTCAAGATAAAATAGGTTCGAAAGAAGCATGAGTGGTGGCACTGGTGGCTTCTGTGGTTATGCAATTGGTGTCTACACTATGGTTATGCAAGCCTGTTGTGATACACTTTTGTTTTATATGATGAAAAACATACAAAAGAATAGGATAAGGAATCAGGTTATAATAACATGGGTCATAGTCGGTCAGAGATTGGTTGAGCGATAAGCCAGAGGACTTACAGTAGTGATAGTCCATGTTCAAACCCTGACAGGCTTATGCTCCCCATATAACAGGGTGACCTAGGTGCGTCAAATAGAGTTCGGTATCCACTCCAAGTGACACATGTAAAAGGAGTTCATCAATGAAAGTAAAGAACATAGAATATGCACCATTTAGCGAGAAGGTGATTGTGCATACGAAAGAGGATATAATGCAAGGTTTAAGAATAAAGTAAAATTCTGAATCAAAATGTTCACGTGTTTATTATGGTTTGCCAGTACTTATATGATTGCTTTAAATGGGATGCAGGCTGTGAGTAAGACGGCATCACATTTTCAAGTTGCACCACTGGTGGCATCGCCGTGCTATCCAAATTCAGTTGTATGGTCAGAGGAGAATTTGGTGGCTATTGCTACTGGTCATCTGGTCACCATACTGGTACATTTGAAACTTGAATTTTTCTAAACTTTTCTGTGGCATTTATTAAGTTTTTGGTTCAGGTGCAGATGGTTAATGTTTTACTTTTCGTTGAGTAATTGACACTACATTTTGAGTTACTATTCTGCCATCATATTTTGTTTCTAAGTAAATCAAAATCCTGTTTGGTCATGTTTAGTAGAGCAATACCAAATTTAATCAGACCATTCATAAAATGGTTGATTTGGGCATGTGTGTATCATGGGTTATAGTACCCTCGTGAACCCTGTATCTGCTATTCCTGGTTTAATTTGTTTCCCTTGTAGGTATACGTGCTTATTATGACAATGTCTGATGTATCATATTTCAAATATGTATTTATATCATAAGTAAGTCGAAATTGCACATAGAAGCTTTCAATAGGAAGTCAGAATGAGCACGTTTGGCTTGTAAGCGGTGCAAATCTACCAGCCAGCTGAACTAGATGTGGAAGAGATCCTATTAGGCCACATTGTACTAAGTACTCATCATTCTGCACCAAACATTTTGCAATTATTAATCATAGATGTGATTGGGTTCCATTATGAAGGGAGACACACCTGTGATGGAAACAATGCATTAATTTTGAAGGAAAGTTTTTGAGAAAGTGCTGTTACAACAATATGCACCTGTGTTGCTATTGCAAAAAGGCTGATCAACATACACAAAAAGATTGACATTTCTGACATGTGAATTAGAGAGTCAGCTGCCAGTCTCAAAGGATAAAACCAACTGCTCTGCACCAAAGCAGTTCTCTTCTAGAGTGCTATTTATTTGGCTTAATACCATGCATTTGGTGTTGGAGCTTCACCAAATTGAGGGTATTGACCTTTTGGTTATACTTTTTCTTGTGGCTAGGAGAAAAAAATAAATTAGCTTTATTTACTAATGCACATCACTGATATACAAAATAGTTAGTTTCAAGATAGATTACTAGTTCCTGCTTGCCACAATATTTAAACTCACACTGCATTAACACAAGCCTCTTTAAATTCTTGATACTCACTTTATCCGCTCTATAAGCATGAGCCTCCTTCCTCATCATGATCGAGCCACTACAGGTCAAGACACGTGTTGTGCCGAGAGGAGTCAAGCTCATGAACTGAATCATAAATGTTGGATACCTTAAGATAACTTTGACTTCCATAGTATATTGATAGCTTATTTCAGTTTTATGAGGACGTGTCGAAAAGAGGTCTGGCATACACCCTTGATATAGTTTCTTGTTTTTTGAGCAGGTTTTTATTTTCCATCTCTGGATTATCAATTTCTTCTTTACCAGGATTATTAATATTATATATTATAGTGTTGCCACAATAACTCAGAAATATTTGGAGCATGGGCATGCTTTTCCATATCAATTGCATGTAGGTTTTTGAAAAAATGCAAGAACATAAAGTGATGCCTCTCAGTATAACAGGGCCAAAAGTGTCCTTTGCCATTTTATTTTATTTTTCTTATATTTTGGGTGTAATGTCACTATTTCCTTAGCAAGCATGCTACATACCATCTTTGGTTCACATTAACGTGCCAAGGTGTCTAGACACTTTACCATGGAACAAAATTATGAATCTAAGATGTTAAGACAACGTGTAGATGGAAATTGGGAAAAAAGTAAAAACTATGCTAAATAATTAGAGTAGGATTCTAACTGGTAGTGATAATTAACTTGTAGTTTGTGGGAAGCTGCCCCATTCTGAATGTTTAGTTGTTGGTATCTTATTTTAAACATTTGGTGTATCTTTTTGAAAATTCATTCACACAGATGCAGACACATATATGGACATGCATTTGGAGAGAATAGAGATATACATGACATTAATAAAAATATTTTACATTAAGAGTGGGCTATCATAGGGCCGTCTCCCCCAACCCACACAAGAAGAGATAACATATCTGATTCTGTTCCTCAGTCAACATTCACAACCCATGCAAGAAGAGATAACTGATTCTGCCCCTCAGTCAACATTCACAACTTATTTCCTAAGCAGCAAGAGCTTAGCTTGAACCTCAATACCGAGCAAGTATAATTGTGCCGAGAGGTGTTCATACAACAACAGCCAAGGCTGTATTGGCATGCGTGGTTCTCTTTTATTCTTGACATTAAATTTGATGTCCATTTAACCGTCGCGTGACAATTCATCATTAAATTTGACGTCCATTTGACTATTACTTAAATGTTTTTTCTTTTTCTTAGAGAAGTCAATTGGATTATAATAATAGCTTGGCCATAAGGTAATGTTTGGACCGTTTTTTCCTGAATAGATTGTTTTGAGACCGACACAATGGTGTAGCTAAATTGATGCCATTTGCCACAAATTAGTGGGAAATTGGCAAAGAATGTAATGAAGTTACTAATCAATGTGGTATGTGAAAAATCTAATATAACAACCTTGAAATTGATCTGTGGCGTATTTCAGATAGAAACATTTATTATAATACACTTTTTTTTTGGTATACATATTACTATACTAGCGTAGATATCTTAAATACATCTATCTAAATACACCGAGATATATCAATCTCAAGTTGCCTATATATGATTTTTTATATAGGTTAGATATGTGTCTCGAGATTGATATCTCTCGGCGTATTTTAGATAACTTTATTTAAGATATCTATGATAGTTACATATGAAATTTCATGTTACGGGTGTTCTTTCTGGGCCTTCATGATTGATAAAAGATCATAATAAAGTTAGGATCTTTATTATTCTGCTCACTCGATGTACATGGGTGGCTGGTGTTTTCTGATCTGCATTGATAAGTGACAGGACTTAATATATTAGCTATTTTAAAATAAAATAATATTATTCTCAAAGTGAAAATATTTTCTAACACTTTTTACTTGTTGAATTCATTTTTAGCAGAAAACATGTTTCATTGTACTAGTGCAAACAAAAGATAATCTACCTTGTTAATGCACGCAAGTCCTAATTTTCTATTTAATTTGCTTTGCGCGACTCTGGACACATGATCTTTATTGTGTTTGTTTTGTTTTTTTGTAGAATCCAGCTCAGTTGAATGGACCTAGAGGCTTGATAACAATCTCCTCAAGCCCACCATTTGACATTGGAGTAGTTGAGAGGAAGGTACATCCCAAAAATTGCACTTGCCTATTTCCTGTTTGAAGTTTGGTTCACATCATGCAGTCTCATTGGGTTGCAGTTACACGGATTATAGCAACCAAGAAATGTTCTTCACTCCATGGAAACAAAAAAATATTTTGTTATGGAATCAACCCCAATAAAACAAAATTCCTGTACTGCTTATTTGGCGATTAGGAATCTAGCATCAACTTTTATGATAAGTTAGACGTAAATGTTATTCCGTTCACGGGTATCTGTTTTTCTTCAAACCTTGTGCTCTCTATCTGAATGAAACTAAATGGGTTATGCAAAGAATTTAAGAGTGTTAAAAAAGTTCTGCCTATGATCCATCTGAAGCCATTATCGAATACAACAGTAGAGGAAGTTAATTTATTTACTGACTACCTGGCACTTTGTGGTTCCTGTATGTGGTTTGTGAATTTGATTATTTGTATTGTTGTATAGCCTCTCTAGTGCCTTTTGAGTTCATATAGGCTTAAATTAGATTCTCCACTTCAGAATTTTTTACGCAAAGCGGAACTTCTTAGTGGCTGGATAATTGAGCTGTCTTACTTGAAGTCCGTATATAAGATTATCCAAATCAGTTATGACCCTACTTAAACCATCCTGTCCCTTGCTTATAAATATTCTTAATGAATTGTGAGGAAGCTTATCAAACTGGAAGAAAATGATGAACTGATATGTGGCACATGCTAGGTATATATGCAAGTTACATCATTTATGATGCAAGTTATAATGGTGAAGCTTCACTATGTAAACATTAAAAATGGCGTAGAATCAAACCTCATAACAAGGAGAGATTGGAGTTACTATGCTGAAGCAGGACTATGTAAAGCATAAAACAACTAAGCTAACTGGATACCTATTAAACTGCACTGACCAATATCTCATGGATATCGTCTGAAAACCCCCTACTTAGAAATGTTATCCTCAAAGTTAGCTACGAATTTGACTTTCAAACATCAAATCAATCTGATTGATTTGATAAGCTATCAAAAGCTTCTCTTCTTTGTCGGAATTGTACTGGCAACTATTTAGCCCCCAAATTATTTTTCATCATATCCACATTTCTCCCAACGAGTTCGAAAATCATTGCTTATGGTATTTATCTACTATATGTACTTCTTAATGGTATGTTCCAGTTGCGTTTATAAAAATCATGGTGGAGCTGAGGACAATCCTTTCCTATTTTCTGCATAAGCAAGGTAAGATATCAAAGAAACATCTAATATATGTGTAACAGAAACACTAAAATTTTCCCTTCACGAGTTCATTACTGTGTGATTTATTCTGGAAGAGTGCTTAGGTTATTCTATGTTTGAAATCCCCTTCTAAATGTCTCCTGAGTAAAATATTGCCTCTTATATCTGGGTAAATTGGATTGCTCGAAGGCTGTTGTTTGCCAGGAGTCATACCAGAAAGCATTTTTTTTCCTATGGATGTGTTTGAATGCCACCACAGTGAATTCAATTTCTACATTCATGTAGTGAGAAAGTTTAGAGTACAGCTTCTATAGACAGCTGAATACTGCAAGCATATGGTTGCACAAGGAGTCGTTTGAAAAGAAGAAGTTGGTTTGGAGGTTTTGTGACACATTGCAGAAAAGGGTCAAGAGAACTGAAAACACAAAGATGTGTGTGATCATTCTGTATGGTTGTGTGTGAAGAGCATAGTTACCAAATCTGGCCGGATCTACACAAAATCCGGCCGAATCCGGATTTTTCAGGTGGCCTGGACAAATCTGATCTGGGTCGGCTTTGTTTTTTTCCATTTTTTTGGAATAAGAAGACACCCACACCCTTTTATATTACATTATTAATATTTTTCTCCGTGTTTGCCATTTTTTGCAAAAAAGTAAATTATGCTAATATATAATATGTATATGTTCTGCATCAAATTTTCGAACTTTTCCAAGAATTCCTGATTTTCCGATATTTTTGCCTTCCCGAATGGATCCAGATTTCCAGACTTGTAACTATGCGTACCAAATCATCCGGATTTGCACAAAATTTGACTGGATCCAGATTTTCAGCCATCCCAGATAAGTTTGGTTGGGGATGGCCCTGTTAAAGTCTATTTTATTTGTGAAAAAAGAAACCCAGCAACCTTATATATGATTTAATATTATTATATTAAATATAGTAACTTTGAGATTAGTTTTTTTTTCATTGTTTGTCAATTTTGTCTATTTATAAACTATGCTCATATATAATTTGCATACGTTTTAAATTTTTTTCTGAACTTTTGAAGAATTCTGGATGTTTGGAATTTTTGTGCTTCGAACAAATCTGAATTTCTGGACTTGGTAAATATGGTAAAACACATGGCCATTGATTAAAGAAAATACTTTGGTGGGGCCAAGGGCTGTGGTTATAATGCATGCAGGCATAAGCAACCAAGAACCTAGTCACTATAACAGAAGATAAGCATATTGCATTCTTGAGGGCAGCTTGTTAGCATACCATTGTAGATATGATGAGAAAAATGAAGTCAATATCTACCTTGTGTTGTATGGCAATTTGTTTGGACTTAGGTGCTTAAATTGGCACTGCTGGACTTTAGTTGAGTTTTGGGTGGACTTTTTTAGGTCCTAGCACATAAAATTCAAATTTGAAAATTTCTATGGATGACATGCAAGCTTTGAAGTCTAATGGCTTAAAAGCTTATTTTTAGTTCTTGAATTATGACAGTGCTTATTTAGAAAAACATGGATTGACATGGAAATCTAGTAGATCAATGTTCAATTCATGGTTGTTAGGCTTTTCGAGAGTTGTGAATCTGTTATTGGAAAACATGAATCGAGCATTGAATGGCATCTTCCTTTTAACATCTTACCTTAGAAAACATTCAGGGACTTTAGTGTTACTTTTTATTCTTGGAATTTCTCAAAGTTATTTTACCATAATTTTTGCAATGATTTTTGCCCAACTGATTAAAAACAGTTAATATGTGATTTTTTTGCCTGTAATACTTTACATTCAGAGGTGGCTCTAAATGAAAATAAAATTTATATTCAATTTTACGTCCAATTAATGAATAATCTTTACTACTAAATTTCTCCAACTTTATATCTAATTTTGTTTGCTGTCTACGTGTTTGTGAAATTTTGCCAACAGCTGCCTACAGTAATCCCAGCTTTTTCACATTACCGAAAGGTCCTTCTAAGGTCCACAAGTGCATGCACACTTGAGACCACCCTGTACTCCTTGTGGGCCTACTATGCCGGGAGGCACTGAACTGTGTTGCTGTCACACAGTGCATGCATGCCCTAATCCTCTCAGGATTTGTACTTGTGACCTACCTTCTTAGAGCACAAGCCCTTCACTGTCAGGCCCACTCAGGTTGTATGTACACTGATATTTGGACAAGGGGAGAAGAGAAAAGATTTGTGGATGGCAATTCGCTGGTTGCAGGAGATAGGGAGATGAGGACAAAAGGAAAAGGGCAGGGGATGTCACAGGAGCTGAGATGCAAAGAGCATAAAGAAAATGCATTTGGCGAAGTTGTGACACTCTTAACTCTAGGTTTATGATTTTGTTGTGGGTTTCACTGTTTTGGGGTTTGGAGGGTTTAAGGGAGTGTTGGTAGGTAGGTTAGGTTTAGGAATGATATCCGGAAGTTTTATCTTAGAATTGCAGTGCATAGGGGGCAGCCTGGCATTTCTGATGGGAATGGAAATGTTTTGGAGCCATCTAGGCTTCTCTTTACAAAAGGGCATGGCTATTTGAATGTCCTGACCCTGACCTCTGTCCCCTTCCTCTGGGAATGTAGGGGCAGATGCCTAACTCTAGGAATGTATGTCCATACATGATAAGTGTTTTCAGTTGGGTTTTATAACACTTTTATAATCCAATTGCTATAATGGCGGGATCTCTGATTATTCATTTATTGCAATTGCTTGAGTTTTTCACAGGCTTTAATAAGTTCATGACTGTATACGGCACGTTTATCTGCCATGTTATGAATATTATCTCAAATTCTTTTACAGGTAACTCGTTTGACTCCATTTCAAGTATATTTTCTTCTACCTGGACTCGCTAATTTTAGTCCCATAATGTCTACCCATTCCTATATCAAAGGGACAACTCACTTGACAAGACGGTATGTTGCATATTGTTGAAATCTATCTCAGCTTCCAGGGACACAAGTCTCTAGGGTTGAAAAATATCCAGAAGGTGTAATACCATACCACAACTCCGAGGAGTTTTTATTTAAATAAAAGATGCAATATCCTGAAATATCTGCTTTTTGTGAATCACCACAACATACCAAATGGTATTTGGGAATGAAAGATAATACACTATTTAGGAGGTCGAATGGCAGACTTAATATATTATGGAGAATTTTAGATGACAAGTTTTGTGCTGTGATATTGGGTGCAGAGCTTTTGACTGGATGCATTCTGCCTACCTGTTTGTCAAGGGATGTGCGCTCTTATGTTCGATCGATTGCCTGGTCCCAACAGGGAATGGCTCCTAATGGAGGGTACAGACATCCTTGTTTTATTGTTTTCTTCACTTGAATTTGTATCTTTTTCTGGCTTGTTGACTGTCTCCACGTAAGAGTTATAAGGTTGCTATCTACATTGTATAACGATAAGGTTGCCATATATATTGTAAGACAAGCAATGTTAAATATTCCAAGGAATCGTAGAAAACAATACTTTATTTATTTAACTTAAAGTGGATAGTATGATAAAGGAGATTTGTATGTATTTTAGTTGATGTGCTCAGAGTCTTGTTGCAGCTGCTTGCTCGCTGTTTGTACAACTGATAGTCGTGTGAAGCTTTATCGTGCACCATATTGTGATTTCCGTTCAGAATGGGTAGAGGTGTGTATTGATTACAGAGATTCTATTGTAATCTCGCAATAGACATTATAAGTTTCCAAGATCTTCGGGATCTAAAGTTTGAGTGCCAAGTTGTAAGGCTTTCCAGTTCCTTATTGTTTTGGTTATTTAATTTGCAGGTGCTAGACATATCAGAAATGTTGTACAACTATTTTGTGTGCAATGAATTTGGGGATTTCGAATTAGGATCTGCTGGAATTTCTCCAGTAAGTAGAATTTCATTGATGTTTGAATACTGGTCTAGTCTTACTATAGATATTGTTTGCATATGCTTGATCTCAATGTAGAAATTTGCTGAAAGGGAAGGGAGTGTGATCTGCAAATTTTTATTATGTTCACAGGGAATAGCACTCTTAAGTGAGAACTGTTTACTCCACTTTTGTACGTTTTCTGATCACAATACCTTCTATGTGTTTTTCAGGAAAGAACAGTTTCGATTGATGACCCTTTAAGGGATATAAGTTCTAACTCAGTACAGGAGCCTCAACATAGGAAAGCAAAGCAAGCCAGAAAATGGTAAATCTCACAGTTCATATTTTGAATTTTCACTATATTTATGATCAAATTTGGATTTCTATGCTTCTGTCTTTTGAGGTGTACTTTGTGCTAGAGATATTTTACTACATTAATGTCCTAGAGATGGCACTGCCATGTGATGACTTGGGTTTAAGCTTTGCCAGTAGGCAGGGTCTTTTTCACTGTCTCCTTTTTGCTGTTGTTATATGTAAGGTTTTGTCATTTGCAATTTATATGTTTAATCTCAGCAAGGGTTCTTGAACTGTGATTTGCCATTAATTAGGAGAAGACTGATTTATTTAAACTTAACGGGCGAAAATTCTGTTAAGTTGGTTTTCTTAGACTTGTAGATTGCAATTATAAATAAGGATCTACCTAGACGGGTAAGCAGATTATTTGGTGTCTTTACTAGAAATCAAAATATTAATTGAAACTGAAGGAATGTATGCCCATAGTTACCATGGTTGAAAAGTTCGGGTTGTTTGGAAGGGAAATAATTGTTAGGAAGTTTGTGATTTTGCAAAATGGAGTTTGGTGCATTTTTTTATACCATTTTAAATATTTTTATATACTAAAATTTATAAGTTAACTGATCATGTACTTTAGAAATTATAAATATACTTTATAAATTTAAGTTTTAATTGTTTATAATATAAATTTAAAATGGAAAAAATTGTAAGTTTAAGAAATAAAATGATGATCTTAATATTAATTAAAAAAAAGGCCATGGCGGATCCTGCCAAAGCTTATGCAATTAATAGATAGAGTAGAAAGTAATTTACATAAAAGTATCAAACACTTAATATCAGAATGGGACTAGTAAATTGTTATGGCATTTAGTATATTTGCGTGTTTATTATTAAATATTGATATGAGATTAGTTAATTATTACGGTATTAGTGTATTTGTGTGTTTATTAATTATTTTATTGGTATGAGACTAGTTAATTATTATGGTATTAACTTGTTTGTGCTTTTATATTATAAAGTTTTGATGTGAGCGATCCAACATATAAATATAATAAATGTGGGATTAGTTAATTGTTATGTTATTTATGTATCTGTGTGTTTATTAATTATTTTATTGGTATGTGACTAGTTAAATATAATTATAATAAATATAAGATTAGTTAATTGTTATGATATTAGTGTATTTATATTTTGATTAATTGTTTTATTGATATGAGACTAGTTAATTGTTATAGTATCAACTTAGTTGTGTTTTTATATTATAAAGTTTTGATGTGATGGATCCAACATATAAATATAATAAATGCCATGTACTTGGGGCCAACTTTATTAAAACTAAGGTCATGATCTTCAATATCTCCAAGTGCTCGTTGTCCAGATTATAGTTTTTCTACAAAGGGGAACTTCTTGAGATCACATCACATCAGCCTACACTTATTTGGGGGTCCAATTTTCTGGTCCATGCTTTAACATGAAGTGTGTCACTCAACCACGCCTTTCCAAGGGGTATACCTCTCTTTCTGTTATTAGTAATTCCAGACCCACTTCCAGGACATTGCTTCCAAGTTACACTTGTTTGATACTATCATGAAATCCACAGTATTTAATGGTTCAGAGGCTTGGCGACCTAGCTTGGGAGCCTTTGAATGGGCCCGTATTGAGAGGGCGGGCCAGAATCTTATGTTGCAGCGCATGATCCGTTCCAAGTGAACAACTCCTCAATGCATCACCCAAGCTGAATTTGCTGCCCACCCACTATGCCTTGAGACTATCTTTAGGCTTACTTTCTACATCCACATATTCAAATCCCAGGGGACTCAACTTCTGGTCGCGAGAGGTATCCCTACTTAACACTTTGCTCTTTAGAGAGGATTGCTTCACTAGTCCCCACCAGACGTTGGCATTGTTGGTACTTTGAGACTAGACAACTCCTTTCTTGGCATCTCTATTGACAGGCTACCCCCTTTCATGTATTCCCTTGATGCCCCTCCGGGCTCCTTCCCACTAAGGTTCTTCAGAGGGGACATCTACAAACAATATATCCAGACCACCTAGATCTCCCCCGTGAGTCGCTCAGTCCCAAGCTTGCTTTCTATGCTGATCACTTTTACAAGGGTGGATGGTACTATTCGTTGCCCTCACTATGTCTAGTGCCATTGGTCTCATAGCTTAAGGTTTCCCCTTGGCTAGACGAGAGTTTGTTCCCACCAATTACGAGTTGAAACAAACCATCACATTCTCCATTAGGACTAGATCTGTCATCTTTTCCCCCTCTAGGAGGTGGAGATTGAGGACCACTTCATTTTCAAATGCCCCATTTATTATGAGATATGGGGAAGATATCACTGCCTCTTCGTGAGATTCGAGAGAACACTTTAGCTACTTTATTTAGATATACAAACCAATGCTGCCCGACTCTTTATCTTTGCGAGACTCATGTCCTCCGATGCAGATCCCTACGGGAGGAGGAGTTGAGAGGTTTTAGAGCTCCCATATTGATCACCTCTTTTGTTCAGCCCATTTAGGTGGTCGATGACACTAAGTGTCCTTTGGTCACCAATATATCACACATTAGAGTTGATAGATCAATTAGGCGCGCTTCTCTCATCAACGCATCACTGCTACTATTTACTCAACCAACTCATATCTCTAAGCTGCTACTACGGGATTTGTTGACACCTTGGCTCTGCTTTCTCGCATCGTCCCCAATGTAGCTTTACCCTCTTCGACGACATGGATCTACTACTTACCAGTTGCCTCCGGACTACATGGGAAAACTTATATTACATGTTTTTTCACTCTTCATTACACTGGCTTTGGATGTTAGGAGAGATTCTAGAGGAAGTTTCTTGCTTCCTCCTAGGATCCCCCAACTTGGTTCCTTCGAACTTGTATACTTACTGAAAAACATTATTAGATCTTTCATTGTGATTGATAATGGCTCAGATGAGTCCTCGAGTCAGGCATAGACATAGACATTTAATGAGATTTGCCTCCAGTCTTCATTGGCACTTGCTCTTGGGGCTTTTGTTCGCCCCTCATTACTATTTGTAGTGGTTTCTTTGCCACTTGTGTTAGTGGCACACTGCTCTATTTTGTCTTTGTACTTTACTTTGTCGGTTCACCTCTAGGATTCTCTCTTCCTAGAACTTTCTATTGCTAATGGTTGTATCCTTCAGTCCCATTGACCTACTTTTGGTCATTTGTGGACATTAATATATATATATATATATATATATATATATATATATATATATCTTTCTATAGGACACTCTCAAACTTTTTTTAAACAACACATTTACCTCACATAGCATACTCACCTCTCATTGCACATTGGCTCACTCACCTTCATATCTTCGATTGCTTAGGGTTGAAACTCCGTCCTTTTGCTAATCTTAGGACACTATGATTGCCAAAGAGTTTAAGGAGCTCACTACGAGAGAGCCTTGTTGATTTTTTTGTGGTCTTTTATTTAGTTTTTCTTAAATTTTTAGTTTGTAAGTTGCTTTCAATTTTTCATTTTATTTTTTAAACATCCTTTCAACAAATGTCAAATAGGTTTCCTTTTCCTTCGGGCTTTTAATTTTAATAATAATATTGTTTTTTTGAATATTTGTACCTAGGTAGCCATAGGGATTCGCTAGAATGGTTATAAGTGCTAGTTATGTGGGCCAAGGGCTGATCATCAAATTTGATCCATGCTCGCACCCTTTGGAAGTTTGAACACCGATTAAATAGGTGCCAGGTGGAAGGGTGCTATATTTGAGTTTACTCATAATGTAAAATGTAATATAAGAGTTTGTACAATTAGGTGAAAGTTCATTTTTGTGCAATGAGCTTGTGGTGGTTTGAATGGAAAGTGCTTTGCCACATGTAAAGATCCTTACATACATTAGATAAGATAAGATAAGATAAATATATTAATGTCCAAACGACGACCACAAAAGTAGGTCAATGGGATTGCAACCCAAACAATATACAAAGTGCGAGCGAGGACAACTCAAAACGAATTCCCAAAAACAGAAAAAATGAGAAAAGACAAGAAGAATTGGATGCAATAATTGCTTTAAAATTTAAGCATCATTTGGCAAAGAAAGGATCTAAATCTAACAAGCCACTTGTTGCTTTATCTTGTGCCAATGGCGTGACGACATCACACCCGTTTTTGTCTGCATCCTCGGCCGTAGAAAACAAAAGGTGAAGACCCAATAGAAAAGGTATTCAACAATACATCTAGTGACATAACCAAGCACTAAATTGGGTGTTGTATTTACACATACAAATTACCTTTTAAAGTTGATAAATTGCCATACTGGTAGTATATAGTGAAAGCGATCAATGAGGCCGCTTCAAGATTCACCAGTAGAGTATGAAAAAGGTGTGCACTACTTTATTGGCAAAATAAAGAAAACATATTAAAGATGCATTGCAAACATATTAGGGATTCATGGGTCCAAATAGGGATGTCCATTGTTTTTTGATGGACTGCCTTTTAATGTTGATAATTCACCATACTGGCAAGATATATCGATGGCGATCAATGAGGCCCCTAAAAGGTTCAAGACTAGAGTATGAAAAGGTGTGCACCACCTTATTGGCAAAAGAAAGAAAACATATTAAAGATACATTTGCAACATATAAGGGATTCATAGGTCCAAATAGGGATGTCCATTGTTTTTGATGGACATAAAGATATATTAAAGAGGCCATCGATCAATGTGGTTACAGTGTGCTCTAAAGGGATGTAATATCCCCTTTTCCCAATCGAAGACCTTTGGCCTATTTTGTCAACCCGACGACCAAAGGAAAAATATAAGGGTGACTTAAGTCATAATAAATTATTATAAAGTGCTATAAAAAATAAAATAAAATTATTAAAGCACTTATATTAATTTATTTGGCTTAATAAAAATAAATAATAATACCTATGGTCAATTTAGCGAGGGACAAAATTGTAAAGGGATTTATTGTATTTTATTCTTCCTAGAGGTGATAATGGCAACTTGGGCCAAAAGTGAATAATGGCATTTAGGAAGGATAAAAATATTATTAGTAATGTATTTCCCCTAGGAAAATGCGACTTGCATTAGAGGGAAAAAGTGGTTGGGAAAAACATTTAATATGGGAAAATATTAAATGCTTTGCATAGGGAAAATCATGTGAGCTCATTGGCTGGTTTGGAGGTTGGTCGTTAGCCCTTTTTCTTTAAAAGGAAGTTGACTTACCTATTCCATCATCCAGATTTTTATATGATATTTTCTCTTGCATAGAGCTTCAACTTTTGTATTAAAAATTCCAAGGGAAACCCTTGTGAATTAAACTTTTTGTGGACGAAAACCCCAAGAGTTTGAGAGGGATTTTCACTCGTAATTTCCCATTGGTTGTAATAAGATTTTCAGTCTATTTCAGGGTTTTTCCAGCAGTGTTATCAAGACTTTTCAAGTATTTTGGTGAATAAAATTGCAAAAGTGTTTTCTCTATTGGATCAACTCACCTTGGGACTGTTTGGGCAATGTTATTGAGGTATTTAGATTTGAAAATCATTGTCTAATATCTCATAATTTTTGTGAATGAAAATACCCAAGTTTCATAATTCTTCTGAGGGTTATTTACCAGTTTTATAATCAGATTTTAGATCTGATTTCTGAGTTGATTTGGCATCCAAAAATTCTGATTCTTATATGAATGAGTTCCTAAAAATATAGGCAAGCATCTGGGATAGAGAAAATAATTTTTGGAGCTCATTTGATGCCCTAAATGTGTGGGCCGAAATAGTAGGAGGGCCAGATCTGCATGTTTGGTAGTTGCTGTTATAATTTGGTTTACATCATCTTGTTCCTTGTATTTTTCCAAGTTCGGGCATATGTCATTTGCCTAGATCGGAGTTGTGTAGAGAAAGTTATGCTATCTTGAAGATTGCAGCAGTTAGGGTTTCAAATTTAAATTATTTTCCAGCTGTTGTAGAATCTGATTTTCACCATAAATTCTCCAGGGTTGTTCCAAGGGTTTGGGAGTAAAAATAATTATTGTATGCTGATTTTGGGTGTGTTTGCACATAAAACCCTAGTCGATTTGGCTGAAATCAATCCCGTTTGCCCTAGCTTTCGAAGTTTATATTTTGCCATTGTATTTTGCTATTGTGTTGAGTGGGAAAATTTATATTTGCTCCAAGGATCCATTTGGGGATCTTTCAGGGATAATGTTTTGAAGGCCGTTTATTGTGAGGGGCGGGTGAAGTATGCCCAATTCATTGCAACATCTTGATAGAGTCCATTAAGGCAGCTTGAGTTTCAAAACATAGTGCAACGAGTAAATAATAAGTGTGAATGGGTAAGTAACTATAATATTATTATATTGATCTATATTATTTTTAGTTTTTAGTTTTTACTTTTAAATGTATTTTTTTCTTTTACATGTAACTATATTTATTTTTAGTGAAAGATAATTAGTGCCGAATAAATAATAAGTGTTATGTTATTTTTAGTTTTTAAATGTATTTTTACTTTTAGGTTAGTTTTATTTTAGTTTTTACTTTTAGATTAGTTTTTACTTTTAGATGTATTTTTATTTTATGTTAGTTTTATTTTAGTTTTTACATTTAGATGTGTTTTATAAATAAAACATATAAATAAGTGTTTTATATTTGTAATTAAAATTTAATAAATACAATTCTATATTTAAAAACTAGCATAGATATCTTAAATACATCTATCTAAAATACACCGAGAGATATCAATCTTGAGGTGCCTATATTGGAATTCTCACATAAGTTAGATAGGCACCTTGAGATTGATATCTCTCGGTGTCTTTTAGATAGATGTATTTAAGATATCTATGCTAGTTAATTTTGAAAACTCGAATTATTAAAAATTTGAAATTTGAAATGAGAAAATGAACGAATACATATGTTGGCATGCTAACTATGATGTCACTATTGAAGCTTGTTGGAGAGTGCGATGGGGTCTACATGCCCCAAATATTACAACTACTAAACTTACAAAGATGCCCTGCCAATGTGGAGGTAGGGCTAAATTGAAATGATCTAAATTATAGAGATGCCTTTGCCAATGTGGAGGTAGTGCTAAACTGAAATATCTGAAATTATAGAGATTCCCCAAACAATGTGGAGATAAGGCAACACCAAAATTGGAGAGGAATGCCATGGACCTAACTGTAGTAGAGATTCCCTTGCCAATGTGGATACAAGGCAATATTGAAACTGGATAAAAATGCAATGGGTGTCAATGGACTCAATTGTAATGAAGATGTGATCCTAGTAAAACTTTGCAATGTCCACTTTTTGGCTAAAGAAGTGAACATTTTTTTCTTGATGACACTGTGACACTCACCTCTTAGCTAATGAGGTGAACAAATGTGATCCGAATATGACACAATTTGAAGCTAATATAACACTGCAAGGGATCCAACAATCAACATGCCATGAGGCAAAAATAGGTATGCTATTGTAGATGAAGTATCCCAAAATGTAATTGTATGTTGTCCCACCAATCCAAGATATCATAAATTGATCTTCAAAATGTGAATGTACTTTCCTTGATCCTTATTGATCTTATGTCCTTTTTGTGTTCCATGTTCGTGAAAATTGTATAATTTTCACGAAAACTGAATGTGATCTCTAAAAATTGAATGTGATCTCTTGGAAACCATGTAAAATGTCTCTAGATATTGAATGTTATTCTTTTGAACCATGTAAAATGTCTTTGGAAATTGAATGTGATCTCTCTAAACCATATACAATGTTTATGAAACTGAATATGCTTTGATTGAAACTGTCTCAATCTTTTAAATTAGCTAATTGTATGCCCCCCTTTTGAGACAAGGGACGCGCATACATATCACTCATCTCAAAAGAAAGAGCAATCCAAGATAAACGTGTCTCAAATGTATATAAAACTTGATGTGAGATAACAATGTAAAGCATATATACAAACATTGTAGGAAATAGAAATGATGTCATTGTGTGAGGAAATTATTTTACATGTAATCTAAAGTATATAAGTCACTGTTAGTAGCATGTAAGATGTCATCATGAAAATTCAACTAGAGATAAAGAGAAGTAACAAGTAAGATATAGCAATGAACCATGCAGTAGTGGGTGCCCCAATTGAGGCATGCTATATATCATCGTAACATGAGAACTAGTAGTAATATGTGTGATATGAAACATTACACCTAACATATGATATCACATAGTATAGTCAAGCACAAGTATGGAGTATTGTAGTATATGACGTATTGAAAATATGTAACAAACATCATGATTAGGAAGCACACATAAATTTCATATCATGACAATTGAGAAGATGATGATAAGAAGATCCTCTAACATGGTGCACAAGACAAGACACACAAGAACACCCAAGTAATAACACAAACACAAGCAATATAGGCACACATCAATAAATGGTGTCACAATCGTGTATAGCAACATATAATACCCATGTAAGTACCTAAGGATATAAGCTAGAATAAGATATGTATATAAGCAATGTCAGTGGCTTAACATGATCAATGGAAAAATTTAGAAAGATAGAACCTGTGATACACTTGTGATGCCACCACTATAAGCATTGCCCCCAATGTGAAAGAGATGCCCCTCGGTGCAATCAAATGAGGCTACAAAACATTTGTGAATCCTTAATCATATGCAACCTGTATATCCTGCATCTAAACTCAAGAATACCATGAAAATCATGTGCATGAGAAATGGATATGTCATCCACTAGTAGCATAATATGAAACATTGTATGGAAAGATGTAACAATAGAGCAAGCAATGAACAAGTCTTGGTTTTGTATTTTTCCAATATTTTAACAAAAGATGATTCAATCAAGTGAATGAGACCAAGATGATAAAGCTGCAAAATAGAAGAATGGGGAGGGTTCTGAATGGTCTACGACATCCCTCAAAACACAATTCGCACTAGAATATGATACCTTGGAATATGTATGTGTTGTCTTTATCGGGTAGCCAGTGGAGATGTTCGGAATGAGATAAACAATCAATAAGGCAAGGGCTAGGAAACTAAGCAATGAACGTAAACCAAGAGGCTTGAAAAATGACCAATGAGAAAAGTATCCATGTTCTGTGTAGATGTTTGAAATCGGATAAGCAATCAATAAGGCAAGGCTAGAGTATCAATGTCTGGACAAAAATAAAAGAAGGGAGGAGTAGCAATCAATTCAATAGAGGGTGTCAATCAATAGCAAACAAGGCAACTATAAACAATAATATGCGTAGTGAGCAAAGATAAGGGTAGGTTAGGGATGCTAACCTAGGAATCCATCCATATCCTCCCACAATGGTCTTGTATCCCCATAGTTAAAATGTGTTAATCTCAAGGACCATGGACAAAAGTATGTAGGCAAGTCACTATTGGAATCTGATAGCTAATCACAAGCTGCATAGTAACCTGAATCATCAACACTAGAAATGTTATGATTTATATGTTGCGAAGCACTAGGAGTCTTAGGAACCTCATGTATTATTACATATTGTCTCCTTTGTATGATTGGAGCTTTGCTTGGGTGCTTTATTTTGAATGCTCATAATTTTATTGTTGTAAGACTAGCTTAGGGCGTCTATTAGTAGGCGGTTTTGGTTGAGGTTATATGATTTATTGTTGTGGAAGCACATTGTGTAGTACCTTAGGTCAGATAGGAACTCATAATGAATGCTATGAAAAGTGACAACCTTGTTATTTTGTACATACTTTAAGCATCAATGCAATGCATATGGAATGACTTGCATCGTATTTATCCAAGAACATCCAAATAACATGTCGCATGCCCTATTGCTAGGTAAAATTAGGAACCATGCAACTATCATCCCAGATCCTACCATAAGTCGATTTCGATATTTACCATGAAAGCCTTTGAACCATAGCAGTTGCACCCGTCAAGTTAGTGTGACAGTACCCATGACTAGTAAGTAATGTTACAGTGCAAATAATTTCACTTAATTCTTTTTGTACCACAACAGTTGTTTACTACATGTGAATCAATGAAAGCACATATGAATAAAGGCTCATTACTGGAATCATCATTGGAGATCTCATGGTCATAGAATGTAATAGTTAGTTGTTCACTCGCATCAGTGAGGACATTTATGACTCATGAGATCATTTATGGGGTAATCAATGTCAATTCTCGGAGCATATGAAGTAGGAGGAGGCTGTGCATGATATGTCATTATATGAACTTCATCATTTTTCTTAGTTTCTTGTGTAGCATGATTTGAAAGAGGATTTGTGAATATATTAAAGCGTTGATAAGGCTGTGCAGAGGATTTGTGAACACATTCAGTAGGATCTTGAATCTTGTCTCAAGCTGAAACATCTATGAGTAGGATTTGTAGCAACATGTGTATGATATCTATGATAATCGTAATATGCATTCACATCAAAACTTTTAGATTGTTGTCTAAATGGATCGAACTCAGTAGGCTGAGGTAAAGAAACCAAGTTGCTTCAAGCAGTTGTTGAAGTACTTTGTGAGGGGGTTGCAATAACATGCGTATGATATCTATGATAACTGTAATACACATTCACGTAAAAACTCTTAGATTGTTGTCTAAATGGATCGAACTCGGTAGGTGGAGGTAAAGAAACCAAGTTGCTTTCAAGCAATTGTTGAAGCACTTTATTTGGTTGTGATACCATATTTACTGATGTTTTAGCTTCTTTCTTAGCTTGAAATTTTGCACTGTTAGCTTTAGCCTTGAAGGGTGTTTTATTCTAAAATTTAGCTCCAGTAGATGTGGCATTGTCATTCCCTTATTTAGCATATTGGCTGCAAGGAGGTTAGTCTCGTAGTGCTCAACTCTATTGCAAAGTTCATTGAAGGATTGATAATTTGAAACATGGCTTTGTTTCTGATTGGCGAAGCAAGCTTTGAGTGAAAATTTCTTGTAATTCACCATCTTCAATGTGATGATACCTTTGGGCAATCATAGTCTTGAATTTAAGCACATGGTCACCAATAGGCTCATTATGTCTTTTTCTAAGTTGTGCAATTTGAGAAAAAGAGGCCTTTTGGCTAATGTTAATTGTAAAATGCATTAATAAACCATTGGCTAAAGGATTGAAAGCATGTACGAAACCCATTGTTAGGGTGTAAAACCAATCTTGGGCATAGTCCTTAAGGATTCTTGGAAAGAGATTGGTTAGCAATTTATTGTTACCCACATAATTTATTGTTGCGGGTCACCATTGCCATCATATTATAATGTAATCTAAAGTGCAACAAACCTTGTAGGCAATGGGTAACGAGGATTTTGGAAACCAATGGATTGTGTAATATGTAAAGAGAACTCATCATATGACCTGTCTTGTTGGATCCCTGTCACAATTGTAAGGGTTGGGTTTGGATACTTGAATTTGTTGAGAGAATGGCTCTTGAGTAGAATTTGTAGCAACATGTGTAATAATATACTTTGACATTCTATTATTTTTGGAGAACGCCATACAAAGATGTCGCATTAGGAGTGGGCCTAGGAGGCACAAAGGAATCTATATGTTGGGTAGGAATACTCATTGTAATCTGAGGAGTAGTGTTCCACCATAATAGCTTTACTAGGTGGAGGAATCACTTGAGAAGCCATAGGTGTAGACACATGAAATTGATGGATAGTAGTGTTAGTCTAGACAGCTAGTGTGGAATGTGAGCCTCTAGAAGGCAGATTATTAGCAATCAAAGGCTCATCATGTACATCCTTAGGTATGGATTCCTTAGCTAGCTTTTCTTTATGAACTCCTAATAAAAACATAACATATCTTAAATATCCTCAAGGAATCATTTGATCTATTTCCGAAACATACGAAGTTGTTCTACATGTACCGAATTTACATCTTTGAGGTCACTAGGTTGTATTCTATTTTCATCATAATAATCATCATTGTTCCAAGCACAATCATCAAAATTATTTTTAGCATGAGGAAGATCTTTAGTAATAACTATATCTTCAATAATAAGAATATCTTCATTCCCAGTTGTATTATCCATATTTCATCAATAAATGGAGCATGAATATCATTAACAACCACCATTTCCTTCCACAAACTAGCACACGATTGAATCAAAGAAATATGATTATTATCATCATTATCATCACTCAATTTAGCACTTCGTAGGTGTAATTTACCTAACTTTCTTAGATGGCATTAGTATAACTAGCAATTGCACATGAGGTGCAAGATACACCAAATGGGATGCAAACACAATGTTTATATGGAAATGCACTATCATGCAGCAGGTGATGTGGAACTTTTTGGAAAATGTTTCCATTTGTTTGTTTCTGGGATGGGCCTGGATGAAGACCAATGAGAATGGAAGGATGCAACAAATCTAAAAAAGCCTAAGAGAAGGGAAGCTCGATATATGCATATAGTTACATGTTTTGGAGATGGGGAGGAAGGGCTTTTGAATGCAAGTTCCTCTCTTTTTGTTTCTTGAAGATACATGCAAAGCTTTGGACATCCGTTTGTAGTGCTCGTATGTAAATGCAGTAGAGACATGCGAGTCTAACAATGAGCGCACTCGTGATCTTTGGAGCAAATTTGATAACTTTAAATGTTATTAATAAAATGTACAAGTGCATAGATTAGAACGTAGGGGGCATTAACTTCCGACACACGACCAATCAAAAATATTTCTTTGGCTGTTGCAAAAGCAAAAATGCCAAACCAATATTTACAAAACTGAATCTTTAACATTGGTCAAAGATTTAGAAGAAAAAACATGTGTACACGTATTCACTGCCCCAAGAACTTACATAAATATTGTTTTAGACAAACATATTATATATATATATATATATATATATATATATATATATTCTCTCTAATACTCACAAAAAAACAAAAGCGAGGATACTCTTGAGTGACACCCTTATGTGGGGAACAACATGAAGCGAGAGATGCCACATCTTAGAAGGCAGCTAGAGGAGCTCCGACAAATCCGCGCGAATCTTTGTGGATTGGGAAGCTAGTGCAATTAGAGCTCGGCCACCCAAAGGCATAGTTACAGGTTCGGAAATCCGATTAAATTCGGAAGGGCAAAAAAATCCGAAAATTCGGAGTTTTCGAAAAATTCGAAAAATACGGAAAATTCCGGTTCGAATATATATACTTATATTATTATAAATTTATATTATTGTATACTTATATCATTATATATAGATAAATCATACAAAAAAGCATCCATCTACCATAATCATCATCATCATAATGATTCTTTCAAAAGATTGCAAGAAGTTGCTTGGTCCAAAAGGTGCAAAAATGGATTTTATGAAAATAAGAAAAATATTGCCATCAATGCATAGAGCTTGAAAAAATATACACTTCTAGAGAAGACACACTGAAACGCGAGCCACAGAATGAAAGTTATGGCACATGCAAGTTTTTGTTGCTACATCTTCCGGACCCTTTCCAAAAATGGCAATTTTTTTCTGTCCTTGTGATTTCACCGAAAATCTAAAAAAGGAAAGAAATGCCAAAAAAGGAATTTTTTTTTGTGCAAAAAAATTGGCGAACCGAACCGGATTCATTCGGTTACTTCAAAAAATACGGTTCGAACCGGATTTCATACAAATCCGGCCGAACCTGGTAACTATGCCCAAAGGAGAATAGTGGAGAGTCCAACAAGAAGAAGTAGTTGTAGCAACACCCACAACTTGATTATATGTGCCAATAGAAGTACCTATGCTATATACTGTATGCGCTTGCTGCCAACTATATGCTACATGCTCCTGCTTCGACTGCTGAAAGATGTTTGTTGAGCGCGTGCCATTCATTCATTTATGCATTTGATTTTATAGGCAACAAAGACGGCGGTTATATTTGAAACACCTTAGGTGTTTCTTTTATAGGAATCAGAATCTTGTGCTGCCAATAGTGAAGTCTTCTTAAACTGACCTATAACTACCCAATGAAAAGGTTTTCCTACCAAAGTAGGGCATTATCTCTCTTCGGTAGGGTCCAGCAAAGAAACACTAACATGTTCTATATCCATTATGCATATTGGTGAAATTGGACACTGTATAACTGGTCAGGTGCATTTAGGTTGGAACTGCATTAACATATAAAATGAATTACCTAGATGAGTGCGGCATTATTTGTTGCAACATATTGGTAGAGTTCAAGAAAAACTCCAAAACTTTTAGATTGACCTGAAAAGCACAGAAAATTTCTTATCATTTCATTATTATTCTCTTGATTTTGTGCAGCATATTCTAGGATTTGTTAAATGGCTCAGTGTTGCTTGTTCCAGTACCACACCCTCAAGCTGTGGATAAAAGTTCAATACAATAAAAATCAAGTGTATGGCTGTGCCTGCTCGAGTGGATGCAAACTCTTTTCATCTTCTCCAATTTTCCATGGAACAAGTTTTGAAGGAGGAGGCCGGGAGGTATTGGCAATGCTGATCATGGCACTGTGATATAAAATTCTTGCCTATATTGCGCTAAAAGAATAAAACTAAACTAACAATTAGAATCACTCAAGACCATGGAGATCAAAGATCACTTTGGTGTAACTAAGGGACATGGATGTTTGAGAGGAGAAAAATTTTAGGTAGCAAAAACCAATGATTGGGGAATGGTTTTTTTTTTTTTCAGTTGCAGTCTTCTTCATGAAGGAAATCAAGACCCACTACTAATATGCAAGTTCTTTTAGGTTCTAATTATCTTCATGCAAAATATGACCCACTACCAATATCTCTCTGCTCATGTCCAATCCTCTGCAGCCATTGTACATGTCATAATATGCCAGTATTGTTGTATTTTGATGTCATGTAAATTTACCAAAATTAGTCTATTTTCCACAGGATTTAAATCTCATGTATGCAAAATGTAATTATGACCATAATTAAAAACTTTTTTCAATGGAGAACATAAATATACTCAACAATATCATAAGTGCGGCAGTAAATGTGTTCTAAAGAAACATGCCCTGCCATAGACTCTTTTCAATCTAATGTGATTTGGAATTCTTATAAACATCACAGGAACTAAATAATTTTTAATAATTGCTATGAATCCGCCTAAACCCTGGATCACTGAGAAATACTAAAATAATTGCATAGAGGTCATGTTTCAGATAATTACAAACAGCCTATTTAATACAACACAAAATATAACAGTAAACACATACACAGAAGGCCTTTGCAGTAGTTGACAACATTCAGAGCAAGAAAACAACAAACCCATTTGATGGTTGCCCATGCCCTACTCTAAAGCTCTGTCTGGCTTTACATCTGCTAATTGCATTTGCTTGAAAGTTTACAAGGTTGTTTCAACAATCCCATTTGTTTTTGCATATCCTTTTTCATTCTCTTTGTATTGAACACAATTCACATTTCTTTCTGTATTTTGAAAATGTAAAGGTGCTATGAAGGATTTGCAAAATTAAGATCCGACAATAATCCACTTTGCCAACTACATATACTTGAAAGTTTCCAAAGCATTTTCAACAAAATCATTTTGTGCATATCCTGCAATCTTTACAGTCCACGAGACCACATTTCTTTCAGACATTTTTTAAAGCAGTTCACAAGCGTTGTGCATGATTCCACATTTTGCACACATATGTACTGGGGCACATGCAACTACATCTGACAAAAGTCCCTTCTCATTTATGCTTGGTAATTTTTTGTTTTATTTTCAAAGTGGAACATAGCATAAAAATGTCGGATTTACATAATTTTGGCCCACCCTCATAATCTTGCATTGCTTTATAGCGCTTCAACAAAAATTCTCCTTGCTCATTTTGGTTAATTGTCATTGAGCACGGGCACGGGAGGAAGAGTAGGGAAGCAGGGGCTATTGCATTGCAATTTTGAAGAATGGAGAGTGGACGAAAATTTTCACACCAGATTGAAGATACATGTCAGATATGTTCTCAAACAAATGAAAAAGATTAAAGAAAATATATTTGCATGTTTGATATGAGATTTACATGCAGATTTGGCATTTGGCGTTCCTCTTTTCTTGCTACTGCGAGTAGTGTTGGAGTTGACGTGTTCACACTGCTAAGTGGTTCGGGTTATTATCCCAACCTACTTAGGTTTATCCTTGTTCACACAACTCATGAGGATAAGCTTAATATGGGAGTTTGTTTTATATTGTTGTGATTTCTCCCTAAATTGTGCACGCAACATTTGGAGTGCACAATAATAGTAGAGATTCCTATTATTAAGGAGATTTCCTTTATCACTTTGTGATTGGGAAATCTTCCTCATAGGCCTATTTAATAGGCATTCCCACTTTGTATCATAAGCATAATCCGGCTATTGTATATTTTGTTAGAGTTGAATAATCATGGAGACATTGTTTGTTCCATTATTGGCTTAATATTTCTGTTGTGCATATGTCTAAGCTTGCATATTTTGAAGCTGAATGGTAGTTCTGCAGGATTGATCCTGGGCTGAGAGTTTTCATCGCTGCGACATGGTATCAGAGCCTATCCAACAACCATTACTCAATCTGGTCTGATCAATTTTTGAAATCTTTTGTAGACATGTTTTTATGATGCGGATATTCATTGTGGAATGTGTTCTATTGCCTTGGAACTGTTTCTACCTGCTGCACGTGAATTCTTTGTCTAGTTGCAGTGATAATTTTTGATAGAAGCATTTTTTTGTTTACTATGTTGTTATCCTATTATGTCCTTGCTGGAGCACTACGTAGTTTATTGTCTATGCTGAGCATGTTTCCTGTTGATTTGCATTGAAATTTTGTTCTGCACCCCCTTGTGTTTCACTCCTTTGCAGAGCGTTGAACCTGTGCTAGGTATATTGTTGGTTGACTCTACCTTGGGCGTTGGTGTATCAATCTAGTTTGGTTTGGTTTTGAAGACCTTGGCGGCCATTGTTTTAGCTCAACTCTCCCTTGTAGATCTCAACCGACTTTGCCATACCTCAGATCTGCTCGACCTCACACCATTCTGACTCACTTTGCATGGGATCGGCCTGATTCGGAGGTGTCTCCTTTGGCTCTTTGTTTGAAGTCTTCCTGCTCAGTTTGGCAAGTTAATTTTCACTCAACTTGACCCTTTGTTCAAGCCCTTGGCTCAATTCCAACTCATTGGTGACTTTGCTCCGTATCAGCCTTATCTCGGCCTCTTCATTCTACACCTCATTTTGTGGTCTCGATTTCCTTGCTCTGTGGTATCCCTTTGATTTGCCTGTTTTGGATCTGGTTTCCCTCGCTCGGCGACCACTGGTCTGGTGGGAGCGATATGGTGGTGGCTCGTTTTTAGCATTATATCTTTTTGTCTGCCTGTCTTTGCTCGACAACATTAAGGTGAATGGTCATGCGACTCTCCCTTCTTGGTCGCTTGGACAACTTAGAGCTCGGTGGTTTGTAATGTCCCCAATTCCGAGCAGATGGCCTAGGAGGCTTTTCATTCGTCTTAGCCTTGGTCATACCCGAGGGGCTAACGACACTTTGGAGGCTATTGGGTATGGATGTCTGATTACCACCTTGCTTTATGTTATATTTTGTCGTTGACATTAAGTTGGGCGACTTGGTGGTAATAATTGTTATATTTTGTCGTTGGGTGACTATATGGCACTTTATTATTCTATTTCTTCGTTGGGGGTCACCTAAGTTACTTTTGGCGCATGGGGGAAAAAGTAACTTAAATCATATTATATTTATGTGGTTTTCCCAAGGGGGTCGATTGGGGTCTTTTTTGGGCCTCTTGTTGCATGGTGAAGTTATAAAAGGAGTGCTTGAGGAGAGTTATTCATTCATTCATACACTCACCTATTTTGATATTGGAGCAACTGCTGTTTGCACTTTCTTTGCTTGTGGAGTAAGATCCCACAGGAACCCTAGCTTCGGTGGTGAAAGATCCACACCTAGCTAGCAGAGCACTCTTTGGTGGTGAAAGATCCTCCCTAGTTTGCTATTTTGGAGCTTTATTCAGATTTTTGGATCAGATCTAGAGAGTAATCAGAAATTCAGTTTCAGAGTAAGAGGACAACCCTTCTTCATCAAGGGTTTCAGTTCAGATTTGGAACAACTATTTTCTAGGGTTTTATCTACTCAGTCCACTGATTTGCAACAATGTTTTTAGGGTTTCTAGGTGTCCATTTTCAGATCTGGAGGTTGGGATCATTTCTATATATTTAGTAGATGTTATTTCTAGAAAATCAGATTTTTATCAGTTGTATTCACATAGTTATGAATTTTTGAAGTTTTCAGCAGTTTAGGGCTTTCTGAAAATTATTGGCAGTTATATATTACTCAAAAAAATCAAAAATATTTTCTAGTCTTTTTTTTCACCTTAGCAAGCTCTCTATAAAATTTCGTGTGATTTGGGCAAGTATTTTGCAAGATATCTATAAATTTCAGTTCGCTGCCCTAGTTGGTTCATTTCCAAAATTTCAGAATATCATTTGCTGCAAATTTTTATTAAATTTTGTCAAATTTCAAGATTATCCCACAAGGGATATTTCACGATGATTCCTAATTTTGGCTTAGTTCGGCTCTCCTCCCGGCCGCATAAGCCCCCAACTTAGTCGTCTTTCTTTATAACTCGTTGGCCGCTTAGGGTCTAAACCCTAATTCAACCTTTTTTTAAATTTTCCATTTCAAAAGGAAATATAAATTCTATATTTGGCAAAGTGGTGTATGCACAAGTCCATTGGTGCACTTTGGTCAAGGCAATCGATTGGGAGTGAAGAGGTTACGGGTTCAAATAGCATTAATTTTTGTTCGGACCGACCTAGCTCGCCACCTTAGCTTGCACGAACCGAGCCCATTCCAGCTCGCGTGCTTCTTGATCGAGCTCCCATATATTTGGTTCGGAGCTCACATATATTTTGTCCAGAGCTCACATATATTTGGTCCGAAGCTAGGCATAGTATTGTTTGAGCTAGACATAATATTGGTCCTGGCTAGGATATAAGAAAAAGAAAAGACTCCACAGTGTTTTGGACACATTTTCGAAAGCGAGCGATGTCCTTATATTTGTTGTGTTGCATTATTTTTGAGTGTATTCTTACATTTATCATGGCTTCTTGCCTTGACATCTTTGCTTTGCAGTTTGAGAATGAGATGCTCTTCACAGAAGTTTGTGCCATTTAGGAGGACATAGTCAAATTTGTGGAAGAAAATAGATCGCTCAAGAAGCAAAATTCTCTTCTACATGCCCTCATTCACGGCAAGGATGACCTCATACACTCCTGCGGCAAAAATTGTTAGCCCTCAACATCATCCTCATATTGTGGACTCTCATACACTTGCTTTTAGTCCACTTGCAGCTACTTCTCCCACACCAAACTAACCTTGATTTATCAATTTGAAGCCCGCTCTTGCTTCTAATGATCCTAAGCCTATTGAGCTTGTTACTGCATGTTCTACTTCAACACCTATGCCTATTGTAGTACCACACTCTGTGTATCCCACTTCGAGTGTCTTACTTTAACATGCTGGCTCTTTTGAGAAGCATACTACATTTGGGTGTCGCATGCTCCGTTTTATGGGATTTTCTGGTGGAGGTATTGAGAAACATTCATCGGGTATTGCTTCCCCTATTCAACTTGTTAAGTGGCATTCTCGCCATAGTATTGGTTTTTGTGCAGGTACTTCATTGGGATCACAAGATGATAGAGCTCCTATTTTGTTCGCTCGACTCTTTACGGGGATCATGAGCTACTTCACGAGTTACGTACCTTCACTTAGGCTTGACAAACTTGAGATTTCAGTTGTTAGACACGATCAACTTGACACACTTTCTAATGTTCCTTTGCATGCTCCAGTTGTGCACTTTGTACCAAATCATATGCAGGCATCTTCTTCGACAATCGTATTAATCTAGGATGGATATCTGATCACTTGTGGCGGTGACGTAAGCATTCATTGAAAGGACTCTATAAGTGTGGCTCCTCCACTATTCAACTTCTTGCTCCACTTTATTCTCCTCCTGCATTGTAATGCTCCTTGTTTTGAGCTATTTTCTTTAGCAGGTGTAGTGAGTATCTCTTTTTTTTGAGAGATTTTGTATTTGTATTTTCGACACCTTTTAGGCATGTTGATAGTCTCCTTGATTGTATTTGAGCTGGTGCTCCTTTTGAAGTGTAGCTAGTCTGGTGAAACCCAATATCAATTTGTCAATGTTTGAGAGTTGGTTTGGCAACTCATACAGATTTGTAGCGTCACTCCACCCATTCAACAGTATGGGAGGGTGTGGTGCAAATCCTGCTTTCGGGTCTTGTGTCCTTTCCTTGGTTGTTCTTGGTTCGTGGCACCATTTTTTGGTAGTAGATCGAATTATGTTTGGTGATATTTTTGCACTATCGAAATCACCTATGACAGTCTCCTTCAGTTAGATTTTGAGCTTGTTCTCCTTCTGAAGGGTAACTATTTTGTTGAGTTACAATGTTAGAGACTCCATTGACAGTCTCCTTGCATGGAGCTATTCTGTTGTATCATAGTGTCAATTAATCTTGAGTTTTGTGATCGAGCAGTGGATCTAGACCACAGTATAGGCCAAACTTCTTCTTCAACAGAGTACAAGTTTTTTGAGCCGTGCTTCTTAGGATGCCTTGTAGCAGGATTTTGCTCTCTCTACTTTGTTGTTTCTTTTACTGGTTTTGGGTACCTTGCGGTGACTCTTTTTCATCCATGGTAACTCTTTTTCCCAATTATTGTAAATGGGTACCTTATTAGGCCTTATTGCGGGACTCATATTTGGATTTGTCTCCTAGCTTTTCTCATTTCTCACTCCCAATTTTGTGCTTATGGGAGGGTGTTGGAGTTGACGTGTTCACACTGCTAAGTGGTTCGGGTTATTTTCCCAACCTACTTAGTTTTATCCTTCTTCACACAACTCATGAGGATAAGCGTAATATGGGAGTTTGTTTTATATTGTCGGGATATCTCCCTTTATTGTGCACGTAACATTTGGAGTGCACAATAATAGTAGAGATTCCTATTATTAAGGAGATTTCCCTTATCACTTTGTGATTGGGAAATCTTCCTCGTAGGCCTAGTTAATAGGCACTCCCACTTTGTATCATAAGCATAATCCAGCTATTGTATATTTTGTTAGAGTTGAATAATCATGGAGACATTGTTTGTTCCATTATTGGCGTAATATTTCTGCTGTGCATATGTCTAAGCTTGCATATTTTGAAGCTGTGGTAATGGTAGTTCTGCATGAGTGATCATGGGCTGATAGTTTTCATCTCTCCAACAAGCAGTTGTCATGGCACTTTCGTTTGGTTTATTTTCGGAAGCCCGACCTAATTTGATCGAGATTTTGAGGGGAAGTACAAATTTTTAGGAGTCATTCATTTCATCACTTGACCAGCTGAACACTATAGTCTCATTGGGCTGAAAAACCTACTAGTAAAGTGCCACAATATATATTAAAAATCTCCTTGAATAATTTTTTCAAACAGTTTACATGCTTTGTGTATGCTTACACATTTTCTATACATGTCTACAAGAGCATTAACGACTGTAACATTTGACAAAAATATGCTTTCCATTATATGCTTTGATGGATGTTCATACCCTGTTCTCAAGCTCTTATTTTTGGCACAAGTTTTATAGCTGGCAAATGCATTTGCTTGAAAGTTTCGAAGGCCCTTTAAGCAAAACCATTTTCTGCATATCCTGCATTCATTGCAGTTCATGAGACCACATCTCATTGAGGCATTTTATCGAATAGTTCACGTGCCTTATGTATGGTTCCTCATTTTGCGTACATGTCGACTAGGGCACTCACAACTACATCTAACAAAAATCATCTTTGATGAAACTGTATGCCCTGTTCTAAATCTCCCATTTTAACAGAGGTTGGGAGGATGCTGGCAAAGGATGTGGAGTCTGGCTTTACACCTGCCAATTGCGTTTGTTGAAAAGGTTCCAAGGCCTTTTCAATAAACCCATTTAGGGTATACCCTGCAATCAATGCAGTCCACAAGGCCACATTTCTTTCAGGCATTTAGTCAAATAGTTCACATGACAATTGCATGCTTCCACATTTTGCATACATATCTACCGGAGCACATAGAACTACATCTGCTAAAAGTCCCATCCCATCTCCATTATGCTTTGGATTATGTCCATGCTTGCTTTCAAATCTTCTATTTTAACACAAGCTGAGACTATGCTAGCAAACATGAACTGATCACATGGACACCTGTTGGCTGCATTTGGTGAAACAAAAACAATGCTAAACCCCTATATCACTATCGCGTACGCATTTATATGCATAACATTTCTTCATGTTAAAAATAAAACTGAGGATCATCGTATTAAAGTTAAACTTTCCTCTAATCTCATGTCACTATATTATGACTCCTTCAATTCATGAATCGACTGAATATAAAACTCCCTGCACAACAATATCAATTACAATGTAAATTTTCAGTGTATCCAATGGAATAGAAAGACATATAAAGCGTAGTCTGAAATATTTGGAGAAATTTACCATATAAAGATTGAGCAATTGAAATGTCCCTCTTTCTAAAATAGCCTTGACGAAGACCCTTGGCCCATTTTGTCTACCCGACGGCCATAGGGAAATTTAAGGGTGACTTAAGTTACCTATAATTATTATAAAGTGCCATTGTCAAAAGAAATTATGTAGACACTTATAATAATTATGTAACTTAATATTATGTCTAGTCTTAGTCAAAAGGGGGGAAAGTGTGCAAACTTATGTTTTATTGTTCCTAAGGGTGTAAGTCGACTTGGGTCACCTTATGGGGGGACATTAAGTTATTAAAAAGACTTTTTATATTTTTTATGGGCTCCCATGAAGAATTGCGACTTGGCCTAGAGGGTCTTTGGGGGTTAAAGAATGTTTAAAAATTGCTGCTAGGTGTTTGGGTGTCTTGGGAGATGTTCCTAGGGTCCCATCCTTCACTTAAGGTGGAAATCGACTTGCCTTGGGCTCATTCTACTACTTCATACTTTCCATTTTTCAGCTGTGAGTTTGAGCATACTGCTGCAATATTTTTGAGGACGAAAACCCTCAGGAATCTTGGTGTAGGGAGAACGAGAACTCTTCCTAAAATTACTAATTTTACTGGAGAATATTCAGAGACTAAAATCTGGTTTTGGAGCCATTTTCCCTCAGCTGGAGCGACCCAGTTTGGGGTTTTTCACAGGGTTTTTGAGGAGCTAAATATCTGATTTTATATCAGCTTTGTAAGAAGCATTTCCAGAATTTTATTAGGTGTTTTTGGAGCATTTTTCGTAGGGTTTCAAACCCTTGTTCTGCTGCTGCGATATTCAGGTCAGATCTGAAATATTTTATGAATATAAATAATTTCTGGAGCTCCCATTTTGATGTTTATTCATGCCATTGTTCTCCATAAATATATTCCTATTGAAAGCACTCAAAAAAAAATTATTTGCTTGGGTTTTTGTATTTACATCTACTTGTGCAAGTTGCATTTCCTGGGTTTATTTTTATTGCAGTATACACACTTCAGATTTGGGTTACATTTTCAGCTGGGTATTAGTGTTTTCCATTGTTCTTTCCATTGGGTCCAGTTGGGGACATTACAACAATTAACTGAATAAACAATGGTCAAAAGGTCCATGTCTCATTTTAGATTCTGATGCAGAGGAGGGTGGTGGATCCAATCAAATCACAACAACCAATGTTAGTTGTAAGAGCAAATTCCTCGAACATGCAAATTGTTCAAAAACTCAAGAAGCCTCATTTCTGCTTACCAATGCCAAAATGCCTTAGACAATTGTGTCAAGACGCTCAAATGCCTTGGACCTACCCAAATACATCAAACAACCATGATTAGACACTTCAACAAGTTACAATCCATCATCTTAGCTCATTCACCTTTTAGACCTCCAAAACAGCTAGTAGCCCTTCCACAAGACAAATTTTGATGGAAAGAACAATCTACAAACACTTATCCTTCATTGTTAAGATATTCAGATACCCTTTTTGACACGAAAATTGATTCCAATGTTTCAAGGCTCAATTCTAAGCCCATGCATTCTTATTCTTTTTTTACCATTTTCAATTAGGCCTAATTTCTAGCCCTCTAAGCATACAAGGCTTATAGTTTGGAATAATCTGAAACTTACATGAAAAAGTGATTAGCTTTTCTGATACCCTTTATGGCATTCTTGCTTCTTGGTAAATTTTATCTTCCATCTCTCAATACAACTCTCCCAACTCCAACTTCACCTTTTTAGGCTAGGGTTAATTAGGTCTCCTTAGGGTTTTAAACAAGTTCTTAGGGTTTTATCTCTTGAAAACTGGTTTCAACCTCTGATACACCTTAAACCACCTATAACCACCTTGTTCATGTACTTTTCAACACACAATCACTCTCTTAGTTTCAATCATCCTATATTTCATGTTTTGACTTCTCAAGACTTACTCGTACTTAACTCCTCTTTGTCAACTAAACTCTGTTTTGTTCCTTACCTTGACTTTGTCTAAGTTGCATATCTAATTCATCATCTCACTCATCGTTTCACTTTCACCACACCTCTTAACTATCCCACTCAAGACACTCACTTGTTCTCATTCAAGACAATTACTAGGTAATGTTCTCTTACTCCTCTAAGGCTTCTCAACAAGACTGTCACAGGTCAGTTATGAATTTCTTCTTGTTTGATGGTTCAAAGAGACTCTTCCTCACTTTCAAGGCTTCAAGCTTGATTACACCACCTTCCAAACGTATGGACTACTGTTCCCTTGAAGGCTAGTTTGCTAAGACAACTGTTACTCAAGATTTGTGAGGACTGTCACAAGAAATAACTGACTGTGAATTTTTCTCCTTCAGTACCTGAGTACTAGTAATCTTGATTTAAATAATGATTCATGCATCTCCTTATGCCTTTAGACATTCTTCAAACTTGTCAAAGACTCCACCAACTTCAAAAACATGGAATTAAGACTATTATACTAAAAATACTTCCTTCGAAAGCCTTCAAAACTGGGTATACACAGTCAGGTATGAGCATGCAATGAATTTTTACATAGCTTCTTGTGCCATAATAAGCTTTGTTGGTTGCTCAAACGTGCACCCACGTCTCGGATCTCGAAAGGGCCGAGGTGTTTGAGACCACAATGGAACCATCCCCAAGTTGTGGGACCTTGCGAGTTTGGGATAGATCTTCGGAGAAGGCTGGTTCCTCTATCTATTTCTCTGCTACCGCTACCGCTACCCTAGTAATCTTGAAAGGGGAAACTAAGCTAAGAATGCCAAGGGACCAGGGAAAGAAGGATAACATGAAGTAAACTACACTAAAAGGCGATAGCACCAGAAAAGAGGGGTGAACACTATCTATTCTGAGCGAGAATGATAGGGAATGCGTGAAAGGAGGCTAGGCACGAGTAGCACAACTGAAATACGCATTCACCAGATCACTCTCATGGAACACAACTAAGTATGGAATTGCAAGGGACTTGAAATAGCACAACAATACACAATGCAAGAGAAGAGGCAAGAAGAAGGAATGCAAACACGTTAGGATAGAGAATAGTCACAAAACGATGCTTCTATTACTTCGAAATGCACTGTAATCATTCTGATTATAAGGAGGCCGATATCCACATGCGAGAGCCAAACATAGAGGTCTCGACTCAAAATACGAAAATATGGAGTCCTTAGCAACATGCGTAAGGATCCAGAGTGTCCAACCTTTTACAATGAGCCCTGACCTTGCTTTTTATAGATTCAACGACGAGGGAAGAAGGAGAGAGAGAAGTGGGAAAACTAATTCGAAGCTCAACCACCATCGTTAATGCCTCCTGCAAATCTGCCCCAAATCTGTCGTGTCTACATCAATTACTTGTTCGGCATCTCGAAGGAGGAACGACGGATCAGATCAAATCCGATTTGGTTGTTGGGGACAAATAGATCCTGCATTAATGGCACGAAGACGTTTCTTCATTTTCTCTCCACCTAACCTTTCCAAAATTAAAGTTTTAGATCTCCAAGGTGTAGACGAGGCCGAGATCTTTCCAACCGTGCAGCATTTGTCGGATTTCGAGCACTTTGAGTCAAAGATATGCTCATTTGAAATTTGAATCGGTGCATGTACAAAATGTCGGGAACACTACCAAAATGGGCCCCTTTTGAAACCGGACACGTGGAGGGTTGGCGCATGTCTGAGGGCAGCCTTTGTATTTTGCTTTTGGAGTTGCGCCGGGCTGACATGTGGCTTCTTTCGTGGCTCGCTCAGTTTCTTCATGTTTTGGCTAAGTCTTTTGCTCGGTAGGGTCATATATTTGACCAGGGACACGTGGCGGCTGATGCTTGTTTGGAACCCTCCTCCAATTTTGCTTTGAATTAGCGCCGCGTGCACGCACTTGCACCCTCCGCTGGCCTGTCTCAATGCTTTGACTATTCAACCCTGACCCTGTCCTTTTATGAAATCAGACGTCTGGAGGCTCTGCGCTCATTTAGAAACCCACTCAGGATTTTACCTCTGAAGAAGTTGGGTTGACACGTGCGCCTCTTCCACGAGGCACATGGACTTTTCAACGGCCGCTCGACCTTTGGAGATGCGCCGAGCTGACTAGAAAGAAGGTGAACGCGTGGAGTGTGGGCGCAAGGGAGAAGGCGCGGGCGTGCGCGAAAGAAAGAGGCGCGGGAGGAAGCGAAGAGGCGAATGAAAGCGTGCGTGACACGCGGGAGCGAAGCAAGCACGCGAAAGGGAAACAAAGGGGTGGCACGCGGGCAAGAGGAAGGAGAGAAAGCGGGCGCGCAGGAGGAAGGCGCACAAGGGAAAATGGAAGGAGATAAAAGAATGCGAAGGGGAGCAGGATGTGTATGCAAGTTATCCAAATTGCTAGGAGAGCTATTTGGATAACAGGGTTTATTACTGAGAACTTTTCCTTCTAATACTAACTCTCTCCTTCTCTCCATTCGAATGCTCCTATCCAAATGTATTGAATGGAGGTCGTTAGGGTTCTAACCACTAACCCAACTATGATTAGACTAACCAAAGAGAGCTTTAGGGTCATGTTAGGATTAAGTAGGTCATTTTATAAGTGAATGTTCCATGACCCTTTTTTCTCATTTATTAAACCTTCACTAACACCAAGACCTATATCACACACCAAAGACAAATTCAAACATTTGAATTGTGGTTTTGGAGGGAAACTTCAAGCACCACTTATTACATGCCCAAGAGTCCAAATGGACTAGAAACATATCATGAACATCCAAATGGACCCTACACAACCTAAGACAACTAGAAAAGCCAAAATTGGATTATTTACAAGGATGCTCCTGCATCAGATTCCAGGCAGAGATCTTTGGCTCAAAAGTAAGGCCAGTACAGTGGTCTGGATTGTTCCCATTAACGATATTGCTGGTAGTGTTTTTATCTGGATAGTTTCTCAAAACTGGGGTCTGTTTAGGAAACAGTTGTTGATTTTATATGTTTATGTGCATACAAGTATTGTAATATATATTATCGAATGTGCACATGAATTACTTGAAACAATGAGCACCTGAAAAGTAATCCACGCAGACCATGAAAAGTAATCCATGCAGACCATTAAAAGATACTTGCAAACAACAACAGTGCATCTAATAACCATGTACTAATCTTCGCATTCCATTAACCATAGTATTTTGTCAAACATACCATGCATATGCTTCTGCATCTTCAGGATAGACCTGTTCCAAAGCTACTTCCTTAGCATGCAGAAAGGTACTAAATTTGGAGCAGCCCTTAATCAACTTGTGACATGTCTCTTCCTTTATAATTTCTTGGAGAGTTCGCAAAGGTAACGACAAACTTGTATTATTCATCAAACCACATGATTTAGAATTTTTTGCCGTCCCGGAAACCCCGTCCCGGAAACCCCGTCCCGCCGTCCCCCGTCTCAGGTAACTATGGTTTGATATCACTTGGGTGCTGCCTGCTTTTGGTTCCCCGTCCCACGTAGACCAGTGATTCGCTGTCATGTTTTGTTTGAGGATACGACCCTGCATTGCCCTTCATGCCTTCCGCTCATGCCAGACTTGTTAAACTGTAGAAGGTTATTTTATTTTTTATGTTTTTGTTAAAATTTTATTTCCATTTTTATGTTTAATTTTGTCTTTTAATTGAAAATTTTAATTAAGTGAATCGTTATAACTTATTGATGTGTTTTATTTTTTAGTGTTTATTTTATTGATTTTAATTTTTTTATTTGTTTATTTTTATTTATATTTATTTTTTATGGTTTGTTTTTATAAAAGAATGTATTTTTTTATTTTTATTTTTTTGAAGTGTATTTATTCATATTTTCTATTATTTGAATTTAATGGTGATTTTTTTCCAAACTTTATTCATTAGGTGAACTTAAAATGAATTTTATCCTCGTGAACTTGAACTCAAACTTGAACTCGAACCATATCCGGCCGTTGGAACAACTACAAGATAAATACCGTTAAAGTATTGCCGAAAAGGCTTGAGACTTTCTAGCAACGACTCCCACAACAAGGGATGAATTTGGCGTAAACATAAGAACATCAAGAACAATAGATCTAATGATACGGGCAACTTAAATATATACGTGCATTTAGAAAAGAGAAATCAGATCCTAGAAGGGGAATGCATGAAACCTCAAAAGGATAAACGAACCACTAAGGTTGCACATAATTGATACAAAAGTGGGTTCACCAATTTGTTTTGACTATTTAGGGTAATAGTGCCAAAATAACTAGAAGGGTGTATTTTAGAATTACATAAATGACAATAATAATCAGAACTGAAACACATTGAAATAGAATAAATAGATGGCAGTCTTACCAATTGAATAAGGAAACAAAGTGTGTGAGTGCAGAAAGGAAAGACCCAACCTGATTTTGCTAAAGAATGGACTGTATTGGAAACTCAAAATCTGGGAACAAGATCAGAAGAAGCTCAGAAACAAGCCCAACAAATTTGTTCTTGTGAAATGCCGTCTGGGTCAGGTTTGGGGGTGAAGGTCAGGTTTGTGGTTGAACTTGTTTGATTGGGCCAAACTTGTCTTCTGTTGGTCAGAACATCATACTCTTGAGGAATCTCATTCAGACTTTCTGCATTGTGATGGGATACGATGCTCTAGAATTTACTTCTCCTTGGTTCAAACCTTAGGAATCACTCAAACAACATATGAAGATAAATCCTAAACTAAGCCCAAACAATCCTCCCACTCCTTGCTGAGTGAAAGCGCCGCATTACATATTAAAAGAATCAAGGCTCATGTAGTTATCTCATTCGAGTGAAATTTTCGTGCTTCACTCGTGATTCTATATGCTCAATGGATGCAACTACAAATAACCAAATGCAGCTGGGATGATCTTTCTCTTGGCACAAGACACTTGGCAACATGCAACATTAGACTTTGGTGTACTTCAAATAACAATTTAGCTCATGGACTGGTCTTGGCCTGCTCTTGAAAGTTTTTGGATGTGTATAGCCTTTGTGAGTAGTGACCTCCAAGGTGTTAGGTAATGTCCATTATAAATTACCTCTATGGGTATTGTTTTTATATGAGACTCTTTGATGATTTCATGTGCAAGTCGACCCAAAAATCATGCCTAGGCAGACCTAATGAAAGTACCAATTTTGAAAGACCAAATGTTGCATATGAGGACAAGATCAGCAAAGGGGGCCAGGTTTGTGGCGAATCATGTTTGTGGCAGCTGAACCTGACCTATATGTCAAATTTTGGAAACAAGAAATGGAGAGGGATTTGTAGAGGTGCACTAAGAGTCCTAAGCAAATTGGAAATGATCCTGAGTGTGTGAACATGGTAGATAGAGGTGGCCGAGCTGACTAAGAAGGGGGAAATGTGTGTCAAAAGAGTCAAATATGTGCCACTGGTCCAAATGTTCTAAAATGTGCCAAAACTGATGTTGCCAAATGTCTTATACCAAAATCAGGTTACTACGCATTGTCTATTATCTGAGTACCTCTATGCTATGCTATCTAAGTAAATACATATGTATACAATGGTTGCTCTTTTATGTGACACTGTTCACCTTCCAATAGTTAGGCTGAATGGCATCAAGATGTGATGAAGGCAGCTTGTTGGCACTCAATGGTGCCATGTGTTTGAGCTATCTTTAGTGGTTTGGTGTTTCAATAATGAAGAATGCATAAAGTTTGGTGTGCGCTTGGATGGTGACATGTCTGATCCACTTAGATCTCCCTGACCCTCTAGAAGTATTTGGGGGAGACGGAGTGATAATCATTGATCAAACAACTAGAGGTGGTTTGGAAGTACTGCAGACCATAAAACATGAGCCGTCATTACCAGAGATGATGAGAATGGACTTGGCAGTATCATTGGATATGTATTTGGAAAATCCACCTGGATCACTACCTTACCTCCAAGATTTTTACCATACAAGAAAATTGATACAATGCTTTTAAAATGGTGCTGATTATGTACAAGCTTGATCCTTGTTTTAATATAGAATTTAAACATGTGAAACATCTATTGCTACCATTTTATGAATTTTTTGGGGCAGCTACACATTTACTGCAGTCTTTGAAATGTCTTCTATGATGCCTTATAAGAGGAATAACTACGTCTAAGTTGGATTTCAATTACAGGAGGCGGATATTTCACCATGTGATGTAATGATGATGTGTGGTAGTCTGGTAGACAGTGGATATCATATATAGGTAAATACATTGCGGAAGGTCTTATTATTCTACTTTTGTCTTGGAAAGAATGGCTCACAATGAGTGTAGGATGAGAGTAATATTGCAATTCATTAACTTGCTCAGAGAAATTTGATGTTGTGAAAATTACACTGTATTTATCGTCATAAAGTAAACAATGATCTAGATTATATCACTTCTAATGCCAAGTATTGCAAATGCGGCTTTATAAATTTAAGGTTAATGGTTTAAGCTAGAAATAGGGCTCCATACTGAGAGTTGTAGTCTTATTACTAATGTACTTCTATAATTGCAATGTTTATCCTTTATATGATGCATTTTATCTGGTTCTAGCATTTCTTATTCTTCATGATAATACAGTATTGCAACTGCAGCTTGTTGACAAGAGTTTAAAATCAACGTTTTTGTTTATAAGATGTGGTTATGCATCACAATAATATAGTGAGAATGAGGGCTAGGTCCTATTGGCATCTTCATTGCATTTTTTTTTATCTAACCAACTTGATGCAGTACGACAGGCTCAGATACAATAGATCAGGATTCATCCTGTGACGGGAGTCAGGGTTGTCACTATCAAGAGATAGAGGAAGAATCTTCAGAAGATCCTAATAAGAGAGTTACTATTCATGCAATATGTACCTTGATGCCATGGGATGCAGTTGAAGAGGGAGCTTTTGTGGAGGTCTGAAATTGATCCTCAAAAGTGCAACAAGATTTTATTCCATTTGTACTATCAAAACCTTCTGACAATATTTCGCTCTTGACCATTTTAAAATAACTCAAGTATTGAGTAGCAACTTCTCTCTTTTTTCTGTAGGTGCTGAAAGTAAATGGTTTGCTGCGGTTCTGGGTTCGAGGGAGAATTGAACGCCTAGAGGATAGGAAAGCTTTGGTACAATTCACTGGAACATCGGCAGATGGTATTACTAGTTTGGGTGTTCTCATTCGTTTCTGCATTATTTCTGTAATTTATTTTTTTCCTGCATATCGACTTGTTCTTTACCACATTTCCCTCAGAAATGCAAGAGGAATGGGTTGCACTGGACTCGGAAGTTGATGGGAAAAATGGATCACGAACCTCAGAGGAGATTGCTACAAGGCAGAGCCATTTTTGCAAAAGATACGTCCTTGTATAAATGCTGGTAATTTGCCAAAGGAAATATCAATGGCAACGTGTGAGGAAGGTTCAGAAAAAGTTCCTGCAGAAGGGCAACTGGTGGAAGCTTGGATCAGTAACAGGTAATAGGTATTATCTACCCTTGAAGTCTGTTTGATTTCTGATTTCATGTTTCTTATAATGACAAATTGCAGGTTAAATGAAGTGGACACTTTCTTTTTAAGGTTCCACTTATCAAGGATTAAGGTAGGAACACCTATTATTGGTTTGTTTTAAGATCCTGATCTTCATATTGACTGTGAAACATAGAAACAACATGCAATTTCACTTCCTTCCAGACAGTTCTTGGTATTCTTCTGAAAACGGCTAACCTGGGGTAAATCTTAGTTCTTCCATGGAAAGTTAGAAGCTTTTACAATACATTTGTTTATCTTTTCAAACTTCAAAGCAGTAAAATGCATATTGACTTTAAGGATTTTAAGTAATACAAGCTTATAAATAATTGGGGCTTTTGTACTATAGTATTATTTTGATATTTTATCTTTATGGCATGGAATATTTTCATACTCAAGTCATCACCACGACGATTCTTCTCCATGAGCAGTCATTATTTTAATGACCTTTCTCTCATGTATGTTGCTAATAATCACAAGGCAAGGTGACCCACAAAGCACACACAAGCACATCTAAGAATTTGTTAGTAGGGTGGGAGGAATGGTGATTATTAGAAAAGCTACCTCTAGCCTTTTTCCTGATTGGCCAAAGCGGCGGATTTTCTAATAATCAATGTTCCTCCTGCATTCTCATAAATGTTTAGAGGTCTTTGTGCCTTGCGGGTCCCCGGCCTTGTGATTATTAGTAACATATACGAGAGAAAGGCCATTAAAGTAACTACTACTAGTAAAAATTAGTCATCGTGGTGATGGCTTGACTATAAAAATACTCCATTCAATGAAAAATCCCACAAAGATGAAATATCCATGTAATACAAGCTTATGTAGGACATATCTTTATATTCCAGACAAGGTTGCTAAGAAACTTCAGGCCAAATCTCCAAACAAATTCTTGAAGCCAAAACTATTGAAAAATAACTAGATAAATATTGTACATCAAGATCATCTTTGAATGATGAAGATTATCATTGGTTCTGTATGCATATGTTCACATCTGTCAACTCGAAATCAACCATCTGTAAAGTCAAACATCCTGCAAATAATCCAAAAGTTCGAAATCTGGACACTATTATTCCCCCATTAGATGAGAGCTGGGAAGAATTCAAATCACAACATGCTATATCTCAGATAAGTCTGCTCAGGAAACAAATGGGTCCCCTCCATGCCCTATGTTAAACTAGCAAACAAGGCCTATTAGTCCAAAAAGGCCAACGAGAAAAACTATCGTCTATAGAACAATACATAAATTTGAATACAATCGATATCATGAAAGTATATCATCATATTCCAATCTGAATACAATAAATGCACCATCAGTATCTGACAGGGAATCATCATAGTACTGCTCAGGGATGCTATTTGGGTCTATAGAAGAAACAATATTTTCTGGTTGTGAAGAAAACTCAACAATCTTAGAATGTGATTTGACCCTGCGATATAATCTCAAAAGTGAATTTTTCAGCAATCTTTCCAGCCAAATCCAAGTCATCTAATAAAACTGGTGGAGGTTTCTAATGTATACTGTATGCATGTGATTTAATTAATCTAAGCTAATGAAAGGAAACTAACACCAAATAGATTCCTAACTTAGTTAATCAACAACATAAACATCATGATAAAGCTAAAAAGGAAAAGCTTAAACTAGTGCATAAAACATTAAGAACATTAAATGCAAAACCAATCCTTTGATATTTGGATGTGCTTTGTAATTGTAGGTACTCCTTTAGTGAGCTGAACGTTGCTACATGTGATCAAAGGAAATTCTCCATGGAAGAGGAAGAGATCTCACTTATATGACTTAATTGCCATGTTAAGTTCTTCTCTTACTACTCTTTGCCAAGTAGAAGATAGAAATGGTTGCTTGATCAATAAGCCTTCCAAGATTGAAATGCTCTTATCATATGCAGATGTCTTACAAGGACATGGTGTAAATTTGGACAAGGTGTACTAGGTTCTTTATATAGCTTTCTAGTTTTGGAGAAACTTGCAACCTAGTGAATGTGGGATAAAGGTAAAGTAAAATTAGAAAGGGATAAGTATGATTAGAAGAGATTAATTATAGATTAGCAACTCATGGGAGTTGGGGTGATTTAATTAATCAACTAAGATTAATTAATAGGCCAAAATAAGCTTAAGAAGCCATTTGGAGATGATTTAGAAGGAAATTAGTAGAATTTGAAGGGTTTGAAAGGGGGATTTAACCAATAAGAAGGTTTATTGATTAAATAGAAGGTTAAAAGACTTAATTAACTAATAATAGTTAATTAATTAATTAAAAGAGGATTATAACTAACGAAGTGTCATTAATTGGCATCCGGATGAAGTATGAAACTAGTTAATTAACAAAGTGTTGTTAATTGATAGAGACGAATGATAATGTTAGCTAATTAGCGGGAAATCACTAATTATAACAAAATAACGAGAAAGAGGATAAATAGTGTAAATTTAGTATTAGGACTTCGTAGTCGATTTAGGTGTCTACATATACCATGACATCTATATGAAGAATTTGAATTCTTTCAAAGAACGTGCACAAGAATGCGATTCATAACAATTGTTCAAACTTTGTCCATCCCTATTACAATGCAAGCATTTGTCTACAACTAGCGAAATCTGATTATTCAAGATATCATCACTAATAAATTGTATGGGCTTCAAATGGTATGGTATACTAAAGGTTGGGTTGCTCCTATAACCTCATCGATGTCTTTCTTTATTATTGATAATTTACTCCCGGGCGTGTAATTTCGACTCTACAATAGGAATTTGTCTTGTTTTATATCGGCTTTGTAATGGGCTATGTATGCAGGGAACTTTACAAGAAGCATTGATTTCATCCACTATTTGTTGGCGATTTGAATGATAACCTCCATCTCTTGCTTGAGATTGGTGCAGGTTGTTAATGATATGAAAGAAAATTTAATTATCTTGAACTCGGAACATTCTTGGGTGGCTCCGCTCCTTCCCATCGGCGTGGTTTTGCTCCTTGGCGACAAGGATCTACTACTTATATGACCACCCACCACACCATAGGCGGACTCATATTATGAGTTTCTTTTCTACTACGGAGCTGTAAAATTTGGTCGAGTTTTGACAAATAAAACTCAACACAATGCAAATAAAAAAACACAATACTATTGTACTTCCTCAATTCATTTAGGTCACACAATACAAGTAGAGATACATATAAACAACTTGTAGATCTCCTACATGTTAGGAGTCCAAGCATATCGTTGTCGCTTGAAATTGTACCCTTTGTTAAGGGCCGAGCTCAAGAATTTCGGTTGTTCTCGAGGTCATTTCAGGTGAACAAATGTTCCCAACATTTCCTAGTATATGTTTTTATGGAGGAGCTCGAGTAAGCTTTTTGTCACATTTTGAACGGCGTAAACGGATACCGTATATGCAAAATACAACTTGCGACAATTAGTAGGCGGATGACGCGCATGTACCACTGGCGAGCACGGTGAACAACCGATCAACCTATAGGACATTGACAAGTGGCAATGTGCAAACAAAGAAGGGCAAAAATAATGTTGCTTTTTCATGCTCCAGCTTTTGTGCATGTGCAAAAAAATGGGTTTTAATAGTGTGGTCTACTCTTGTTTCAAAAGGAGACTGCCACCGTATTATTCATGGTGGTGTTCACTATCCCATTCACACTTTGTTATTTTGCATTTCCGGTTGACAGTGGCGTGCTCAAGGAGGACAAGTGGCACTTTATGGGTAAAGCCACATTTCACATTCTCCAAGTGCCACCTAGTCGGGACACATTACCCACCGAATGTTCCAAGTCAACACAAATGCAACCAACTCGGCGAGATACTCCGATAGTCACCGTGGGTGAGCCACTCAACACATCCTCTAACTCGACGAGTTTTACAACAACCACCAACTCGCCCGAGTCACAGTCGAGCCGGAGTGGGCTCTTTTGTGCCCACTTGTTGTAATGTCCCTTTTTCCTGGGCATTACTAATATATTGGTTCATCTCTTACATTTGCATTATAACCCTTGACATGCCTAAGCGGTACAAGTGGGAGTCTTCTTTAGTCTTTAAATGTGCACATAGGTTAGTTACTCTTTATTATTTAATTAGAAAATAATAAAGTGCACATTAAGTGAGTCTTTTAATATTTTAATTAAGTTTTATTTGTTTTCCCTCCAAAGGGAAAAGGTTGGCCATTTGAATGTTGCACCCCTTATGTTATAAAAGGAGGTTGCATGGCCATTTTTGGGCATGTTGATTTGATCATTTATGTCTCTCCATGCTTGGAGAAATGAGATGTATGCCCTAGCTCTCATTGTGCTCTCTCTCTCTCTCTCTCTCATTCGACTTGGAATTGAAGCAAATCTGATTTTGATAAGGATCCATTTGTGTGTGTGTTGCATCTAGTGTGTGGCGAATTGCTTGGAAAAGAATTCCTTGCCCTAGCGAATTTATTTATGGTGCAAATCTGATTATTATTGCATGATTTGGAGCATATTTGTTGGTTTTCAAATCTGCTATGTTTTGCAATTAATTTCATAATTTTTGGAGATGATTTGATGCCCTAAATGTGCTGGGCGACCTACTTTTTAGGGAAAAATTAGGGTTTTGTGTTTGCTGTGCAAAAAACTAATTTTGGAATATTATTCTTCATATTTTTGTGGCCCAAAATCCAAAGTTTGAAGGTTTTTGCTTGATTGGTTAAGCGGGAAATAATTTTAGAAGTTGCAGCAGTTTGGGGTTGGATTATTAATTGTTTGTGACACATTTTGATGCTTAAAAATTGTGGTTTCAGTTCAGATCTGTTCTTGGCATTTTTGTGCATCAAAACAAGCTTTTGGAGGGTGAAAACAATTGAGGGAAGTGTTGGTTATTAATTTATTAATTTCTGCTAACCCTAGCGCCCAAATCTGGAAGTTTAGATGCTATTTTGAAGGGGTTTAAGTGCTTAGAAAAATCTGATCTTTAGTTCATTGGAAAGCTCTAAAATTCTAGTTTATTATGCACTTGGTTTCATGCAAAAATATGGAGTAGTGATTGAGTTATGAATTTTTGAAGTTTTCAACTATTGGCAATTGTTTCAAATTAATTCACTGCTGTAATAAAAATCAGAATTGAGAAGAATACAAATCTTATAGTCTCCACCAATCTAACTCACCACCTTGACCACTTCCAACCCCATTTGGGTTGTAATTGGTTGACATTGGGCTATTTTAGGTTGATTCAAAAGGATCTAATCCTTCTTGGTTCGATTGGTGTTGAGAGTGTTGCAAATTTTTATGTCTCTAAAGGGATATTACACTTGTTAACCGAGCTTGACAGCGGTGAGTTAAACCCCCAAATTGGCAAACCAACGGAGGTCGTGGCCGCAACCATGGTTAATTCCAACCGTCACAAAGGCTATTTAAAGCCTTTAAAACTATACCGCTCTTCGCATGTGGGATTTACAACTATCATATGCTAAACAAGGTGCTTTGGAGGATCGAACCCCGGATGTTGAACTCCTTTGCAAGATGTAAGTAGTGTATAGGGCGTGGATTGCTATTTAAGCGGGGTTTGTATTATTGTGTTAGCAATGAAGGGGGCAATTTTAGCCCATTTGGAGGCATTTTTAGGATTTTGATAGGTTTGGAAAGTTGTTTAGAATTCTGAGATGATCAACCTGAGCCTATTGTAATTCCGAGATTTGATGTTCATTTCTCGTTTGAAGAGTTTTTCTTTTGATTTGACAAAGAACCACGTCGAAGCCTCATGAGCCACAAATGTATTGGGAGACGTTTGTTGATAGGGTTCAAAGTCTTCACATCAGTTTTTAGCTCGATTTGCAGGTTTAAGGTAAACTTTTATTTGTGAGATTATTATTTGTACTTGCAAATGATATGTCAATGGATCGATTGCGATTTTAGCGATCTTAGAGATGTTGCCAATTGGCGAACTCTGTTATCAATTCCTTGTCATTTTTGATTTCATTTTTGCCATTCTTCATAAGTTTTAAAATCAATTTTGGATGAATTAATGATGAACCAAGGCAATTTAATCACGAAATCATTTAAACATGACTTTTGGAAGAAACTGTTTGAAATGGATTTTTTTGAGTTTTTAATCACTCATAATCTGTTCTAATTAAAACTCAATTTTTATTTGAAATGTCGAAAATGGAGAAAATTTATATAGATCCGGTTTAACAAAACTATTTATACATGGGATCGGTGTTAGTTTACATATCATCGGTGAAACATGGGAATGTCCCCAAGGTGTGGGACCTTGTTCCTTGGGACAGACCTCTGGAGAAGGTTGGCTTCCTCTACCTATCTAACCTAACGCTAACACTACTCCTAAGCTAAGCTACTAATCAGGGGAAAAGGGAAGGAGGAATGCATGAAATGAAACTAAGCTAAGGGAATGACGATGGCGCTAGAACAAAAAGGGGATCTCTCTCCGTGAGGGGAAGAACAAAAAAGAAAAAAACACATGATGAGAGGGTAGATACATGCCATATATCAATACTGTGCGAATCATTCCATTCCACACATCTTATACACAGAGAAATGAAAACACATGCAAATATAACCCACACACGACATACTAGAAATGAACAGAGAGGTAAGAGACACAATAAACACAAGTAAAGGGCAAATACAAGCCACAATAACAAGATTTTATTGATAAAAGAGATACATAGTCCATTACATTACTGGGAGGGCACTTTGGGCGCACTACATGTGACCAAATCAGAGGTCTACAACTCATGAAAACTCGGCCACCATTTTGACATGGTGAGTTTATAGTCGGGAGAGGATTGCTCTTTTTTATTTTGAGTTGCCCCTATATAAAAAAAGAAGAGAAGAGAGGGAGAAAATCAGATCGCGCCAGTAATGAAGAGAGCCAACAACTCGCCACCCACCAAGGACCAATTGCAATTCAATGCTTACAGACGTGTTTGGCCTACGAGAGGTTGCTTGAAAGACACTTTATCAAATCGTTTGAGAATGTGGACTTTGACGTGGAAGATTTAATACCTTGGCGGTTGGGACTGGTTTGCATTTTTGAACTAGAGGGCGATATCTACGACATATCTTTTGTAATGTCCCCATTCCTACACCAGAGGCCTAGAGGCTTATTTCCATCTTAGCTTTGGTCATACCCAAGAGGCTAGAGACGTTGGAGGCTATTGGGTATGGATTTATTTTGATACCACCTTCACTTTATGTTATATTTTGTCATTGACTTAAGTGTTGGGTGACTAGGTGGTACTTTATGTTCTATTTCTTCATTGGGACAACTTAAGTGTAATTTTTAGCATGTGCACAATAAAGTCACTTAAGTTATATTTATGTTTATGAGAAAATTCCCAAAGGGGTGCGACTTGGGTTTTTGGAGGAATTTTTTATAAATATACCTTTGGGGTCTTTTGGAGATCATTCATACATCCAACTATTTTCAGTTTTTTTGCTTGTGGAGGTCAAATTCTGCAGGATCCCTAGCTTCGGTGGTGAGAGATCCATCCCTAGTTAGTAGAGCATTCTTCGGTGAGGGTTTTCCACCCATATCCCTAGCTTGTTATTCATATTTTTGGATCAGATTTGGAGAGTAATCAAAAATTCAGATTCGAGAGAAAGAGGACAGCCATTCTTCAACAAGGGTTTCAGTTATTTTCAGATTTGGGGTTGCTGGGTGTCTCCCACAAGTGGAGCGACCTACCTGGGAAATTCGACAAGCATTTTGGAAGGGTTTTTGTGGCCCGTTTCTGGAGATTTCAGATCTGAAGATTGTTCTTGTCATATTGATGTCAAAGAAAATTATTCCAATCATTTTCCCTTGATATTCTGGAGTTTACAGTCAGTTGTACTTTCTCCTCATTTGCTGTCATAAAATAAATAAAATAATAAAATAAATAAAATAAATTCAGATTTGGCCATTAAAAATTATTTCTCAGTTTATCACTATTCTCTATATTTTTCCACATCTTTTGAAGCTTCTGGGTATTGTTGGAAGTGATTATTTTGAAAGATATAAAAATATTTTAGATTTCTGTACCTTGCTGTCCTAGAAAAATCAGAATTACAGTTTGCAGATTTTTGATAAATTTTTGAGTTTTAAAGTTAAATTCTCAAAAGGACATTTCATCTTCTTAATGTCTTCCGTGTGATCTGATGTTTCTATTGTGATTTGCGGCCTTGTTTTGATTTCCACGGTCTTTTGCGGCTTTTAGTAGCTTCTGAATGATCCGCAAACTTGTTTCCTTTCTTCTCCTAATCCGCGATCATACTTTTACTTTCCGCGGCCTGTTCTTGTAGCGTGGGGCTTCTACTCAAAGATTCTTCTTTTACTTCACCCTCTGCCACCTTTATGCGGTGTCTGACTCTTTCACGTAACCCTTTTGTTACGCGGCTTTAACTTCCTAGTTTTACTGGACGACCGCTCCTTTATACCATGTGTTTCCTTTGATATGCGAATTTTCTTTGTTACGTGACTTTTTCTATCACTCCGCTCTGCGGTCTTTCAACCTTGCGTGACTTGTTTCCGTGTGATTTTTATCATCCTCGCTCTCAACTTTTCTTTACTCGTGGTGCCGCACGACTCTTAGCTTTGTTCTCATGGGCATATAACTTCAGCGGTTCTTTTCCTTTGTTGTGTGGACTTTAAAATCTGCGATGCACTATGCTTTCTGATTTCCGCGGAACACTAAGTTTCTTCATTTTGCGGAACTCCTTGTTGAAGCTGTGTGAGTCTTTAACTCAAATGAAGTTGTCTAGATAGCATGGGTGCTATTTTGGACAACACATCACTCAATCCCTCACATCTCTCCTCTAATTCATAACTACCCAACCTCCCAAGAATCTCTATGTGAGTTGTTCTCACAACTCACTCTCACACAATAATATTATTTATATTTGACACTATCAACATGAGTTGTCACAACTCATTTACAATATAAACTAATACAAACATTTATATATTCACCCAACAAATAATGTGAGCACTAATATTAATTTCCTATCGGAGCTACACGGACCTTGGATGTCGGGAAAGATTCTAGAAGTTCTTTGCATCCTCCGAGGATCTCCCAGCCCAGCTTCTTCAATCTTGGATGCTCCCTGGTGAGCATTGCCATATCTTCAACAACAATCGGTGATGGCTCAAATGATTCCTCCACTTCAACCACAAACAAAAATGGTTGATTTAATTTCCTTCCAGTCTTCATCGGCACATGCTTTTGGGGCTCGTCTGCCCTTCATTGCTAGTTGTATTGATTTCATTACCTCTTGTGTTAGTGGTACACTGCTTTATTTTGTCTCATGTACTTTTATTTCTTTATTTTGCTTCTAGGATTCTCTCTTCCTAGAATTTTCTATTGTTTATCTGCTGCATCCTTGAGTCCCATTGATCTGCCGTATCCTTGCTGAGTATAAGCATGGATGTAACACTTTGAAAAAGAACAAGCTTTTTCTTTCCATATCTGAATAACAAGCAAGATAATAATACTAATCACCACTTTCTTGCCTCTTATCTTTGGCCTCCAATGTTCGATTCAATCAACAAACTATTGTTGTCTCTGACATCAAAACAATTTTAGTTCATGGTCATTGCTCCTCATCTTTGTCTCAAAATCTGGATTTGTTGTGTAATAACTTTTATCTTCCATTACTTTTCTCTCTAAATTCATCTGCTGTTACAGTCCATGAACAACTCCCTTCACTTGGATTCTCCATACATTTATTCTCGTAAATATTTCTAACTACACACGTGCATTTTCTAGTCATAAACATAGGGGAAATGTTTGACATGTTATAGTGGCAGAACTTCTCATTCTATAAAATACAATTTGTATACATAAAAATACAACGAGAATACAACATCCTCAACCGCCATGTAACTTCTCTCTTAATATATAATAATAAGTTATAACAAGATTTGATAGTAGTAATTTGGTGGTTTTAGGAATTTGGGATTTGTGTCATAGCTACCAATATACACTCATGAACAGCAACTTGATTTAGAACCACAAAAATCACCAGGCCAAACTGATCAAGAATATTCTTTTTACATTATTTTGGATTATTGTATTTCTTTGTCACATATCTATAAATTATGCTTGTAATTTTTTTGCAACCCCATAACCTGCGAAATCACATTTTGATAATATTGCATCCTTCTCCATTATCCTTTAACTTCCATTCAGAGGAAATAAGTATATATTTTGTAGATTAGGAGGAATAATTGATACTCTTCATGTGCATGACCCAAGTCAAAGGATGTCTGTTATTTCCCAAAATAGAAAATATCTATCTTGTTCACACGACTTCCTTACTGTATTTACAAATTGCTGATATAATTGGTATCTTATAATTTTTATTTAGCATATTTTACTTCAATTTTGCAGTTCAATTAGTAGTTATATCTCATGGTTTTGCTGTTGATTATTTTTGAGCATGAATGTTGACATGGTAGCATGTGCATTGCAAGCTGTTATAACTTATAAGGAATGAAAACTTACACTTTGTTCTTGCAGGTGGGTAGAAGGTTCTTTTGTGGGATTTAATGGTACAGGACTTTTGGTGGATTTCCTGGTGCGATTTGTACACACATTTAACTGTGGTTTTAGTGACAATTGTTAATGGTGGTGGTAATGAGCGATAATATGAGTGTGATTGGCTTTGGTTTGGCTTTGTTTCATGACATTAACTTTCCATGTATATGTTTTCCTATGGTATTTGAACCTCATTTAAGGTACTGAAATATTTCTTTGACGCTTTTTAGGAGAGTATGGGCGCATTTCCTTAGATCCTGATAATGTGAGGCTGGCACCAATATGGAATAGCGAAAAGAAATCATGGCGTGTCATTGCCGCCGAGCGTGATGTGGATGACACTAAAGTTTCTCAGAATGTATGCAGTTCCTCATTCCTAGATGTCAGTTTTATTCTGTATTTACTATGTTGTGATCTGAAGGATGTAAAATGTAAGGACTTTACGCTGAGCTATAGAATCTTATTGTATGAATTGGGTAATTGTTTACTTCTATCCAATTATGTATGGGCCATCATTTTTTGCAATGTCTTAATTATTAAAATAATCCATAAACTACAGGGATTTTCTGGATGCAAGACTGCCATTGGTCGAGAGAAAACCCGATGCCAAGAAAAATTGCTCAAATCAACTGGAAAGGCAACGAGAAAACGTGGTAGAAATGTTCTGCCATCTGTAATTTGTGCAGAACAATATGCAATTCGCAGTGGGCTTCTGTCATCGCTTGTTGTTGCTTGGTCTCCAACTATTAAACACTCTTTCAAGGAGATGCTGGTTCTTTTGGAAGTTCGTACAGCAGTTCTGGTATACTGGCAGTGGGAGGAAAGTCTGGTAAAGTTTCTTTGTGGAGAGTCTTCGATCCACAGTATTACAATATCGAATATTGTCTGAAACCTCCAGAAGTGAGGCTTATTGGCCTATTTCAGGCGCATAAATCTTGGGTAACTGCAATTAGCTGGGCTGTATGCACTGTAAGTGCTTCTGAGAAGATGGATGTGGATGGTTCAAGCAACAAGCTTCTTTTGGCAACTGGAAGTTGTGATGGCAGGTGATTATTTATGATATTCAATTTTCTGGATATTTTTATTATTATTTTTCTGTTCCTGGGTTTGCCTTGAGCACATAGAAAAACTTGACTGTCCGTACCCTCCACATCTTAAATGTGGTTCATCACTAAAACCCTTCCTTAGCACGCATTATGTGGGAAATTGAAATAAATCAAACACATGACTTTGTCAGTGAAATACATCATGTAATGTCCCAAATGGGACTCTTCCACCTCAAGTTGGATTTTCAACAAAACCCAATGCCAAATACAGATTCAATACGATTAGAGCAAATAAATATAATGCAGACCAGAATTATTTGTGAGAAATGCGACTAGGGTTATAAGGTAAACCCATATAAATCAGACCTTAAACTTTCCTCCTTTCAATCAAGACTGAAGTCTAGACTTTTCAAGACCAAAATCTAAAGCTAAGTAGGCGATACATTTTGGATACGGGTACGGAGTGTCCGATATGCGGATACGGCAAATTTTCTTTTGACCCTAGCTATGGCGTTGGATACGGTAGTATAAAAATATATAAAAATTAAAAAATATATAAATTTTAGCCTTCTAAATAAGAATTAAGTTATTAACCACATATTATGCATATGAAAGACAAGATACTAACATTATATGATTATTAATAATATCCGATTTTGGACAATATAGTGCATAATAAATATTAAAATGACATCATAAGAATATTAATTATAATACTATCGTAACACTATAATTAATAATACTATTATATTATTATTTATATATAGTACAAAATATTATATATAATATTAAGCAATTTAATAACCTTTTATTTATATATATATTATAATTTATTGTATATAATTAGAAATTTTATAAACTATAGTATTTTCCAGATGCTATTTTAAAATATATAATAAATTAATAATATATAAAATCATTTACTATAGTCTATAATAAATTAAGTTGCCGCATTCGAATTCGTGTTCGAATTTGCCAAAGATAAAATCGTAAAAGATTTGTTACTAAAAAAGTAACAATAAAATTTGTAATTAAATTTCATAAGAATATATTTTTAGATTAAATATTCTTAAAAATAATAATTAATGATAATTAAATTCTTTTTTGTAAAAATATACTTTTAGATTAATATACTTTATAATAATAAGTATCATACATTTAAATTAAATATGCTTTTAGATTAATAAGTATCATACATTTAAATTAAATATATGATTTAAAGAAAAAAAAAATATAACATTTGTAAAAAAACTTTGTAACTCGTAAAATTTTAAGAAAATAATTGTTTTTTTTTCAGTATTTATTAAAAACAACGATCTATAATAATTTTATTGTTTAGAGATAATTTTAGGGTTTAGATTAGAAGAATTTTATATTTTTTAATGTTTAGTTGCTTTAAAAATAAGTTAAAAAAAGGCTGTATTTGGCTTTGGGAGTGCCACGGGAGGCGGTCAGTGACAGAAAGCAAAGTTCCTACGAAACGTCCGGGTACAGCCGCATTCAACGCTTCCTCAAGGGCAACGCCGCACTCCTGGAAACGCTCGGGTGCGGCTGTACCTGGACGTTCTCCAGCAGGGGCAGCACTGCACTGGCTGCTCCCGATACATACCCAGCCTTCCCCTGGGTGCCGATCGTATCCTAGATCTAAAGAAATATATAGATTTAAAGTCCCAAATAGGTAGAGAAGAAAGAATTTTCAGAATTTAGAATGATCATTTAATTTCTTCTTCCAAGTCGACCTCTCCTTTATAAAGGAAAAGTGACCCAAAGGAAACCTCTTTCCTATCCAATTAGACATGGTCTTCTCTATGCATGGTTCTCTCTTGCTAAGCCGTAGGGAGAATACCCCTTTTGTTCCATTTTTATTTCTATAATTACCATGGGAGGTGGTTACACTTCGGTTGAGAAGGCAGCACGATATGACAACCAATTTATTATATCACAACTACAACTACATAACAATTTTACATGCTATATAAAGCGCTATATTTTAACACCCCCTCTTAATGACTAAACCGGAAACAAGACAAGTTTGTCCCGAAATTTTACAAATTTCCTAAAGCCCATATGTTTAGTCATTACATCTATAGACTGTGCCATAGGTTGTACTTCAAAATCAGCAGTCCATGATTGTGTTGCGGTTGTCGAATGAAAGAACCGCAAAACAAAAATCTGGTCCCATGAACAAAGGATATGGCAAGTGGTCCACTTGGTTCTTTGTTACGTGATTCATTGACCAATGATGAATCACCAATGGCTGAGAGTGTCAGCCCCATCTCCAGAGTGCTTGAAATCAGAACCTCGGAGAAGTGGATTGAAAAATCTGTTCCAGGCTTGTGTAGCTTTTGAGTCTGTATAGAGACTCAATTATCCTGCAATCGAAGTCACCTCGATCATGTCCTTGCAACACCGTGTAGTGCTCATCCAACTTTCTCAATAAGAGAAATGTGACCATCTTGTGCGTGTAGGAGTTAGAACCAACTCCACAATAGTAGGAGAAATAACCATCTCCGTCTCAACAGTGGTAGGAGTGAGAACCAACTCCTCATCTATTTGCTCATCTATCCCCCTCTGTTGGGAAAGATCCTTCACAACACAATGAGCAAATTGTTCATGCTCTACTGTCCTTCGAGCAAGGACCTCTGAGTGAGTGGTGGGCATGCCATCTCACCATGCACCGTCAATGCATTTGGAATAGTGGAGTCTCCATCCACAACAAATCGTTTCTTCAAATGAGGAAATCCATCCTCCCAAGGCATGTCCGCCTCTCGTACATCTGGTATAGTGGATATTCCCTCCACAATAGGTGCATGTAGGTTGACTATATCCAAGTCAACAGATTTGTGAGGAATGGCTTCCTCCCAAGGCATTGTAGCCTCCTGCACATCCTGAATGGTGGAGTTGTCCTCCACACGTGCATTCATGTTGATCGCAGCCGATCAACAAGCCGATATTGACCACCTTCCCCAATACCAAGGGCAATTATCCGTCTCTGTTTCACATCAGAGACAACACACTTCTTTCCACAGAAATCCACAAAAATATTGGGATTTTCAGTCAATTGACAAATAGATAGAAGATTCTTTTGTAAAGAAGGTACATATCTAACATTCCGTACCAACAATTTATGAGCATTATTCAATACAATGCATATATCTCCTATCCCTTCTACTGCAAGTGATTCTCCATTAGCTAGTACTATTGATTCAAAACAAATATTTGCAATAAATGAAACATACCAATCCCTACGACATGAAAAGTGTGCGATGCACCAGAGTCAATGATCCAACAACTAGTACCACTGTCATGCGAGCATGATGTCGTAAGACAATAAAGAGCATGCCCGTCATCCGAATCCCATTCTTCTGCAACTGCTGCCACATGTTCCTCATCACATGGCTTTTGTTTTGTTGCGAAAGATCATACTTCCGCTTCCGACAATCCTTCTTGAGGTGCCCAACCTTGTGACAGTAATAACATGTGACTTGATACCGAGTGGAAGACTCACCAGATTGATGTTTCCACTTTCCTTTGATTGAGTGACAAGAGCACTCTCTGAATGGTCACAATTAGATTCTGCTTGAAGTTGTCTCCGCTCCTTTTGCAACAGGTAGGAACTCACCTTGTCAAACGTGAGTGTTTGACTTTCAACCATTAAATGGAGTGCCTCCACAAATGACTCATACGAAGAAGGTAAGTTGTTCAAAACTAGAGCCACCATATCATCATCGTCCACCTTTTTGTTGATGGAAGATAATTGGTCTCGAGGTCTTTCATCCGAAGTAGGTGCTCAGATAACGATCCACCTTCTTGTAACTTTACGGAAAAGAGCATATTCTTCAGGTATAAAACCCGACTCTTTTGATGTTTGATATTTATCCTTAGATTGGCCCACAACATGCTTTCTTGCATGGCATTCCGACTTCGGTATCATATCATCCGACACCGACAACTTGAGAAGCAATAACGCTTCCTTATGATGTTTGTCATAATCCGCGAAGTTAGTCGTTGGTCGACTTTCACTACCGTGATTATTTTATCACAATCACGAAACTCCACAAGCGTTAAAATCTTATGACTCCAACATTAAAATTAGTGCCCGTTAATTTTTGTGTCTCGGGAAAGTCAAGTGTGAAATATTTGCCATTTTATTATTCCAAAGTCACGGAAATAATAAAATAATAGTTTGCCACATCAATAAAATAATATATTATCCCACCAAATATTACTTATTCCAGCAAGTAATATTAAAATTAATTGCTCCAACAAATTGTATGAAATTAATTATGCAAATATAAGGTGAATACTTTGTGGCTGAAAAATAATATTATTCCAAGGTATTAAATCACCAACCTTTCAAAAGTAAAGATCAGAAATGACTTTGCTTCCTGCTTTGCTGATTTGCATCGATCAGGTTATTTTGAACCACGATTTTTCCAAAATTTTACTTTTTGCCCTCTTTTTTCCCTCGTCAACTGTGGATTTTCTTTGCCTTCATGACTTTGTGCCCTTGGTTTTCCTTCTTCCACGACTTTACCGCCGTCGACTATGCATTCAAACCACGATTTTGCCTCACGACTGGTCACGTTTTTGATTTGCGACTGGGTTCTCACTGGTTATTTGCTTCACCTCTCTTTGCTGGATTTTTGTTCTTTCTGCCCCTCGATCGTGTAAAAGACTTGCACGATTTCTGTGCCCACAGCCTCAACTGGTTCGACTGCCCACGAACCACTTCTTCTGGGCTCCTTCAAACGATTGCCTCTGTCCTTTTGCAGCAGTGCTGAATGGATGAGGACTGCCTTCTCTGCCCTCAAATGTCCTAACCTCCCTCCAATTCGTGCCCTGTCAGGGCTTCCTCGAATTTTGTGTCAATCTCCCATACCCTTCAAGGGCTTCCTTGGGCAAATCGCTCTGATACCAATGTTAGCATATGCAAAGAGAAGAAAGAATTAGAGAAGGCAAACTGCACTGCTCAAATGACACAGGCAGGTCCAATTTATTATAGGAGGTGGTTACACTTTGGTTGAACAGTTACCAACCGTATCACAACTACATAATATTTGTGAGAAATGCGACTAGGGTTATAAGGTAAACCCATATAAATCAGACCTTAAACTTTCCCCCCTTCATTCAAGACTGAAGTACAAACTTTTCAAGACCAAAATCTAAAGAAATATATAGATTTAAAGTGCCAAATAGGTCTGAATTTATTTAAAGAAATCTGCAGAAATATTTTACCAGTTATGGACTGCAAATAGGCTGATTTTAATAATAAAAATCTGCAAGATACAGTCTGCAATAACAGTTGGAAGAGAGGTTTTTGGACCTCTGAATCACACCCCAAATGTGTATAAAGGTGGCTCAAATCTAGCTCCCACAGCAGGTGACAAAAACTGATTTTTATGCCCTTACAATATGTCCAAAATCTGCCCACAACTGGGTCGCTCCAGCTGGTACAAGAATATAATGGTTCAGCAACCTGATTTGCCTTGAGATCCCAATACAAAATATGAGCTCAAAGGAGAGTTTTCGTTCCCCTTTCACTCTTCTTCTTGAGGGTTTTCGTCCTCAGAAGTTGCAGCAACAAGTGCCTCAGCTTACAAGCTATTTTCAGAATTCAGAATGATCATCCAATGTCTTCTTCTAAGTTGACCTCTCCTTTATAAAGGAAAAGTGACCCAAGGGAAACCTCTTTCCTATCCAATCAGCTGCAATGGTCTTCTCTATGCATGGTTCTCTCTTCTAGGCCAAGTCGTACTTCCCATAGGGAGAATACAAAATTAATATGGCCCTTTTGTTCCTTCTAAACTTCATTATTCTTTCCTAAGGCAAGTCGCCAATACCCCTAGGAAGAATAAAAATACAATTAACCCCTTTTACAATGATATTTGCCCCTCAAGGCAAGTCACATTTACCATAGGGATTACCATTTATTTCTATTAAGCCAAATAAATTAATTATAAGTGCTTAATAATTTTATTTTATTTTCTTTTAGGCACTTTATAATAATTTATTGTGACTTAAGTCACCCTTGTGCACACCCTTTGGCCGTCGGGTAGACAAAATAGGCCAAAGGTCTTCGATAATATTATTCGAGAAAGAGGGACATTTCACATCAACTCCTCAAAATGATGGCAACTGGAACATTTTGTGGCTTTGAACAACTTATGGAAGATATAATAGCATATATCATGTTTATTTTTGACGGAAACTGTAAGGTGGGTTTCTGTTTGCAGTGTCAAGTTATGGTATGGAGATCCCGTAAATCTCAACCAGTCTCATAATGGCAGTGCTATAGATTTTTCTCTCTACAAAGAGGTAAACCATTTCTTAAATTGCATATTTTCCTTATCGTAGGCAGGTTTACTTATCGGGTATCATTGTTATCCTAACATTTTCCTTCTAAAATATGTCATCTACAGGTGGTTGCAGTCGATTCAATACCTGTCTCAACACTGTCCTTGTTTGTACCTTCACTAGCGCTTGACAAGGGTTTCATAGCAATTGGAAAACGTTCTTGTCATTTATTTATTTGGATAAGTTATACCTCTGGACGGAAATGCCACAAGGAAGGTCACTATGAGGCTCATGATCAAGTGGTAAGTATCCTTATTTATAACAGAACTGATTGCTAAGAAGGAAACCCTAGTGATTGGGCTCTCATTCAAAGCATATGCTGATGCTTTGTTTTGATTTCATTGTGGTATGTTGTCCAGGTTGCAGGTCTTTCATGGGCTTTTGATGGGCGTTGCTTATACAGCTGCAGCCAGGTATTTAGGAAATCGAATTTCAGAAGAATGTGAGGATCCCAATGAAATGCTATATTTAGTAATAGAATATTGAAGAAATTTCATTTCATATCAATCATTTCTTGTTTATTTTCTTTTATTGCTGTGTCTAAGCCGAGTTAGCAGTAGTTAGAGATGATGATAAGTTCTTATGGGCTCTGTGAACTGATCGATTTTGCCCAGTAATGCACATTGCCTCACCTTATCATACTATTTAGAGATTTAAAGAGACAATTGTTCCTTATTTTACGTAAAAGATAAGATGTTACAATTTAGGATCTAGGTTCCAACCTTACAACTTCCTTATGGCACTTTGCCTCTCCATTTTGACTGGTGAGCAAACATGGCTCCACCAGTTCGGTTGCATGCCGTAATTTGTTTTTCTAGCAATGGCTGCAAGAAACAGTTTCTAGCTAAAGACAATACCAACATTATTGGTTCTAGATAGAGCTTTCTGATCTCTAGTTGGTTGCAGCAATTGGACAGAGATGGGTCATCCTATGTCATGACTGTCTATAATTTTTGTACTATATGGCATTGTCTTTTCAACTTGTTTCTAGGAATTACCGTTTTTGGGTTCACCCTCCCCAGTTAGCTTCTTTATGTGCTGGAGTTCATATTTGACTCCTATTGCCATTGTAACTAGCTGTACTTTTGAATCTCATTGTTCAATTTTGGTTACTCATGGGCATCAACAAAATTGATTTCTTTCTCTGTAAGGTATTCTACTCGATACTGGGTAATGCACTGCCAGCTTTAGTATAGCCTATTTAAAATGAAATACGACTGGAGGGGCTATTTAAATCATGTAAAGAGCTCGTTTATTATTGAGGGAGATGAAGTTGTAATGCAAAGGTTACTTGAGAGCTCAAATGTGAGGAACTACAGAGGGTGAAGATAGAAAGCACTTGGTGTTACCCCAAAATTTGGGTATGCAGGAGTAGGGCTGCATTAATGTCCATATCTAAAAATATATTATACATGTACACACATATACTAATATACTTGATTGCAGGAATGCCACTGGGGGGGGTCATGTTTCAGTGTTTGTTATTTCAGAAATGGACCCTGAAATGGAATTATCCCCAAAATATCTGGAATTGGTTGGGCAATCTCGAAATGGTCCAGAAATGGAAAGGTCATTTCTGGTAATGCCCAGATGATTTGAGGACTTTCCAGGACTGGTAGGTTTGGAAAAAGGGAAAAAATAGTCCTATAAAAATCTATGTTGCTAGGAAACAGAAATGGGTACAAAACATGGGAATGCTGATTTTCTAAAAAGCCCATGGGTACAAAATGGCACAGAAATGTCCGTACAATATATTATAAAAAATAAATGTATAAAAAGTGCATGATACTCATTTTTTGTCTATAAAACTTAAAAGCAGTTAAAATATTGTGTTCATTAAGTTCAAAACTCAACATACTTGAAATTTTACATGTTCGTAAATCATAAATGAGAGTGTGTTTTGCAATTGGATGTAGTGTGCTTATATAGGTTTACACCTATATTTTTCAGTAACTGACGATCTCTTTGCAGGACTCATCAGTGCATCAATCTCTCTGAGTGCATGTCATAAGGAGTGTACCGGAAAAGGGTTGGGGTTGGCTTATGGTATTTTTGGAGAGATGTCTATATGATTTTTAGTTATACCTATCTATTCCATCATACCTCTGTTACAAGGTTTGGCGAATTTCATCCATGAAGTTCAAAATTTGCTGTTTTTTAAAGGCTGTGAAAATGTTTGGCCAAAAATGCAGTGAAAAATTGCAGCAAAAATTTGGCTTGGCTAAAAAGCAGTAGCGAAAAGTGTGTGGAAAATGTGTGGAGGTGCCTTTTTATATGCAAATGTTGACCCACGAGGAAGCGTGCCCTAGGTGTTGAGCATGAGCATAGTTGTGGAGTTGCATTGCGTTGTAATCGTGTGGGAGGAGTCCAAGGTTTTGCAACCAAGTTGCGTGACAGCAGGGAGGCAAGCTATCCCAAAAAAATTGAGCAGCTGCTTGTCTGTAATGGCGGCCTTAATAAACACTCATTCGCCACAATTTTTTGTAAATCCTTAGAGAGCTTTAGTTGCATTGCATCATGTGACATTGTAATCGTAGGATTGAGGCAGAAAAAAAGTTTGTTCAAGTTATCGTTATAATGTTTAGGTTATAAAGTTTGTTTTTATTTTATGTGTAGTAATTCATTTGTTTATTTTATTTCTATGTTGCCAGAAACGGAAATGGAAACGGGCTACGAAACGCGAAACAACAATTTTAAAAACCTTGATACGGAACGCCGACTAAACGCTCACAACCGTACATGCATATATAATATATATATATATATATATATATATATATATATATATAATATACATATATATAGTACTCATGTTATAATCAGAGACCATAAGAGATAATTGATAAAGCACTCCTTGATGTAGTACTCATTTTATATAGTACTCTTCCTTCAAGCTGCTCCTTGATGTCTCTTTACTTTTCACAATGCTAAATGTTAGTTTAATGAAAACTGATTTAGCAAGAGAAAATGAGAGTGTGATTTAGAATGGACCCAAGAGGTCATTATATAGCTTTTAGGAAGTGTGTTTAACAAGTCTAGGTAGTTGTGTTAGGTTAGGATTCATTTAATGCAAGTTGTTTTTATTTTTTAAAAGTAATGATGTTTTTAAAAAGTAAAACGGTTGGAAACGCCAAAATGATTCTCGAAACGCCACCTGAACGCTAACGCTTCGCTTCGAAACGCTTTTCATGGCGCTTCCCCCGCTTCTTGTCCCTAAAATGTTTCAAACGCTTTAAGGGGAAACGTGGCCCCTCCCCGCATTTCTTCGCTTCCCAGTTTTATTTTTTAAATTTATTTTTATAAGTTATAATTTTTTTTGATATTTTTTAATTTACTTTACAGTTTTGGGTGTATATGTTTTAATTTATTTTTTATTTTTTAAACTTATAACGTATATTTTATATTTACTTTTATTTTAATTTTTAATTTTTTTAATAATAATAAAATATTCTATCTATTGAACTTAATGGTGATTTTTTTTTCCAAACTTTATTCATCGGAGAATTTGAACCAAATTTTATCCTTGTCAAACTCGAACTTGAATGCAAACCTTGTGACTTAGCTTCATACTACCTTCATATCTCCTATGATGTCTCCCCGAAATATGGCAAAGGCTGAAACCTTGAAATTTGTCTATGTCCTGGAATTTGATAGGGACCCTTTGAAACCTAGAATCTACATTATAGCTCCTCAATGTCTGAAACCACTCTCCAACATCCTAGAAGTATATATATATAAAACCTAACATATAAGAAAGTAAATGTCAATATCTAAATTTTAACTTATTTTATGTACATATTGTTGTTTTTTGCATTTTTACCGACTTCCCTGCCAAAAATGGGATGCAAATGTTCGTGGTTTGTACTGAAATGGTTCAAGACTGCACCATGCTTCAAAGTTGTTTCAAGGCCCAATCTGTACTTGTACCCTTTTTGGGTACATGGGTATGAGGGGCCCGTAGCCTTTTCCTATAACATAGATAAAACCATGAAGGTAACAATCCACCTCTCCCAACTCACACAAAACACTAACTCATTAGAAAAAGAATCAAAGATGTGAAAATAGATGAACCCAACTTCATCAAGGGAATTTGTTTGCTTATACTTCTTTAAATCCTAAGTGAACTATTGTGAGATGTTACATTTTAATGATTTGTTTTCGTTTCCGACTCTCTAGATTGTGACTGATTTGAGTCTTTGATTTGAATATGAACCTATAAACTCAAAATTTTTCATCTACTCATTTTACTCATTTTTTAGTCCATAAAAAACTGAAATAGTAATACAAAACTTGAATCAATGTTCAAAACATTCAATATACTTAAGACTTTGCATTTTTATTGATCATGTGGCTGCCATACATATGATATACGAATATCATGTTAACATGAATACGAACAAAACTTGAAATTTTAAAAATATACTAGCAACTAGATCCATGTTCAAATTTTCAAAACAAACAATATACTTAAGATTTTACATTTATGATTTCATTGTTCATGTGGCTGCCATACATATGATATAGGAATACAAACAAATCTAGAATATATCATCTAGATTTTCCTCAAAATCAAGTTCATGTGTGCCACTTGCGCTAGCTCCACTCTCATTAACTCCACTCTCCGCTCCTCGCGAACTCCTCGAGCGCGTCATCTTCGCCATCAAATAATGAAAGTCAAGCAAGCGTGGCTACGGAGGCATCCAAGTCTCGTGGTCTCTGGAATAAGATCCCAAAGTTTGTGAGGCCCTTTAGCATACTCCTCGACTTGTGTGACAAGAGGCGCAAATCGAGTGCACATATACCAAATCCTCAACTTTTTTAGATGCCAACTTGTTTCTTTTAATTTAGTGGATAAAGCTATAAGTACTCCAATTCCGCTCATGGAAGAATTACTAGCCACCTATTACAACAAAGTTAGAAAATTGAAATTCAAAGACAAGTTAGTATCCTAAGTTCTAACTTAATAAAATTTAAAATATTCAAATGATTCTAAATTTTAAAATTTATAAATGTTATACCCGTGAAAGAACTTTTATAGCAATAGACGTAAGTACTTGGCATCATGGCCATGTACACGCCACCATGTGGTCGAGTCAAGCTACTCTTGTCAAAAAGAGCCTCAATCGATCCCATGTTGCCTTCTCGAACCAAAAAACATGCCCATTTCACTTCCGACCACACTCAAGCTATAGATGGATCAGAAAATTCTTCTCGAATGTCCCCGGTTCCATTTCCAACTTCGAGTCGAAAATGGTGCTTGCTCTGTTGCAGCCCAAGTACATCGTAGCTATAGTACTTTGGGTCGCTGCATAAGCAAGGAGATGTAATGAGGTGGTCATTTTATTCCACCTCTTCATGACCACAGCCTTGACCTCACCGTAGAAGGTCTCTTCTCGGATCTAGACCTTTTTTTTTTATATTATATCTCTCGATACGCTCAAGCATGGAATCTATGCCATCATATATCTCTCCCAAGCATGCTTCATCGCATCTACATATCGGATCATGGAGAGAATGGGTTCTGTAAACTCAACAAGTACTCAACCTTGGCCCACCAATCCTCATCAAGGGGACCCATGATTTTACCCTCAGTAGCTTTCTCTCGTATTTGACTCCTCCACACCGACCAAACACCGCTGATCACCATACTGGCTTAAAGCCTCTCTCACCTTCACAAGCCGTCTCAAAACAAGCGTGTGAGAGGCAAATCTAGTTTCGCAACCTTCAAAGAACTCTAACCTTGAGAATTTCCTAAAATGGCTTCAGTGACATATGATGGTTTGTGATAAACATTTGAATGTCATTTGCCTCAGAATAAATTTGCTCAATCCATGGGATTTTCCCAATCTTTTGGAGCATCAAGTTAAGGGAGTGGACAACACAAGGGGTCCAAAAAATGTGCTCATATCTACCCTCTATGATCATTCCTGCTGCTTTACAATTTTTAGCGTTGTCCGTGATGACTTGGACAACATTATGGGGGCCCACCGACTCAATCGCTCTATTAAAATGTCAAAGCAATAAATTGTGCATCCTCGACTTGCCCTTCACAAATAATGGCTTTAAGGAACATTGCCCTTTAGGGCATACCGCAACAACATTTATGAGGGGTCTATTTCTAGCATCTTTCCATCCATCTCAAATGATGGAAACCCCTGCTTCCTTCCATGAGTCTCTCGATTGGCCGCAAAGTCTTGTGAATGTGTTCCACTTCCTTTCCCAAGAGTGTGGTTCGAACTTTTCGTAACTCTGGGATTTGTACCCTCAGGAGCTTCATCGATACCCTTCACCATTCGATGCCAATATGGAGATCTCAATACATTAAAGGGCAGCCCACATGCATAAATGCATCGAGCAACAACCTCATCAAGAACCTCCCTTTTTCAATATTAAATGCTTTCTCCAATGCTCCTTTTGGCCTTTTTCGTGAGCTCTCTCGACTCTCTTCATCAAATGGTTGACTTTGAGTTTGAAATGAAAGGATGAGAAGTAGGTCTAGGTGTGGGTGGTAGTGATGAAGGCCTTCTTTGCGAAGGAATTGTTCTAGTTCTATTTCTTTCACTTTGTTTATCACCTCCTCTGCTCTCTCTTAGTACTCGCCATTTTTTCATTTGATATTTTTGGGCACCTCTTTATCCCCACACCTCCAACACCAGTCAAATGGATTTTCACTCGACTATATGAGGATCTGTACTGAGCTTGGCAACCATGACATATCCATACCCGACACCCACCACCAACAATGTTGTCTACCACTGTCACATGTCTCCAAAGAGGGGAATTAGGATCATGTCTCACAGGAACTGATGTGTTTTCAGCTTGGCCTTGCACTCCACCCGGCAGAACTTGATGCCATCCTAATCTGTTTTTGATCACCAAGATCACCATAACGGCGCGAGGTGAGAGCATACACAGAGTTAGGATGTTTAAAAAATTAAAAACATTTTGCCTTAACATAAATAAATTAGTTATGTCATCCTAATCTGTTTTTGATCACCAAGATCGCCATAAAGGCGCGAGGTGAGAGCATACACAAGTTTAGGATGTTTAAAAAATTAAAACACAATTTGCCTTAACATAAATAAATTACTAATTAGTTATGTCATCCTAATCTGTTTTTGATCACCAAGATCGCCATAAAGGCGCGAGGTGAGAGCATACACAAATTTAGGAAGCTAAAAAAATAAAAAATTAAAACAAATACATTAATTTGCAATGCATTTAAAATAAAAAAATTTTTTACCAATTAATAAATAAATAACCATAAATTATGTCATCCTAATCTGCTTTTTGATCACCAAGATCGCCATAAAGGCGCGAGGTGAGAGCATACACAGATTTAGGAAGCTAAAAAAAAAAACAAATACATTAACATTGAACAATGCATTTAAAATAAAAATGATTTTTTACCAATTAATAAATTAAATAACCCTAAACTATGCCATCCTAATCTGTTTTTGATCACCAAGATCGCCATAAAGGCGCGAGGTGAGAGCATACACAGATTTAGGATGTGTTTAAATTATAAAATTTAAAAAAAATGCAACATAATAAATAAATAAATAACCGTAAAAAAATAAAACGAAAGGATGAATTAAAAATAAAATAAAAATTAAAATACGGTATACCTAGAGAGTGTAGTGTAGAATCATAGATCCTATTCTGTCACTTCTAAAATTTTAAAACAATCTCTTCCTCTCAAGTCTCAACAATGGCTTCTTCTCCTTCTAAGTTCTCCTCCTTGCAATGATGGACTCCAAACAATAGAAGCAATCGCTGCCCCTCCTTCAAATCTTTGCCTCCTCTAAGCTCTTTGCAAAACCTCCTTCCAATCTTTGCCTCCACTAAGCTCTTCACAACTCTTCTTTGGCTCTTTGCTCATTCACTTGCAAAAAGACAATGAAATTGTTTGTGTGATTTCAAATGAGAGGGGTGGGTGCTTTTTATAACTTTTTGTGGGGGAGAGGGTGTATTATTTTATTCATTTAGTGTTTAGGGTTCGGTTTTAGGGAGTAGAAAAGTCAAACATTAAAAAAAAATAGAACATATCACTAGAATTTGAAATCACCATAACATAAAAACCGCTTTCATTCCTCTTAATAAAATTAGGCATCTCTAGATGCCACAAAAGATTATTTTGAGCCTAATTTAAATACCGTAGTTTTTCGGGTACAATACTCTTACGAGAGACCCTAGATAGTAAAACTGAAAGATCTACCCTCGCAAGGTTTAAGGAACACGAGGAAAACATCTTATACAAAAAATTTGAAAATTCTATGCTTGCATTGAGCATATTAGGAATTAATGCTCATATGGGTGCTTAGGACTTAGGTGCTTCACATTAGATTATTTAGTCATTAATATTTGTGGGAAGATAATAAGTGGAACAACTAATAATTGGATTGTAAGTGATTATTATGCAAGTAATAAACACTTAATAATAGGAGTTGGTAGAGAGTAGGAGAGAATAATATATAATGTAGCTGTTACTTCCGTAATAGTCACATTAGAATAGGAGTCAGGTGAGAGATTTTAGGATATAGTTGGGCCGTGAAAGATTTAGGGAGATTTGAGATAAGATTTGACTCCCTAATTTTAGGAGATCATCTCTATATAATGTACTATCTCTTATTGAATAAATATGTTGATTGAATCTAATTGAGCCTTAGCTCTCTTAAGATATGGGGTAAAATCAAGCACCACATCTACTTGGAAAGAGCTGAAATGGTTGCAAAAGAAGACCAAGGGAAGCAATCAAGATAAGCAAACATCCTGATAATTTGCATAGGAATGGTTGTCTCACTCAATCATTCTGGGTACCTAAGGGAAGTAGTCAAGATAGGCAAACATCCCAACAATTCCCGCACAGGATGTGGGTTTCACTCCGCCATTCTTGAGACCTACAATCAATAAACTTAGGGTAAATCATAAATCTAAAGATTTTAGTTTGATTAATTAATTTTAACAAAGAGTTTAGTCATTTTTGTAATTTGTCAATTTGAACTTTAGTTTTGAACTCTTCCAAGTATAGGTTGACTTTGTGTTGATGGTTCTTTTTCAACGGTTGTTTTAAAAATAACTACTATAGGCAAATGTAATGTCCCTAATGGAAGATTTTTTAACACAAAGGGAACACTTGCGAATTTTGATTTATCGCAATTCAAATAGAGATATTTGAGAGCAATGTATTTTTTCACAAAAATAGAAATCAAAACAAACCCTAGTTATGGCGAGTTGTTATGATCTCAAATTACCCAAATCTTATGCCAAAATATTTATAATAAATTATGAATGCAAGAACACCAAAATACCGAATTTTTGGGACCCAAAACAAGAGTTGTGTAGACACCCCAAAATCACATACTTGTTCCTAGTATTATCCTAGTTCACATCCCAATTCATTACCTCTTATGATTGATTAATTAAATTAATCTATCATGCATATTCACCTTTTGGGATTAATTACATTAGTTCCTACCACATATTAGCTAATTTAATTATTATTTATTAAATAAATGGTTAATTAATTATCTTGCGTATCAGAACTAATTAAATTAGTTTCTTAATTAGGAAAATGCACCTTTTTTCAAGTCAACCGCCACTTAGGTTCTATTTGGACCCCGCTTGACTCCACTTCCCTATTCCAGCTTAACTCCACTTCTAGAATCCTAGAAAGGTGGGGGCTATTTAATTGCGCATACAACCACCTTCCCAGATGTAAACTTCGCTAATCTAAATGTCCATCGCCTTTTGAATCTGCAATTCCACAAAGTTACAAACCAAGTCTACTTGCTATTCCAAGTAATTATAATTATTAACTTGAAGCCCGGAAGCTTATGCAAATTATAGCCAACTTCTGCCAATTTGACATCCGCATCCTTGTGTATCGAAGCTCGTAGCATTTGCATTAATCAAGAGCACCCACAATTCAAATATCAACAAGATCATATAAGTCTAAGAGCTTCCACGATCTTCTTCGAGGTTTGCAAAGAGATTTACAAGAGAGGTATATTGTTGTGTTTTTCATTTATCTTTCATTGTCTGGGTTTTTTCATCAAGCTCACAAGTTGGAATTTTATTTTTGGACTGCAAATACAACTTACAAAAATGGCTGGAAAGAAGTGATCCCAAGCCCAAATCCTCCGAAACAAAGCTGAATATGGCCTCCAAAATTATGGCAAAGCAATTGGTGATGAGATCTGGAACAGCCGTGCCCTAGAATGCATCAAACTCCACCCACAAGGGTGTAGATAGCCCTAGATATGGCTGCCAATCGTGCCCTAGCTGTCCCTACTTGAAGTCTTGGCAGATGTCTCTCCACTGGCTGAATTTCTTCGCTTGAAATGCAGACCTGAAGTGGGAAATGTAGAAAACGTTCTCGAAAGTGTGCCCTAGCTCTGAAAATCTGATCTTTTCCTCTGAGAATCCGATATAAGCTTGAGTACGATCTCCGTATGAGACCACCAAGGAGAAATTGAGGGTTTTCGTCCTCAACAGCTAGCCAATGAGGATTTTCGTCCCCAAAGAGCTGAAAGTAGGAGCAACAAGCCCAAACTCTCTAAAATGAAATGCAAAAATGCCAAAAAGTGTGTCAAATGAAACCCCAACCCCTCCTTTTATAATTTTCCATTGCCTTTTCCCAAGTTGGGTGTTCCATGTGGGATTACTAAAGTGACTTTCCATCTTCTAATTTATTGTTGGCTTTTACTTTATTTGGTAAGTCACCTTTTATTAATTTTAATAATAAAGTTATATTAAGTTGTCACCTTTTTAATAAAAAGTGAGTGACTTGACAACTTAAAAACATTAACTTTATTATTTTTCTTTATTTGAAAAAGGGGACATGATAGTCCGCCCTTCCCAAAATTGCTTGTCCTCAAGCAATTGTTAGCTCAACTGTTCCGACTCTTCCCAACTGGCCATTGTTGTAATCCTAGGATCCCAAATCAATCTTTTTTTCCTTCCATTCCTCCTTGTGATGTAGTTGGCTTCTGTTGCACTTCTCTGATATAATGAGGAACTTGAGGCCCGGTACCAGGTAATGCTTCTCTAACAGTCTCATTGAGTGAATCTATGATCGTTGAATCATGAGTTAGCTGGGATCTAGAAAGTTTTTGAAAACCATCCCCATCTTCAACTAGGAAATCAGTTCCTTGACTAGACCACTCTTCATGCTGTCCTAATACTATGCAATTGTCCCCTTGCATCTTTAGCCAACAATGCAAAATAACATGGGTAAGTTCAACTAGAGCAATTCGATGTAATGAAAAATCTGAAATATCATAACCTTGAGTCCCCATGGATCCTTCCTTGATTTGGCAAGCTGTCCCTCTCAATATATGATGCAAATCAGACTGAGGATAGGCTGGAAACAAGTTACAACAGCCATAAATCACTTGGAATTTTATCCAAATCAGGGCTATCGGATCTGATTTGTTTGTCTTCTTCTGTGGTAACCTTTGTCCATGACTGCTAACAGCAGTCCCAAGCCTGAGTTTTTCAAACTCAGCCATATGACAATGGTATAACAGCTACCAAACTGAAATCTTATTGAGAAAAACAAAATCATGAGCAGTGTAGAAACTGAAAATTGCCTTACAAGAACTGAAAAATTGAGAAAAGCAGATCTACAATTGAAAACAGTAGACATATTGGCCCTTAGTTCGAAACTCTTGCAGTCCATACTTATCCCAACTTTGTGTAGAAGATGGCTTTCAACAGGAAAGCTCCATTTTGCACATAATTCTTCAAGTGTCCACCATGGGGCAGTATTAGTGAGTGTGTCCAAAACCAACCAACAATTGCCACAATGGAGTATCTTAGTGCATTGAGTGCTTTGAAAATATATATCTCTTTCCTTAGTGGTAGCCATGCTTGGAACTTTATCCATTATACCTTGAAATATTGTTTTCTTTTCTACATCTTTGAATTCCATTCTATCAAACAATCTCAACCAATGTATGCCTCCATGCTGCCCCACTGAATTTTCTTCAAAATTGGCTCGGATCAGACCCTATGAGTGTTGGTGGATGAGTGTAACAATCATATATAGCTCTGGAATTCTTCAAATCAGTCAACTTGTGGCTGTATGTGATTGTTAGCAACAATCTCAACTCAAAATCCTTGGATATCAGTAACATAAGAAAGGTGCAACAACTGCAATACTGGAAATCCTTCGCACCAATTAGTAATGACAGTAGTATAGGGACTGGAAACAACCCAGCTATGACTGAAAACACTTTATGGGCAGCAACATCATTCAATCTTATGACTAAACACATTTGTATGGCTGTCAATGAGGTGGGGTAGCTGCTGGAATTGGTGATGACATCAGCCTTCAAGTTGGAAGTTCGGAACATGGCTGTCCCCATTATGTTCCTCCTTTCCTTGGGTGGTAGGAGATCATCAACCCTCACTCTTAATTCCTTCCCAAACAGCTGGAAGGGTGTTGGAATTTTTGCACTTAATGATCCCCTCAAGTGATCCCTTTCACACATCATGTTAGACCAAAAGAACTTCATCATATTTGTCAACCTACAACTGTCCAAGGAGAGTACTATCCTTCCAAAACATGAATTTAGAAAGAACATCATACCATGGCTGTAGCATTGTATTTTCTCATTCAACCTTGGGTTTGTGGTGGCTGGAAACCATCTTGTACCGGCAACAAAAGTCTCTTCAATGTCCGTGGACGGAGTATGCATCTTTCTGGTGACAAAACCTTCTTCTATCGCTGCAAAAGGTATAGGGGCAAAGCTGGAAATGTGGAAGACAACAGTCCAAAAGTTTGTGACAACACTCTTCAAGAACCATGGGTTATGTTTCTTGTTACCCATAACTATACCAACTATGTTAAGTTGATAACATATGACCGAAAGATCCCATTTTACCCATGTCTCACCCTTCTTGAACTCTCCTAAGCAACTTGTTGTCCCCGCAACAGTGACTGTCTTCTTAACCAAGTCTTCAAGCTTAGAATTTTGCTCCAAGGAGTGACTTATGAATTGGTCCTTCACCCCTTTGTTAGGATTCACAACATATCTTGTATGATTCTTCATGAGTTTTCTTTCTTCCTTTGCCAAAATAGGAATTGTTGAGATACCCTCGACACTTCCATCCTTGTGACCCACAATTTTCTCCTCAAATGCATGCTTACCAGCTGAGTCACAAACAATATGAAAGGAGAATGTTGCTGCCCTATCTAGCATGCCTTGGACCTTGTCTAGAAGGCAGCCATTTATCCATTTATCTCCACTTCTCATAACATATGTATTGGCCCATGCAATCCCATTTTGAATATCAAATCTGAAGCTAGCAAAGATTGTATGAGTTGGTTTACCTGATTTTTGAATTGTTCCATTGCTGCTTGCTTTGATTCATTGGACAACCCATAGTGGCTTCTTAGGACAATTTAGAACCCAAGGTTCTACCTTCATCCTTTTTCCATTTTCTGAGTGATGGCAAGGCTGGAATAGTTCTTTGATGTCCTCACCATAACTTGAACTGAAATTATAAGGGTGCTTACCCTCTTGACAACAATCTGAAACTGTCGTAGTATGGAGGACTGAATATGGGACATGACCATCATTCCTTGGGCTGTCATTAGAATGCTTATCTCCCTTGACTGAAGTAGAAGCTTTTGTTAGATTTGCCTTATCACAACCATTCTTTTCAAGTGCCCTTCCATAGCTATCTTGAAAATCCATCTCATATGGCCATAGCCATAGTTTTTTTGACTTGTTTTTTCGACTTGAAAACCCGATTGTAAAGAGTACAAAATTATTTTTTCCCACTTGTTAGGCACCCTCACCACTCTTGAGTTTCAGGCTATGGAGATCATTTTGACACCAATTTATTTTTCCCAATTTTTTTCCCTTACAAATTGCTATTTTTAGCCCCCAGGACAATCTTTGATTTTTTTTTTTTTGGGTCCCTCGGATCAATTATACCATCACAATTGTCTTGTCAAGTTGATCATTTTAACATATAACTCCAAACAACCTTTTTTAGACCCTTGGAACCCCTCTTGGTCATGGTTGTAACCCGTGTAGGTACAAAAAACATGGAGGAAGAAATCACCAACTTGAAGGCACAAGTGTCTGAGCTCACACAAGATGATGCAAGGACTCAATCAACAAAATGCCATTCTCACTAAGAAGCTCCATATTGAGTCCACTTCTGAACACAATTTCTCTTCTCCAAATGTGTCGTGTGGTCCCAAGCTTGATTTTCCTCGATTCAATGGTACAGATCCAATTGGGTGGATATATTGCAGAGCAATTCTTTAGTCTCCACAATACCTACGGCGTGAACAGGGTTCCTATTGCTTCTTTCCACTTGGAACAAGAATCCCTACAATGGTACCGTTGGTATTTAAAAGCTCATGATGAACCAGAGTGGCCACGGTTTGCATCCCTTATTCTGGAGTGGTTTGGCCCTAGTGCTTATGATGACTTCACATGAGCACTCACCAAACTCCGACAAACAGGATCAGTCCATGATTACTGTGGAATTTGAGAGATTGGCCAATCACATGGAAGGCTTGTTAGATGAATTTTTCAAGAGTTATTTCATAAGTGGCCTCAAGGAGGCAATCCACTCGAAGTCAAAATGTTTAAACCCAATACCATGATGGAAGCATTGGGCTTGGCCAAATTAGCGGAGGAAAAATCACAACACAAAGGCCAACCTTACGGTTTCAAGCCACTTCTTGATTTAAATTTCAAGAGCCCAACTCTCGCTCCCACAATGCCTCCTCCAAAGACAACCCCAATCAAATGTCTTATCAAGTAGAAATACAGAACACAAATAGAAATGCCTCACACACTTGTGATATCAAATTCACTAGGGGCCATTGGTGTGTGGAACAAAAATTGTACCTCCCGGACGCCGAATCATTCCTCAACCAAAGACCGGGAAGATGCTTAGAAGTCCAAGAAGAAGAATTGCCATTGATGAATCCCCTCCTTAGGATTCTCAACCGAGATATCGCTTCACGCCTTGGCAGAGTCACCACCCCTCAAACCATGAGGGTAAAAGGGTATTTCAAAAATATTCCTCTCACCATCTTAATTGATTCAAGAAGCACACATAACTTTATTGATCCACGATGGCCAAACAAACAAATTGCTTTGTCTATCCTTGTTCTAGCTTTGAAGTTATGATTGCTAATGGTGGTACATTGCCTTGTAAGGGAAAGTGTTGAATGTTCAGTATTGCATTGGAAGATTATAATCTTCGCTCCGACATGTTTTTCCTACCCCTAAGTGGATGTGATGTCATTTTGGGATCTCAATGGTTGCTCACTAGATCCATCTTATAGTATTTCTCAGAACTATGGATGCAGTTCTCTGACAATGGGAGAAAACACACCTTAAAAGGTCTTGCTTCAAGATTCAATAGTATTATTATTTCCCATCGTATGGAAAAGCTTCTAAAGAAAGGATCACACGGGGTCATTGCTCAGTTATTTTCTATCCAATTGAGTCCACCTACCTCTTCCAAAGACTTCCCGTGGATCTACAAGCCATTTTGGTCAAACATGCTATTATCTTTGCCAAGCCTAAGGGATTGCTCATCGGGATCCATCTTATGGACTTGGATAAAATCAATGCCATGAAAAATTGGCCACTTTCCAAAACTCTTTGAAGCCTTCATGGATTTTTGGGTCTCACCGGCTATTACAGGAATTTGTTAGGGGTTATGGCAAAATTGTGGCCCCATTGACAACCATGTTAAAAAATGCTTTTGTATGGAATGAGGCGGCCAAACATGCATTTGAGGCCTTAAAACAAGCTATGTGCAATACACCTATCTTAGCCATGCCAAATTTCACCAAGACTTTTGTCATCGAAAGTGATGCTTGTGGCAATGGCCTGTGTCGTTTCTCTCAGGAAGGTCGCTCCTCGCCGTCCACTAAGAAAGCTCTATTGGGAAGGACTCTAGTCCTGTCTACCAATGAGAAAGAAATGATGGCAATTTTACATGCACTACAAAAGTGGCATCCATACTTGTTAGGGAGACATTTTTGCATCAAAGCAAGCCATCATAGTTTGAAGTACTTCTTGGAAGAATGGGTATCATCTCCCCGCTCAACGAAGTGGGTCTTCAAACTTGTGGAGTATGACTATGAGATCACCTATAAGAAAGGGAAGGAAAATGTGGTGGCCGACGCCCTCTCTCGCACTTTCGAGGATTAAGTCTCCCTCTACGTAGTATCCGTGCCCATACCATAATGGCTGCAACAACTCCAACAAGAATGGGAAAAGGATCCAACCATGCAACGCCTCATCCAACAATTGGTTTCCGATCCTAACTCATCACTACACTACTCTTGGGACGACACCTATTTGTGGTGTAAAGGGTGCTTGGTGTTACCACATAAAACCAAGCTTCTTTATACACTGCTTGAACTCCATGCTTCATTGCCATGGTCATGTAGGCTTCTTGAAAACCTATGAGAGGGTTTGTAGGATTTTCTTTTGGTAGGGAATGAAGGTAAATGTCAAATAGTTTGTGGATGAATGTGATATATGTCGAAACAATGGCAACCCCAGTTTTGTCGCAACCATTGCCAATTCTATCCGGATCTGGATCAATATTTCCATGGACTTTATCAAGGCCTCCTAAATCTAGTGGAATGTCACATTGTGGTAGTGGTGGATCACCTCTCCAAGTATGCCCATTTCTGCGCCTTAGCTCACGCATATACTGCCTTAACCATCGCCTAAACTTTCATCGACCAAATATTTCGCCTAAACTTTTATGGTTTTTCTGCGTTTACAATTGTATAAGCAATCTTCCTTGAAACTCAAAGGGTGTCAAAAGCTTGTCCCTAAGTTTTATGGACCCTACAAAGTTCTCCAAAATATTGGTTCAACTGCCTACAAATTGGAGCTTCCACCCGGCTTGCGAGTTCATCCTGTATATGTCTCTTGTTTGAAGAAAGTTCTTGGACAACACGTCATTGCACAAAAAATACTACCTGAGCTTGACAATGAAGGATCCATGCTTGAACTTGCAACAATTCTCGATAGGTGCTCCTGCAAACTTCGCAAATCGCTCTATCACAGAGGTCTAGATCCATTGCTATGGCATTAAACCTAAGATGCAACTTGGGAGCCCCTTTTCCACATTCAACAACAGTTCCACATTTGCTGCTTTGAGGACAAATCTTTTCTAAGTGGGAGGGGATGTTATGACCCTTCGTCGTACCCTTCTTTTTGCATTATTATAGTAATAGATGCTATAGATGAAAGATCCCAAAACCCTTTGCTCAATTTTTTTATTTTTTTATATAGATTGCTCAAAGCTTGGAACTATACTGGTAATGTCAAAAGAAACCATAGAACACCATTCTCATACTGCACAAACAAATTAAATAAAACAAACCCTGCAAGCCGGATAAATACGGAAAATGCGCCTAGGGTTTAAACAGGCAGATTTCTTCACAAATAATTTAGCCGTGAATTTAATATTGATTTATAATGGCAAATATTTACGACAAAACAACCAAAAGTCTGCAAATGGATTGATAACAAAATATTGCCCAAAACCCTGCCGTAATTTATTCAAACCAAATCGATTTGATATATATTTGAGGCTAGAAGATACAATAATAAACTAGCATGAAAAATACCTCGATACTGCTTAAAACAATTGTAGAATAAGTCGCCCCACTTTGGAAGGTTTTTGAATGCTCACTGCTGCATCTTATTTCTCTTTCTGATACTGCTGAAATGATAAATAACTTGTGAATACAATGAAGTTCCCTGAATAGAAACTCCTCTCACTTCTCTTGGGGTTTCCGTCCACAAGAGGAATAATCCAGAGGGTTTTCGTCCTTGGATTTTGTCTACAAAGCTTCAGAGCTAACTGGGAAGAAAAATAATAATAATCAAGAATGCGCCAGGCACGAGTCGCACTTTTCCCTTATAAGCCAAAAAACCCTTCCAAAATGCAAGTCACACTTTTCCCAAGGAATATAATTTATTTTTAATTAATTTTCTCCATTCCCAAGGCAAGTCGCACTTTTTGGCTTATTTAATCACATCCCAAAGCAAGTCGCACTTTTGCCTAGGAAAGCACATTAAATAATTTATTAATTTATTCCCATGTACTTTCCTAAGTTGAAGTCACTTATTAAGTCTATTAATTCATTATATGTGCTTTTAGTGATAATTTATTTTATTTTAAGCACGATATAATAAAATTAATAAACCGAAGTCACCCTTGAACTCACCCTTTGGCCCTTGGGTAGACAAAAGGGCCAAAGGTCTTCGATCAAACTATTTGAGAAAGAGGGACATTACAATAGACGTGTATGCTTTATAAGTCGCCCTCAAGCTATTAAGAATAATTCCACATGCACAAGTAGTAGTAGTTTCTAGAATAGAGCTAGTATATTAGGGAGTGTTTAGACCTAAGAAAAGGATCCGAAATATTATTGTATTGAGCTTTCTCAAAGGAGGTTGCCCCCTTAAAGTGGCTTGCGATTTGGTAATGTGATTTTAGTCTTTCCATTTAATAAACTAATATGTATCGCATTGTGTTGTTCGACTTAATCTGTCATAGGAGGTTCATTACAAAATGGTTAACTAAGTGTCTAACATCCTATAGGTCCCAAGATACAAATCAACAACCACCGAGTTGTTTTGTAAACAAATACAATGAACACACAATTATTCTCTTACTAATATAAGCCACCCAAACCAATCAGTATGAGTTGTTTATGACAACTCATATATCAGAATAAGATAAATCCATACAAATCAATGTGAGCACTAATATGATTTCCGAACACTTTCATTGTCCTTAATTGTGCATAGTGATGGGGACCTTTATCATGAGATTTCCCATTATTCCTCAATAGGCGATGTTGTTCTTCCGGGGGTTCAAGGTCATATAGGGACCCGCTAAATACCTATTCGTGATTTGGCATAGAAGTTACGCCTTAAGGTGTTGGATTTAGAGGAACTTGGCTATGAAGATTCAATGAATATGAATACTTCAATCAAGCTATGGGATTCCTTGTTTCCCCCATCGTGGGTCGGGCGTGGCGGCGGGAAACATGCATGGTGGATTATATTCTCACTAGTAGATCCTCCGCATCTTGGATTTGCTTCTACTCATTAACTCCCACTTATTGACCACGTTGCCTTGACTTTCTCTTTGCATGTTGCATCTTGCTTTTATTTCTGCCGCTCCCCATCTCTCGCTTGCAACACTTGGCATTAGGGTTTATGTTTTTGACGTCTGCTTACACACTTTTTGTTTTTTTAGCTCTAAAATACTTGTAGAGATTTGAGATCCCCTTTTCTTGTGCATGTAGTTTTTAAAAATGACCATCATTTTTATTTAGATCTATAACAAATATATATCAAAACATTGTTGGAATAAACAAAAGTTGTCTTTTTGAATTTATATGCTTTGATAATTGTAGTGTTGTGCAACATAAGGACAACATTGAAAACTCATTGTCATAGAAAAATTGTTTTCATGGAAAATTGTTTGACAACCATAGGTAAGCTTCAAATTTAAAGCATGCTCGCCACAAAGTGGAATTCCCAAATTTTGTTTGACTACAATTACCTTCGCTTTCCCACTATAGAGTCAATGTATGATTTTGTAAGTCTTGCCCTTTGGGATGCAACCTCGACTCATGACCTCGCACCGCATTACTCTAGGTCACATCATCCTCACGGGTCCTACCCTATGAATCGTTAACATGATAATGAGTGCAAATTCTTGCATCAAGACTTCGCTTTTCCCTAACCCATGACACTCTCCCTATATCCTCACCGTCCAAATTATTGTTTCTTTTTCAACAATAAAACACGAGTTTCTTAGTTTAGACAACTTTCCCTCCTTGCTTCCCTACATTGTTTCCCTTAGAACTTTTGGCTCATTGTCTTGAGAAAACCCCTTGTTTCATACATCCACCCCTAGGGTTGGGTCTTCTATGCCACTTGACTTTACAATATCAAAACCAACCTAGTGTCATTGTCTACATTTCCCCATTTTCCACTATTTCTCCACAGGTAGAGTTAGGAGGGCTATTTGGAAGTTGTGTACCGGAAATGCAACAAATTGTGAGGGATTCTAGGCTGGGCTTCTCAAATATGGTGTGGATTCCCTTGCCTCCCAATTGGCAAAGCTCTTTAATGAGGTTGCTTGTTTGGGTTTTCCTTGTTCGTGGTCCCAACACATTTCATCCCATTCTTAAGTTTCGGATAACTCCAACTTTAGTGATTCCAGAGCATTATGATTGGGCATATGTGTGCCAAACCTTATGCCAAGGTGTTAGACATGCAACGTGTTGACCACTTGGAGAGAGGTAATTATAGCGTAGGGGGATGTTGGCTTCAAGAGAGGACAATGAACTATTGACCACATCTTTACACTCGTGGCTTTTATTGAGAAGGCTTGTAATGGGTCTTCCAAACTCTTTTTTTTTAGATTTGAAGAAGGCCTTTGACTTGGTTCCAAGGCATATGCTTTTCCAGAAGTTGCATGATGTTGACATTCTAGATTCCCCATTACTACTGCCTAGAAGATTTATGAGACAATGGCTAGATAGTTTCGTATTTCTCAAGGTCTTTCTAGATGTGTTAAGAGTAACATTGAGGTCAAACCTCCTTAACATTTACATTGATGAGTTACAGATTTTTCACAACAACATAGCCATGCTAATGGTGCTTGCATTTTATATGATGTGATGATTCATAATTCTTTTTGTCGATGATGTTCTCTCAAGCTTTGTCAATGGTTTACGAGACAACTTGATCCCTTTGTTTATGTGGGCTTCATCGGTTAGAGGTGAACCTTAAGAAAACTAAGGTCATCATATTGAACAACTTGAAGGTTTTTTTCATAGTTCCAACTCCTTTACTTGGGGATCTAGTTCTCCAAACAATGTTATAGTATGAAGTGCTTCTCTCGGTCGCGACTTTGCAAGGGATATGCCTCACTTTTTGTCTTTGAGTGTGAATGTTTTTATATCGACTTCCGGATATCTCTTTGAAGATGCATTTCGTTCAATATAGTTTTCATGCTTGCGGTTCCATATGGTTTTGAGGTTTGCACCTAGTTTGGGGTCAGCTGATTGGGATTATATAGAGGGTCCAAATTCTCATGATTCAATGTAGGATCCATTGCAAATAGATTGTTCCCAGCCACCGTCCAAGCTAAGTTTTTCGTCCAATCTATTTGTTGTGTATCTTTAGGTTGTGAGAAGTATCCATGCGTAACCCTCGGTTCTTTAGAGAGGATTGCATCCTTGGGCCCCACTAGACATTGACGTTGTTGGTACTCTGAGACTAGTTTTCTACTCCAGTCTATCGACATCTCTATTGATAGAATACCTCCTTTCAGATACTCATCGAATGCCCCTTGTTGACTTCTTCCTTAAAGGAGGTCATCATTAGAGTTGTTAGATAAAATATATACATGCATTACATTTAGGTCACTTGAACTCTCCTTAGTTGCTTAGTCCCAAGCGCTTCTTTCATGTTGAGCATTTCTTATGAGTTTGAGGTTTGCAAACCTAGTTTGCGGTCCATTGATTGGGATCGTATATATGGTCCAAATTCTCATGATTCAATGTAGGATCCATCAGTAAAGATTGTTCCCAATGCACCGTCCAAGCTAAATTTTCAGCCTAATCTATTTGCCATAAGACTATCTTTAATGTTGTGAGAAGTATCCATGCGTAACCCTTAGTTCTTTAGAAAGGATTGCATACTTGGGTCCCACTAGACATCGACGTTGTTGGTACTCCGAGACTAGTTTGTTACTTCACCTATCGACATATGTATTGATATAATACCTCCTCTCGATACTCCTTGATGCCCCTTGTTGACTTCATCCTTAAAGGAGATCATCATTAGAGTTTTCGCTTAAAATATTTACATGCATTGCTTAAACCCAAGCTCTTCTTTTATGTTGAGCATTTCTTATTGGTGGTGGATGGTTTCATTCGTTGGCTTGACCATCTCTAATACCATTGGTCACATGGCTTTAGGTTTCCCATAGGCCAATTCAGTTACACGCCCACTAGTTATGGGTTGAGACTAAACATCATATTCCACACGAGAACCAAATTTGTTGTCTTTGTTCCATGAAAGAGGTGGAGGATGAAGAACATTTCATTTTCAGCCGTCCCATTTATTATGAGATTCAAGAGAGATTGGGCAACTCTCACACACAATGGGGGTCGGCCAATGAGGACTTCTTTGGGCGCTACTCCTACTAGGGTGCCTCGAGAAATTCTCTCTTGACAACTAAGATCTCCTCCTCAATGTCATAGATCTACTCCTAGAAATTGTGGATATGCTCCTTGACCATTTTTCAAACTATAGGGGTAGACATGCATTATTAGTTTTTCGCCGCAACTCGAGTTTCTTCGGCCTTGGATGTTAGGAAAGGTTCTGGGGTGCTTTACTTTCTCGTAGGATTACCCAACCTTTGGCCCTCGAACCTCGAACACTCCCGATGAGCATTATTAGATCTGGCATTGGCCCTTCTAAAGTGATGACACCGACACAAATGATTCCTTTGGCCTCGGGCCTTAACAAAGATGTATGATGGGACTAGCTTTCGGTCTTTCCAACTTTTTTCAAACCATGCTCTTTGGGGGTTCTTTCCCACACCACATGGCTATTTGTATTGGTTCCTTAACAACATGGGTTTGGGATTTATTGCTTTGGGTTACCCTCATATATTTTCGGTGCTTAAGCTTCATTTTACTTACTTTTTGATCCTAGGATCATTTTACCCCACCACTTTATATTGTAATCGGATGTATCGTGAGTCCCATTGATCTATTTTGTGCTCATTTGTGGCTGAGGTTGATCTTGGTTGATATACTATAACATTAAGAGAAACCTATATGTATATTTTGTGATGATCAAGGTGTGCTCAAACTAGTCGAAATTTAGTTTTCCATCGGCATAGGAAGCACATAAGTTCATTCTTGTTTTATTCATTTTCTATTCAAGAACCGAGTTATTGAGTTGATATATTGTCCAAATCGAGAGCCCCTAAAGGGTACATTAGGTACATTTTCAAGCCCCTAAAGGGTACATTAGCCCCTAAAGGGTATTACTAGCAATATATGGTGAGTCAGTATTCTGCAATACCTAAAGGGTACATTAGCCCAAGGTATGAAAAGGTGCGCACCACCTTATTGTCAAAAGAAAGAAAAAAAGTCGAAGACTCATTGTTACCCATCAAGAATCAATGGCTCGAAACAAGAGTGTCCATCGTTTCTGAAGGATGGAAAGATACAACAAATAGGCCATTAATCAATGTGGTTACCGTGTGTCCTAAAGGGGCAATGTTTCTCAGGGCTATTGATTGTGAGGGGCAAGTGAAGGATGCCCAATTCATTGCCAACATCCTCATAGAATCTATTGAGGCAAAGTGGGGCCTCAAAATGTTGTCCAAGTCAGAATGGACAATGCAAAAATTGTAGAGTGCAGGGGGTTGTTGGTTGAGGCACGGTATGGACACATATTCGGACACTTTGTGCGGTTCATTCCCTCAACTTAATGTTACAAAAATTGGGCACAAAAATTGCTTGGATCAAACAAGTATATGAGGAGGCAAGTGAGATTCAAATGTTCGCCAAGAACCACCACATGTCCCAAGCCATCTTTCGTAAATCCTCGACATCACAGCTATCAAGGTAACCCATAACATTCTAATTTTTTTATTTTTTAAAATAATTATTAGTTTTTAAAATTCATTTTTATAAATTCATTAAATTAATTTAATAAGTTTGTAATTTGTAGAATTTCGAATGTTTTAAATTTACTTGTCTTAATTTTATTTCTTTTGATTTCTTATTAGGTCACGAGACTTGATTTGCCTCGCACACGCTCTTCTTGAGACGGCTTGTGAAGGTGCGAGAGGGATTGAGTGGCGTGGTTATCGGTGACCTTTGGAGTATATGGAGGCAAGCAAACAAAGTGAGAGGGCTAGAAATGTGAAATTTTTGATCCTAGATGAAGCATGGTGGGATCGTGTGGATTACTTGCTTAGTTTTACCGAGCCCATCATGAGTATGTTGAGATTTGTTGATATGGATCATCCATGCATGGGTGAGATTTATGATGGAATTCACTCAATGATTGACTCAATTAAGACCATCATAAATGCCAAAGAGCAAGATCCTACAAAGACCTTCAAAGAAGTGCAATACACATCTCAATGAAAGGTGGAACAAAATGATTACTCCATCAGCATTTTCTTGCTTTTTCCTTGACTCCAAAATACTATAAATAAAAGATCCTTTCTTTGCACTCGGGAGGGTCCCACCATATAGGGATGTTGAAGTTAGTGAGGGGTATAAGGCGGCATTTGCTAGAATCTTCCCAGATCCAGAAGTAGAAGACATGGTTAGAGGTGAGTTTGTGAATTTCATATCCTCCAGGATCACTCCATTAGCGCTCTTCGTGACAAATACAAGATGGATGCTTATTCGTGGTGGTACCTCCATGGACAAGCATACACCTACCTCATGCCACTTGCAATAAAAGTTTTATCACAAGTAAGATTTTAATTTTTTTAATTTCTTAACTCTTTCTTTTTTACTTTTATAAATTTAAAATTTTAATTTTGCATTGACTTTGCGGCTTGCCTCAATAGGTTGCGAGTTCTTCTTCAGCTGAGAGGAATTGGGGTACATATTCATTTATCCACTCGGTTAACTCGCAACAAGTTGGGAGCAAAAAAGGCAGAGGATTTGGTCTTTGTGCATTCTAACCTGCGCCTTCTATCACATAAGAAGGATGAGTACAGGAAAGGGCCAACAAAGTGTTGGGATATAGACCCAGAGACTCCAAACTTGGATGTTCCCATTGCCCAACTTTCATTGCTAGACCTGGACCTTCCAGACAAGACTTTGCGTGAGCTGCAAAGTGGGGCTAGCGGGAGCGGCATTGTTGATAGTTCTGGTTGTACTCCTAGTGCTTGTGGTTCTAATGATCCACGTGATGGTAGTGATGCTCTCGTTGAAGACATTGGAGAAGATGCAGAGCCATTAGACTATTACTAATTAGAATGTTGATGTATCTTCATTTTTGTGTTTACAATGTTACATAATACATTGTAACATTTTGATTTGAACAATGTACGTATATAAGTTCGAACAATGAATTATCAATATGTTTTAACTTTTGTCGCTATTTCACTTATGTATATTTCAGATTTGTTTAATCTATGCATGTGTAAGACTGGAATTTTGCTTATCTTGTTACTTTTCAAAATATTTTTAATATTTTATATGTATATTGTACTTCCGTACCCAAGTGCCGTACTCAGGCCCCCATAAAATTGCCGTACCAGCGTACCATATCCCCGCACACGTACACGCACTCCATACCGCACCCCCACGCACCGCTACCTAGGATATATCACATGGATTTATATTATTTATTCAAAATAGCAAAATAGTCAATGATCATAGTCAAACTCAAGAGCTACATGAACATATCATCATATTGCACTTCATCAAGAGCTTCCAAACCAGCTATTGGTTCATTAGAACCAAATGCAGTATGGCTACTAGTAGTTGAGTGGTGTGTTTATTTAATATTTTTATGTGTGGCTTTTCATTTATTTATTGTCTTTCTTATGACTATCGTACTGGATGAGTGTTGTTTTCTATTATGAAAGTTGGGTACTCAGGATGTCAAAAGAAACCTAGAGGTACATGGACTAGTACAAGTACCACAACCGTACTGGTATAGGTATGGGGGCTTCTAGGGCATTACTCTATATTGTAGGTATTCTTGATTTAACAGTTCTTTTTCCATTTTCTCAACAGCATTCTTCTCTCAATGGTTCTTTTCCAACAGCTTGCTTCTCTCAACAGTTACCTTTCAAGGGCTGATTGATTTGTTTTATATGAGGGCCTAGGTTTGCAGTACACGTTACTTTTAATCCTAATTATGAACACGGTGATTTGAAATATCGATCCATAAAATTCCATTCAATGGTCTTCCTAGAAGCATTTTTGATCCGAAATTAGATCATGTATATTATCAAAATTCAGTTGTCAAGGTAATTGACTGTTAACAGGGTTCATGACTTGCTAAAGTCATGAAAAGCATATAGATTCTGGTACAAAGGCTTTTATAGCATATGGTATTCATTAAGAGTATGTTTTAGTAACATAATTGGGATCCACTTGAAAAGTTACACACTTTTGAATAAAGGGCACCCGATTTCGAGATCGTATGCAAAAGTTACAGCCTCATAAGATAGGACTTTTTAGAGTTGCAAAACTGCTGCGGCAGTTTTGCAACCTGAAGTAGTAGTTTCACAACCTGAAGCGGCGGTTTTGCAATCGCTGGTCTGGACACAGCTGTGGTTTCTCAACTGCTGGGGTGGCTATGAAACTGCCAGACTGTCTAAAGCAGCGGTTTTGCCCATAGAGATTGCACAGGAATATTAAAAGACAGAGAGGCAGTTTCTCTTCAAGTTCTGACCTTTGGGTTTCTTGTTCGAGCCTAGGAAAGTGTATAAATGAACCCGTGGAGGTTCATGGAAGACAGAGCATGATCAGAGTGCAGTTGAAAGGCAGTTGAGAGGAGTTGAAGTCACTTAACACATTTGTGAGCAGTGGAGTGTTGAGAACACTACAGTGCTGGGATGGCTGAGCGCAGTAGCTTTGTTTGCTGAGTCCAGCAAGTGATCCACATGATAGTTGTAGAGAACATTGCAAGTGTAGGATGCCTCAGTTGTGTTGTTGTTCTTGAAAGCCTCAAGAAGGCAGTGAACTTGTAAACTGCAAAGGATATAGTGGATACAAGGAATATTTCCCACATTGGGTTTCTCTAGGGTAATTCCTCGTCTCTGTCTCTTTATCGCCATGTTTGATTTATTGCTTGTGTACTTCTAATTCATGCAACTAATTTGGTGTTTCAAACATCTAAAAGACTATTGGAATCTCTTGAATGCATGCAATTGTTGACGAAAGCAATTGGGAAGTGTATTGATTCTCTCACTAAGTTGAAGAACATCACATTCATTGTGCACTACTGTTCTGTGGATTCATATTGCAGTCACATATTTGGTGGTAGCATGGTTTGAATGTGAAGTAGGATATGCAGTGTATTTAGCACGTAGGAGAAGCATGTCAAGTTTTGCATAATGAATTATATACTGTAGGTAAGGGTCATAAGCACTGGGAAACATCAAGTCACAGCATTTTAGGGGTTGTGTTTTTAGCATAGAATTTGGAAACAACAATTATGGAAAGTAATGCATATTTGTGAATCGTACAATGGAATATTCATGTCGATTAAGATCGGTTATTCCAAATATATATCTGTCAGGCATACAAATCAATGTATTTGGTCATGAATGGATCTGTAACTATCTAACATATCATGATCATCTTGAAGCTCTAAATCATTGAGAGATAGATTGACCTCCTTGGGAGTGCCACTGCCACTACATCTGTCCTGCTTGAAACTCTGGCTCCTCATACATCACTGCAATCAGATAAGGACTCATCTGAGTCAGCCAGCTCTGTGTTAACGCTTCAATGCAAGGATGGCCCTCACTTATAATCATTGATCCCGTGTGAAAATTTGCAAATATGAGTATGAGCTGATAGCTGAGATGACATTTAACATTCCTTGTGCCAAAATTGTCTACATGGCCAAGAAAATGTGTGTGTACTTGATTAAAAATTGTTCCTATGAATATTTAGTTTTAAAATATATTCTCCACACTTTGTTTGATCATCTTGGTTTAAGATGTCATGTCGTATTGAAGGCAAGTGGGAAAAACGCCTCTTGCTAGAAATCATGGAAAAGATACGGGAAAAGGAGGGTTGACATCACAGTTAACCCATTTCTGCAGATGTTTCTGATCTCCTTTCTGTCAGGAATGAAATGTTTCTGTTGGTCCGAGCCGTTTCCAGATTGGCACGTTCGTTATTGGTCCTTCTAAGATGTTTTGAAGTGTTTCTCTTCGGAGATGTTTCTGAAACACTGGAAAAATGAAATACCAGCACACCTAGGCATTTCGGTAACTTACAGAAAAAGTTAATGTTATACAAATAAATTTGGAATTTTATTCAACAGAGAAACTAGATGAATGTGAATATTTTGTCATTGAAAATGATACAAATTAGTTAATTTACCATCACAAATTGCTGATTAGGAAAGGTATTTATTAGACACAATATCTCTCTCGTTTAACATTAATTGGTAAACCAGATGTTTGTAATTCAAAGGCAGTCAATGTTTAATTAGTTTGAAGTTCTTATTAGTTTTTTCCATACAAATTGAATGAGTCATTTTGCTTTTCTCTGAAGCATGCATCAATTAAACGTATCTGTTTCAGATATTTATCATCATTTTTCTTTGGGATATAAGATGGTTGTATTTAAAAAATATAGTATGTACATTTTGTTTTGGTTTGCAAGTGCTTTTGGTGTTGGATTCCCTATGTGTTGTCATGCTTTCATGAGTCAAGTTTTAGGCTGATTATATCTATATGCTAATGGTGCAGTCCATAAAAAGATTCTTGGGTTGTTAGAGATTGGCTATCTATTCTTGTCTTATGCTAATGCTATTTGTGTGAGAGTAATTTGTATGAAGTAGAGAAATTTAGGCAAATTGATTATATTGCCTCAGTCAGAGCAAGCTTTATGCATGTCTTCTTGAGGATTATATTCATATTGTGAATCTATTTTATCATCAAATTACTGCTCACTATAGTAAAGTTTACATGACAGGAATATTTTTTAGATGCACGATTGTTGGTAATTTGAAGTAATGACGGATGCAACAGTTTTCATTGAATGTGTTCTGCACTTAACTTCTGTGTACTCACCGGTAGGGACAATCTGGTAAAATCTAAGCTGGGAATGTTTCATGTAGGATAATTCTGTCCGCAGTTGGATCATACATGGGAGTTCTCTGTCTCTGGTACCTTTTCCTGACAGTTCTCCTGGCCTCGTTTCTGAAAATTCGAAAAACACTATAGATGTAAGAACAAAATCATTGCAATTATTCTATATTGTACATTTCCATTCAGCTGTGATAAAATAGGAAACTAAACTTTCTCATTTTGTTTTACTTAACAGCTTCCGTCATATGTATTTGATTGTTGCTACGGGTTGGCCCTTTCACCAGGAAATTTGGTTATTGCTGTTGTAAGTTGCATTCGGACTTTTCAACTACTTTTCTTATTACCTGATTATGCTATTCATAAACATAACTGTTCATAATCCTATATGTTTATTTGGAATGAGAATTAGTTCCAGAACGGCACCAAATTATTGTTCTAGTTAATCAAATACCTAGATGAATATAAGATCTGAATATATCATCATATAAATCTTAACAACATAAACTAATTCTGCAACCAGAAGTCCTTATCAGTTCTATTTTTGGTCAATTCATGAGGGTTATGCTTCCAGTGACTACTGATGATGCAGGAGGATTTGAGCCTTTGATCGACTCATGGTGGTTAACATGCCATGTGTCATCTTCACCGATAGTTTCAGGGCCATCCCAAGCATACATGGTCATAGTGTGAAGTACTAGATCTATAAGAATGTTTGAATGTTTCAAATTTATACAACAATACGCGTGATGTGTGTGTGTGTGTGTGTGTGTTTACACCCTAAATAAATAAGGGTTTGGGGTAGATTAGGTTCTTATTTATTTAAAGGCATAAGAGTTGTACAAGTTGTATATTCAGATTAATTAATAAACATTAATGTGCAAAACAAAATATAGCTTCCAAAGCAAATTGGAGGATATAAAAATATAAATGATTGCTTAAAACCTAAGTAGCCGATGCGTTTTGGATACGGGTATGAGTACGGAGTATCCAATACGCGGATGCGGCAAATTTTTTTGGCCCCGGATACGGCTAAATTTTTTTGGCCCTGATACGGCATTGATACAACAAAGATATAAAAAATATAAAAATAAAAAATATATAAATTTCAGCCTACTAAATAGGAATTAAGTTATTAACCACATATTATGTATATGAAAGACAACTTATAGTTATAAGTTATAAGCTAAATAAGTAAATAACCACAAAAGACAAGTCTTAATTTGTTAAAACTTAAAAACTTAAAAGCTTAAAAGTTAAATACTTAAATTAAACACAATGTGAATGTCATGATATATTAAATTCAATTTGTTACACCAAATTAATAAACCCAAACAAAACACGATATTCCACAGTTATCCATAACACTGTTTTATTTTACCAATCTATTTATCTTCCTTTCAAATATTTTTTAGATGTTGATAATAACCATTTTCACTGGCCTCGGATCCCTAATCCGTTCTACTTTGTCATACCTTCACAACAGTTTTACCCTTGTCGAACAACATTCGAAACAACGTAAGTGTCATATACCTGAGTAAGCTTATCAGTTAAAATCTTTCGTCACACAATACGGTTCAGCTATTTGCTTTTCATTCATTTTAGACAGGTTTATTTTTTTCTTGATTTCATTCGCCATGTAAAGTAGTTTTGGCTCGGCAGTTTTGAATCTACACACCGTCCCCATTTTCTAATAGTTCTGTGGGTACGTGCTCAGAAGCGGCCAGGGTATGGCTGGGACTCCCCAAGTATGTCCGGCACGTTTGTAAATGTACCCAGGGGGTCCCAGCCGTACTCTTGCCGCTCTTGGGCGCGCTTTCCGTGCTGTATCCGTACGGATACATTTCGCACCCATACCCTGCCTTGTCACCCTGCCTTACCAGTTACGTAGCTTAAAACACAACATGATACGTGACCTTATTTGATTAGAAAGGTACAAAGATGATCTAGGTGTGTAAACTGGTAAGGATATGGAAGTGCTTCATTTCTAGAACCGAGACTACAAACTAAGATTATATGGAACTATGGCCTGTCCTTAAGTGTGGTATGGTCTGGTTCTGAGTTGTATGGTTTCGACAAGGATATGCTTGTGCTTTGTAGCTTCGATGGTCGCTCGGTGGCATGTAAATGTGCTTTGTTGTCCTATGTTAGGGTTCACAAATGTGTGGCACCTCCTGTAGTAACTTGCAATAGATGAAAACCTCAGATCCCTGCATTAGCTCTTTGTGAACACGATTAGATAACAAAAAGAGATAATTATGTGGTCAAGTTAGACTGACCATGGTGAACAACCCCTGCTGATGCGGTCTAGTTGTTGCACTACATCCCCTCGAAGGTGGGAGAAAAATCAATGTAGTTCTCCTAGTGTATGTGCAATTGTGTATGCAAATCTAAGCCAACCCCCTATCTTGCCCCTCGTGTCTCTTGACACAAAGATAGCAGGTGTAACTATAGATAAAGTAGAATGTACCCTTCACGATAGTGTGGTGTGCTTGCAAATGCCAGATTAATTCCCTTGACCCTTAGAAACTTTGGCAATGCTTTGTATTGGCTTGTCCTTGCTTGACTTGGGAGGTCTATAGAATGAGAGACATGGCTCTTGAATTTGGTTTAGCTTGCTTTAGACCTGAGTATGTGCTGCTCCTAGGCTGTGCTGATGCTTTGAAGGAATTTAGGAGAGCTTGTAGTGCTTTAGGAATGTATCTTGCAATAAGTGCTCTTGAAAAGTGCCAAGTGAGTTAATAAGTGCATTAGACTTGCTTATATAGGCCATTGTAGATTTAGTTTTGCATTAAGGCTGCCCTATGGGATATGAACTGACCCAAGAAAAGGTATCAAATTGGAAAAGTGACCCTTGGGTGGTGGAAGATGGGATTGTATGGCTTGGGACCGAACTATAGGACAATTTGGACCTAGTTGTACGGTCTTGGATGGGCAGTTCAAGGGATTGTGCAAAATTTTGGGTGAGATGCTGTGGAGATTATACTGCTGTGGGCTAATGTGATTAATTCTGTGAACGATTGAGTAGTGTGAATAGATAAGCAAGTCATGGAAGAAAGATAGGGATAAGTCGTCTAGGCTTGGAATGTGCGCACAAGTCATGCTAGGTGCAAGTCCAAAGTTGTGATTGCTAAATGATACATTGTTGAGCGTGTACACACATTATGTCTTTGCTAGGAGTTGTTGATTTCACTTGGGTGTTAGCACGCTCAATGATGAAACCTGCACCATAGAGTGTAGTCAATGTCCACAGAAAGGAATTGTATTGTAACTTAATTATATTTATAACTTTGAAAATTGAATTTGTAAGTAGTGAATTAAAGAGACAAAAGCATGGAAGGAATACACTGTTCACTTTGCCGAGGGAGAGCTCCTGTATTTGTTGTGCTTGGAGATTTGGATTTGAATTGAGTTGCTGAAGGATTGGGGGTGATCAATCCCCAATTTTGCTGAAGGAGATGCCGTAGCTGTCGAGCAATTGAGTGCACTTGACACAAAACCGAAAAGAGAGGTGTTATAGGACCTTTTGTCCCAAGAACCCCAAAAGAAGGAAAACCACTACATAACTTTCTAGTCACCTTGATATCTTCCAACTAAAGAGTGAGATGAAGGATGCCACAAGGTTTTCTAGTCACATTGATATCTTCAAGTCCTATGGACCACACCATTGTAGGCGGATCTAGGCCCAAGTGTAAAATAACATAAAGTCAAAAGGGAATGATTGGCCTCATGCTCCTACTATGTGATGTAACTCTGAGTCTGAGATATGCAATGTTGAATATAGAAAAGAAGAAGAAGGTCCATGCCCCCACACCCGTATTGAAATTGTGCTCGAGTCATGCAATGCCAAAAAGGAATGAAGTACTCAATCCCCAAATGTAGTCAACCCTTCTCTGAATTGTGGAATATGTCCTTGAACCTGTATTACAAACCTGTAACTGTGTGTGAAAATCTGAGAATTTCATAATTTTCTGGAAATCTGCCCTCAAGACAGAAACATACATCCTGGACCATAATGTCTGGTGGTTTTGTCCCTGGTGGAAGGTTTTGTACTTACGTAAAATTTGTTCCTTAACTATGTTTGAATCTGTTTATGAGTATATGTACCTTGTGTCATTCTGTATTTGAAGTCTGAATTCTTTCTGTGTGCCTGATGTGCATAAATTTTTGTGTGATAAACCCCATTGAATTTCCCTCTTTTGAGGTGAGTGAGATGTGTAAATAAAATGCTCAGCTATAATAAGATGTGTATCCATGTCGGATGTGTTTGATAATCTGCATTGGATCACATGGAGGGTTGTCTTGGGTGGCCACCGTTGAGATCCTCTTCTGCAAGAGTGTGCATGTTAGAAACCATGACACACAAATATAGCAAACAAACAATAATTGCAAAAACAATCATGTATAGTAGTAAACAAGCGCAAGGTAATCGAGCATACAAGTACACAAGCAATGCCACAAATGGTAGTCATAGCAAAGGCACAAAACCGTAAATAAGGGGCACTAAGGTGTCACACACACAAGCATAGACAACATGCTATAAAAGTTGCAAACAAGGGACACAAATGTATTGCCAAACCAATCATAACAAAGGCCATAGGCTGCATACATAGAAGCAAACATTCAAGCAATTAAGCAAGTGAATATTATAGCAAACAAAGCCCAAAGGCACATAGATCAAGATAAGCAAACGTTGCACAAGACACGTGTTAGCCATATTAGTTTGAAAAATATCATATTGTGCAATATAAAAAATTGAGCATAATGTGGAAGTGAAACTAAGTGTATTAAAACAAAAACACATGAATAGTGTAGGAGATGCCCCTAGATGAGCTAGGTCACACTAATGGACTTAAGCCAACACCTATTATCGTGGATAATCTGTATGTGTCTTGCATCAAGCTCAAAATACCTCATGAACGCACGTGTGTAAAGAGTATATGAAAAATATGTTATCTATCAAATTGTATGACGAACAATATATATAAAGTGAAAATCTAACAAATCAAGTCATATGTAGGTCTTGATTTTTATTTTTTGACAATATTTGAATGTTTTTATATTTTTGAAATATTTGTGTTAACCGCCATGGCAACACAAGAGCTATTTGATACTAAGGTAAGGAGAAAAACCTGTAAATGTAGGCTACATGGGTCTAAATATTGCATCACGGAAAATAGGATTTGGAGGCAATGCTTGAAGTCATGGTTGTAAAAGATGTGTGGAAGTCGTTGTGTCATGAGGTGCTGAATAAGTATGGTGCACTTTCAGATTGGATTCAACAGTATTGTGATGGGTATGTGGGTCATGGAAAATCTTAAGCTTAGCATTGTCATTGGTAGGCGTAGATTGCTCGGGAGGCGAGTCAAATTTAATAGAATTTGCATTAGTAAGGTCTTGGATAACATGACGAAGCTTGATACATTGATTTTTATAATGGGAAACACATCTATAATAATCACAATAGGCATTAAAGTCAAAAAAATTACAATGAGCTTCACTTGTATCAACCCCAAAAAGAGGGAGAAATATAGGGATACCTTATGGCAATAGTTGAGATATAAAAGCATTAGGGACACATGTGGGCATACACAAAGTACCAAATGTATGGATAGTAGCATCCATAGGAATAGACATTATGATAGGTGAAGGGGTACATGTGTTACCTCCAAAGATATAGGCACCGCAGAGTAGCAATAGTGGGTGCAACCACAAGAGGAGATATCCACAATGGGAATATTAGAGGTGGGCAAGAATATAACATCATGAACTAGGGGTCTAGCATCACATGAAAGATTTAGAGATACAAAATCATGAGAATGGCACAAATCGTTTATAATAGAATAATCAAGTTCATCATTCAAAGTAATAGTGATGTCATAGGAAGCAGGTGTAACATCGTCAATAGCATTTGATGCATGCCTAGACTTGTTTCAAGTAATAGATTTAGAGACAAAATCACGAGAATCACACAAATCGTTTATAATAGAATAATCAAGTGCATCATCCTAAGTATCGTGATATTGTAGGAATCGGGGTAACATCGTCAATATCATCCGATGCATGCCTAGATTTGTTTCAAGTAATAGATTTAAAATCCATAGACATTGTAACATTTTGAAGGGGATATGGATTGCCCCCAAAGAGATAGGCACTTTGTATAGGTAGCAATAGTAGGTAGAGCCATGGAGGCGAATCACTAGAGATAGGTGAGGGTATAGCCTTATGATAATGTAATGTAGGAAAAGTAATATCATCCTGTTCAATAGTAGTAGAATTGCTACTAGCATCGTCATTACAATTGCAACCATCCATAGAATGTGAATCATGTGCAAGCTCACGACTAGGTACAATGGCTAGATCATTAGTAATAGAAGATAAATACTCTAATATGGGGGCTTGTATAGCAAGAGATAGTGTAAAATATATACAAGTAATACATGCATCCTCATTGCTTAGTGTGGTATAATACTTAAAAGGTTGAGAGTCCCTAAAGCAAGTATATAAAGAACCTTGATAGGAAAATGTTAGGCAAGCTTGAAGGGAACGACATGTATGGCCTGTATCCAAGGCTGTCCCAAAAGGATATTGTAAGTGAGATCATTAGGCATAAATTGACATATAGTGGCAAGGGTTTGTAGACCCAAAGTGAGTTGTAGTGTAATCTGCTCAAGCATCCTATGGGATACATGATTGAAATTAAGAATACTCATGTTGGAGTAAAATCATTAGTGGGTATACCGAACTTATTAAGGAAAGAGATAGTGCAATGATTAAAACTTGAGTCACGATCAATAAGCACACACTTAACCAAACAAATGGATATCTCTACTTGAATATAAAAGGGAAGCCCACTATTGATGACAGGAAGTAAAGCCTTGATATCAACACAAAGGAGGACAAGGCTTAGGGCTAGCAAAAGAATCATAAACCAAAGAAAGGAGGATGAGCCCTAGGGTGGTTCAAGCATTGATTGGGTCCACCAAATGTTTACACCCTAAATAAATAAGCGTTTGGTGTATAGATTAGGTTCTTATATATTTAAAGGCATAATATTAGTATAGGTTGTATATTTTTATTAATTAATCAAATTGCAAGATGTAACGATAGAAACAATTGTTTAAAATTTGAGAGGAAAGTGAACTTATATGATTACAAAGGTACATAGATGATTTGGGTGTTGAAATTGGTAAGGATTTGGAAGTGCTTTGTTTTTGGCGTTGGAACTGCAAACTGGATTGGTATGGAATTGTATGACCTGTCTTGGAGTGTGGTATGGTTTGCTCTAGACTCCAAAGTTGTATGGTTTCAAACAGGGATCTGCTAGCGCTTTGTAACTTCTGATGGTCGTCGGTGACCTAGAAATGGACTTCACCGTCTAATCTTAGGGCTCGGAAATGTATGACACCTCTTGTAGTGATCTCCAATAGATGAAAACCTTAGATCCCTGCACTAGCACTTCATGAACATGACTATAAAAAGGAGATAAATTTGTTTGGTGGAGTTGGATTGATCTTGGTTGTCAACCCTTGTTGATTCGGACTAGGCGTTGCACTACATCCTCTCGAATGCAGGAGCAAACTCCATGTAGTTCTAGTGTATGTGCAATTGTGTATGCTGCAAATCTAAGCAAATGCCCCATCTTGCACTCATGTCTCTTGACACAAAGATACAAAGCATAAATATAGATATAGTAGAGAATGTACCCTTTGTTATGTTTGCAAATGCTAGATTAATTCTCCCGACTCTTAGAAACTTTGGCAGTGCTTTGTATTGGCTTGTCCTTGCTTGACTTGGCTTGTTTTGTCGGGGAGGTCTATAGAATGATAAACATGGCTTGTGAAATTGGTTTAGCTTGCTTCAGACTTGTGTATGTGTTGATCCTAGGTTGTGCTGCTACTTTGAAGGAATTTAGTAGAGTTTGTAGTGCTTTAGGAATGTATTATGTAATAAGTGCTCTTGACAAGTGCCAAGTGAGTTGCCAAGTGCATTAGACATGCTTATATAGGCCATGTGTTGCAGTGTTAGAAGGGTGAGAAAGCCGACATGGATGCATTTTGTATGATTGTGCAATCCCATTGTAATGTAGAATTTAGATATGAGAAATAGTAGAAGATATAATGCTCTCTTAGGATAATACAAAATGTGAATAACCCCTTTTTGAAGAAGAAGAAGAGAAAGGGATTGGTAACTCAACAGTCGCCTCATAATGTATAAAAGTATGTAAGCATTATGCACAAAAGGTTGATCTTGGATCCTAATAGAAATCTATCTTAATTCCTTTCATTCTTAAGCATGTCTGTGTTTTGATTCAGTTTTAAGTATTCCTGTTGTTTTACGCAATCTCCTGTTCACTGTCTTTTCTTTCTTTGAGTCATGTCGTTCATAGAGCTATCGAAAAATTGTGAATTAAGGCTTAATAAGTCCTATGCGTACTGTTTAAGGAACCTACTATGAATTAATCTAGACTACAACATGTTACAAGTCTTGATGTCGTGATCCATGGACCTCTACTAACAATGGTTTCATTGCTGGGACCTTAAAATGTTAAGATAGTTGCCAGGGCAAAGAGATGTGGAACGATGGATGTGGGAGAAGATGAAACAATTTGCAGAAGCTGTAGAGACTTTGACGGGAATTCTTGCTAAAAAGATCCGTTTGGGTTACATTCATGGAGATATTCATGAGATCTTCTGGTTTGAGCTTCGTGAACAGTTAGCTGCCTGGTTATCTTGGTTGGAATTTTTCTGTTTTAGACACGAATATAGAGAGGAATATGAATGGACAGAGGAAAAGTTTAAAAGGTTGCACAAATTGGAAATTCCATGGACTCGTGCCATGGACCATTGGATGCAAACTACAATTGATGGGTATGTAACTGAAATTGCTGTCCAATTTTTTTGCTCTTTTGATTCCGCTGAAGCATGTTTTCTATTTGGATTAAGAGGAAAGTTTGTTAGACAACTTCCTCTCTTGGTTAAGATCCTAGCTGTGGAAAAGACCATGGTGCCAATTCTGCACACTGTTTAAAGAACCTGCTATGAATTAATCTAGACTATAACCTGTTTACAAGTCCTGATGCCGTGATCCACGGACCTCTGTTAACAATGTTTCCATTGTTGGAACCTGAAAATGTTAAGATGGCTGCCAGGGCAAAGAGATGTGGAATGATGGTTGCAGGAGAAGGTGAAACAATTTGCGGAAGATGTAGAGACTTTGACAGGAATTCCTGTTGAAAAGATCCATTTGGATTACATTTATGGACATATTCATGAGATCTTCTGGTGCAAGATTCTTGAACAGTTGGCTGCCTGATTATCTTGGTTGGAATTTTACTATTTTAGACACGAACACAGAGAGGAATACAAATGGACGGAGGAAAAAATGTTGAAAGGTTGCGCAGATTGGATATTCCATGGACCTACAATGTTGTGGACCATTGGATGCAAACTACAATTGATGGGCTGCACAGTATGGAGTACTTTTAGGCATTAAAGGGATGTAATTCTAGAAGTGGAAAGATGAAGGGAAAGGGGCTGAAATTAAAGAGGATTACGGAAGGGTCCGAAAAGGATTAGAGAGAAGAAAAGAGAAGGATTGAAAGATTGAGAGAGATGCCGAGACAACACAATGGATGGGGAAACTCCAGTAATTTAAAGGGAAGAAGAAACCAACTGTGAGTAGGAGTAAAGTAGGGAAGGTTGATGGAGGAGGGAAGGACCTCCGAGAAGAAGTCAAAGAGATTGTCAAGGAAGAACACCGAAGTGACTAGAGGGTGTGCAATGAGGCGCACCCCTTGAGTGTGAACCAAATGTAGAAGTTGAAGAAAGGAGACTAGAATTAGTTAGAAGTAAATTCATGAAGTAGTTGGTATTGAACCTAGAGAAACCATCATGGAGATCTTGGTATGGTGCAGAGCCGAAAGCATAGTCCATGAAGAAATCAGAAAGGTATGTAAAAGGCCCATAGAAGATGATAATACCCCTCTTCTAGGATATATGTCCCTAGAGCCAGATAGAGAATTGATTACATGGGATTGTCTAAATGACTTGGAGCAATTTGAAATTTTGTAAGAATTGCGAAGAAGACTAAGCCAACCATCCGCAATATAGACAATGTTGCATTCTAGAAATAGAAGAGATAGGTGTGGAAGAAATTACTAGGGAAATAGAGTTATCATTGTGCAACCCTCAGTTTCGTAGGATTGCAATAAGCGGGAATTGTGAAAGGAGCAGGGAGTGTAGTATAATAGTTTGTAAGCCCAAAATACAGAGTTAGCTTCCCAATCCGAGGAATCAGAAGAAGAAAAGCCAGAGTCTAGTAAGGCTAGTATAAGTTCTAGTGCAAGTATCAACCAGCCAAGTGTGCAAGTAAAAATCCAAGTTTGAGTTATACTATTGTGCAAAATCAACTAGGAAGTCAATTGGGAATGAGAGGAAGATGGCTCATTATCCTAATCCTTATACAAGCTTTGTAAAATTGTTATGATGGGTTTGTTAGCCCGAACATTATCTACTAACTTGTGATATGCGTTGGGGAGCAAAAGGGGTCACAAATGATACTACAAAGAAGTGTGAACTCATAGGGCACTACATGGAAGAGCCTTGGAGTTTATATATTCTAGAAATCTTAGTGCACAAACATTGCAAGATGTGCGGAATGCACTCACACAAGAATTCAAAAGAAAGAAATGTGTAGGGAGACTATTTAGGATTTGAAAGGAATTAAGCAAAGACGGGAGAAATTGTCATGGAGTATGACATGAGGTTCTCTGATGTGATGAACAAAGCCAATTTTAATTTTGATGAATCAAGTAAAGTCGTTTGGTTTGTGGAGGATTGCACAACAAGATCTAGGTTTGCAATTGCAAACAAAAACAAAATTCAAACTAAATTCAGAGGCCATTGAAGCAACTATTAGGATGGAGAAAATTGAGGATTATGGAGGCGTAGTTCATCCAACCATAAAAACCAAAGCAAAATTAGATGTAGTAATAATGCATAGAATATTGGAGGAATTATAGGAAGGAAAGAAACAAAGGCTTTTATATGGTGCACAGAATGCGAGAGATGAAGGACACCACAAGAATGATTGCACTAAGACAAAGTCAGGGGGACAGGGAGAGTATTGTGAATATGCATGTAGGAATTGGGAACACTCACTTAACAATTGTCACCTACTACAACACTATGTTAGACAACCTCAAAATGTGGTATGTACATTTTGCAAAGCCACTACCCTCGATATGCATGAAGCTAAGGATTGTAGGGCTTTGATGGATTTGAAGGAAGTTACCAAGAATGTCTTTGTACAAAATGACAATTGGCTTCTAAAGACACAACCAAATGCTCCAAAAATAGAGATGGCCGCTTCTCACTAAAAATGTATAGTGGGCTCCTTCACCAAAAAACCCATAATGGATACCATAGTCTCCACAATCTAGTCCGAGTTGGGCCCCACCATCTCCACAAAATAATATGGGTTGGGCACCTTCTTCGCCACAACAACCACTTGATGGAATGTACCTCCACCTCAAGCACCTTATGGAGGATATCAAGGACAGAGCCAAGGATGGAATGCCCATGAGAGGCCATATGTGCATGCAAAGGAAGGTACCAAGGTAGGTTACTAACAAAGGAAGGATGGGACCTCGACCTCGGGAAAAGGAGAGTGATTTGTAATCTTTATGGAGAACCAAATCACATTGCGTGAAATTGTCCTTCGAATCTAGAGCGGGAAGTGTTTTGCACATATTGTAGGGTGCATGCGCAACATAACACAAAAGATTGTCCCACATTTGGAGAAACAAAGAAAAGAAAAGCAATTGTGTAATGTTAAAATGATTAATGCGGTGCCCAAAGAAATTGGCTAGTCTCCAAGCCATTACTAGATCACAAAGAAAAGAACAAGGCTTGGAACATGTGGAGATTCCAATGGAGCCCCAAATACGATGAGCATATAAGGATACTTACCTTGACCCAAAGGGAAAATTCACTACTTGAAGAAGCTAAAGGTTTGCTCCATTCAATCAAAATAGAGATGTCACTACAAAAATATGGGGAAATAAAAAGCACATATTTATGACTAGATGATGAGAATTCTAAAACAGGAAGGGGTGGTTTTGCACTTACAGATTTGTTGAACATATATAAATGTTTTGCATAATGAGGATATTTCCCAGAACATATCCAATCTACTCAAGACTTATTAGAGAGTGCATCAAGTGGAACAAATCAAGCAAAGAAACCTATTTGGTATGTAAAGACTAAGAAGCCATGGGATGTGGATACTCGATTGAATATAATCTTGGAGGATATGAAATAAAAGATGCGGTGTTTGATTTTGGGAGCACAATTAACATGATGCTAAGGTCCACTTGGGAAGCTATGGGCCCCGCTTTTTGGCTTATAGTCCGATTACTCTCAGCCTCAGATTACGGGAGGGTGGATCCAATTGGCCAGCTTGAGGATGTGGAAATATAGGGGAGACTTAAGTTTAAAAGGGAATTTTGAGGTGATTGACATGAAGACCAATGAAACACACTATCTTGTGTTGATCGGGAAGAAATGGGTGTATGATGGCAATATGACAATCAACACAATAACAAATCAAGATGGAAGCACACTCGATGATTCTATTATTGTCATACCAATGAATAGATCTGAACAAAAACCATACACTATTCCTAAAGAACCTATGTCTCCATATGCATGATGTTGAAAGTTGGTTTAAGGGAAACATCAAGAAAAGGCTACAGTTCCACATTGCAGAATGGAGATGAATGTAAAGGAGTTCAAAATAGGAAATTCCTGTTACTACTGTGCAAACCAAGAATCCATTCATGCAGATGAAGAATTACAGTGCAACATTAGGTCTCCAACTAAGTCTGAAATATCACAATTATATGCATTTGTGCAACATGATCAAGATTATATTGAGACAAATGGAAAAGCCATATTCCATGGGAGCTAGAATCTTCAATTGGTGGATTTGGATGTGGGATTGAACCATTGGATGCGCAAAGAGCATGAGGTAAGGCCAATGAGGATGGTTCAGGTAGAAGAAAAATGATTCCACACAATTCTTTGACACCTCTAATCTAGATGCATTCTTGGTTGAATTTCAGAAACATGTACCTCGGAAGACATGAGGATCAACGCACTAGACTATGCACTAAAAGGAATAACAACCACATGGTGGGCAATGCATAGATCAAAGAACCTCGGCTGGACTGAAGCAATAGGTATGATGCATTCAAGGTTTGCCTTACCTGTAAAATTAACTAAAGATTGGCCTAAGTACTTGTGCAGACCAATGTCCAAAATTCATATTCAGGAATGCATTCAAGCTTGGAAAGTACAAGAAATTGAACCTAAATGGTGGGTGCATATCTTCCCAGGAAACATTGACGCCATTGCCAAAGGCTTGGTATTTTCATCAAGAGAGGAGAGAGAGAAACACAATTGGGGACAGGTGCAACAAGACTTCATTCAAACATTTACGTTTGAAGATAAAAATCCCATGGTAGATGCAACTCTTCAAAATATCAAAACATTCTTATGTTATGGAACTATTGACTCAAAGGAGGAGCTGAATTTCCCAGACCCTAAAGAAATGAAGTAGAATTGTGTGCAGAGAACAACAAGACTGAAACAATAAAAAGGGAGATATAATAGAGTAGAGAGTGTGTCACAGAGTAGGAGATAGTAAGGAAGAAAAAGAAGACCCCGAGGATGAGGAGGATATGGAATTAGTCGGAATGTTTGAACCTGAACATATTGACCTATACTAGTTGAGAAAGAAGTGTGCAATGAGGAAGAGGAACATCTGCACAATCTGAATATAGAAGAAAAAAAGGGTCCAAAATTATAGAAGATACACTAGAATAAGGGAAAGGCTAAAATATATGATGAACCAATGCACAAAAGGGTAGAAGACATCGACCCATCAAGCATAATAAAGCTAGCCACTATTGAGACTACATAATGGAAAAAGAGATGTTTGAAATTTTGCAACTATTGTGGGATTATGAAGATGTGTTCCCCACCAAATTCAGTGAGATAAAGGAGTGGACCCATCATTAGGAGAAATGTGCATCAAACTAAAAGAGGAGCAAATCCTATCAAGAAAAGGCCATATAGATTAAATCCAAACATGAAGGCAAAAGTCAAGATAGAAAAATTGGACCGCATGGTGGACACAAGATTAATCTATCCCATAGAGAAATCAAATTGGGTGAGCCCAGTAGTCACTCAACCAAAGAAAATGAGAAATTAGAATCTGTGGTGATTATAGAGCTCTCCAATGATGCATGTGTCAATGATCCATTTCCAACATCATTCACGGATGAAATTTTGGAAGTAGTAGTAGGACATGAGGTATATTCATTTATAGATGGATTCAATGGTTACCACCAAATTTGATTCCCAAGAAGATCAGAAAAACCACTTTTTCTAGATGGGGCAATTTTGCATACCGAGTAATGCCTTTTGGATTTAAAAATGCACTTGTAGTTTTCTCTAGAGTTATTGTCACTTGCATTTAAAGATTTCATCCATGATTTCTTGGAAGTATATTTAGATGATTGGCAATCTTCTCTCTATTCAAAGAGCATATATCTAAGGTATGTTTAATGTTAGAATGATGTAGAGCATTGTGCATTGCGTTAAATTTGAAGAAATGCTTTTCTTTACACCTTTTGAGTACTACTTGGCCATGTTGTTTCAAAGAAGGGATTCTCGTAGATCAAACAAAAATTGGGTTATAATTGGGCTCAAACCTCCTACAAATCCATCAAATATCTATGCATTCTTTGACATATTGGTTATTACAAGAAATTCATTAGGGGATATGCTAGTATTGTGCAACCTATGGAGCAGTTATTACTAAAAGGCACAAAATTTGAATGGACCATAGAATGTCAAAATGCATTTATGTAATTAAGTAAAGTTAGTCAGTGTGCCCATTCTAGTTTTTCCAGATTGGACAAAAGTTTCTCATGTACATGTGGATACTTTAGGGAAGTGCAATTGGAGCAATTCTTGCGCAACTAGGAAGGAGGAATTGACCACCCTATCCATTTTGCAAGCAAAAAATTTTCACTAGTTGAGAAAAACTACACAACCACAAAAATGAGAGGCTCTTGCTATGGTTTTCACACTTAAAAATTCAAGCAATATCTATTGGCAACCCCATTTGAATTCTTCATGATCATCAAGCATTGCGATATCTAGTGAACAAGCCATTATTAGGAGGAAGAATATCAAGATGGCTCATGTTATTCCAGGAGTATAGATTCAAGATAAATGTTAAGCCCGGAAGAGAACATGTAGGACCCGACCACTTAAGCCACATAAATATAGGAGAAGAACCTGAGGAATTGGATGAAGATGCACTTGATGCACACTTATTTCGGGTTATTGCAATATTGGAGCAACTTGAAGAGATTGTGTAATTCCTTCAACATGACATTTTATCTAATCACTACATAGAAAAGGAAAAAAGCATGGTTACTAAAGCTTTGCCTTACACCATCATAAATGGATTCTTGTATAAACTAGGGAAGGATGAAGTATTGCATAGAGTTGCATTGGAACATGAATGAGAGCCAATATTGCGTGAAGTGCATGCAGGTATAGTCGAGAGGACATTTTGCAAGAGAATTGACTGCGAAGAAAATTTTAGCAAAGTGGAATTTGGTGGCCAACTTTGTTCCAAGACGCACACCACATTGCAAACATTGCGATATTTGTCAAAGAGTGGGAAACCCAATCAAAGAGACGAAATGCCTCTTAATTTGGTCTTAGCCACACAACCCATTTGAGAAATGGGGGATAGATTTCATTGGCCCAATTCATCCACCATCTAGAAGGTCTAGAGCTAGATACATCATTACAAAAACTGATTATTTCACAAAATGGGTAGAAGTCACTAGCCACCCCAAATTGCGCAAGAAGGGACAACTAAATTCTTGTATGAAAACATCATAACTAGATATGGGTGTCCAAAAAAGTTAGTGATAAGAACACACTTCTTGAATAACACCATTAAAATCCTCATAGAAGAGTTTATGATTGCACACCACCAGAGCTCAACATATCATCCACAAGCTAATGGACAAGCGGAGGCCACAAATAAAGTCTTGGAAAGGGTGCTAACAAAAATCTGCAATGTGCAAAGAGATGATTGAGAAGACAAAATACCCACAACACTACTGGGCTTATAAAACAAACTATAAAATAAGTACAAGGAAACACCATTCCAATTAGTCTATGGAATAGAAGTAATCATGTCAATGGAATACATTGTGCCAAGTCTTCGCATTGCAATGATCACAAGATTAGGGGATAAGGAGTCCATAGAAAATTGATTGTTGGATTGGATGAAAATGGAGGAATATAGGGTGACTGCGCAATGGAATGAGGAAGTGCACAAAAAAAGTCAATAAACATGGCATGACCGTAATTTACGCAGTAAACAATTTCAGATGAAATAGTTGGTATTGGTTTACAAAAGCAAGTATAAAGTGCACTTGGGAAAACTACGGATCAGATGGAAAGGTTCTTATGTTATTCACCACATCACCAAACAGGGAACAATTGTATTGCGGGATCTATAGGGAAATGTGCTACCTGGCAGGATCAATGGTGGGCTAAAAGCCTCTGATGGATAACTACGCAAAACACATAAAAAAGATAAATAAGTGCCTTTGGCACATCAATAGAGTAGGAAGTTTCAAAATTCATGCAAGTTTGGTAGATAGGAGTGTGTATATTTGATCAATTTGTGTTCAAGTGTGTGTAGAATAGTTAAAGATTCAAGGATCACCTTCAAACATAGGCAGAAAAAGGAATGTGGGAATTGAAGCAAGGAAAAAGGGTAGAAAACAAATAAGTATGTGAAACCCACACAAGAAGCAAGAAAGTAAATAAGGCAGAAAGCAAATTCAAAAATTTGAAATCATAAAAAGTTACCAGCTCACCAAACTGTACGATTGACATATCAAGAAGCTAAGATCTTGCTGAAAGTGAACTTAAAGAGGCGAATCGACACATCAAGCTAAATCCCCAATAGATAAAAGCAATTAAGGGGGTAGATCAAGGAATAAACAGTCCAAAAATAGCCACATTGCATCCAAAAGTAATATAAACAAGAGTTAGATCGCACAAAAAGATAACTGCATTTGTTAAGATTTAAACTGCAAATTGAAAGTGACAAAGAGTCTGAAGAACAGAAAATTTGAAACCATAGCTCAGGTCTGCAAAGGAAAGCGCCAAAACAAAAATGACGGACCCATTCAACCGACCCGTCAGTCCCAAAGTTCAAGCTATGATGGAGGAACAAGGCATTTCGTTTCTTCTCCTCAGTGGTTTAGAGAAGGAAGATATGCGAATTTTCCAAATGCTAAGGCAAACAAAGTGGAGTGATCCACCCCATCATGAATTTGTTGCGAGTAGAGAGAAAAGCATGGGGGCGCCGAGAGGCCCGCAATCCAAACAAAAGCCTCAAAAGGGAAAATAGTGGAAGGACCCGATGTGAGGAACAATTGTTGATCAGCTAGTGAGATTACCTCATTTGGGAGACCATCCCGAGCTCATGCAAACCATCATGAGCGGTATTATAATGAAGCACTTTGGTTCACTAGGCAAGATGTGGTCCACATAAATGGAGTCACGATCGCTCAAGCCATTGGATTGTCGAATCAAGGCATAGTTATTCTCCCTTAGAAAAGCACTAGGCCCCCCTATCAAATAGACAACTACTACAACGATATATGGAACTGCGCAAGGGAAGAGGAATTCCTTTGATAACCATCATAATTGAGCGGATGCAGGTTCTAGTAGAAATTATCGTTGAACGGTATTGACAAGCCACCCGGTAGTAAACAAGCATCATTGGGCGGTAAACATCATCATACAGATGTGGGGGATGGTGCTAAGTTTAATTGACCTGAATTTCTCAAACACAAGGTCAACAACAATGCAAAGAAAATAGAAACTGGGGGAAAGGTATTCATGTAATGGTTGGTAATACTACTTTGCTTTACGTACTGGTGCTCTCTCGAAGGCATTGTTGAAGTTGAAGATGCATACTACCCATATGAGTGGTTTGCACAATTTATCTCAAAGCAAAGCCGTATTCAACCTACGAAGATATCTAGAAGATGGGAGATTGGCTCCAGAGGCGATTAGAGAAACACAATGCAAATCTCCGGGTACGAAAGGAAGTTTGCGCATACACACATCTGTTTGCAAATCACTTTGGTACAGGACTAGATCATACTTTGCGATTTGAAGGTGCGTGCACTAAGCAACCAAAGCCATTCCCATTCTTTCTTAACATGGATATAGCAAAGGCGGAGTTAAGTAGACAACACAACATGATCCCACCACAATTTCAAGCATTGTGCATAGAAAAAGAGGCCAGAGACCGACCGATTGCGAGAGGTTCGGAGAGCACAACAATTCTACAACCAAAGACTTGAGTCAACCCATGGGACAAGAAATGGCGTAATTTAGCAAGCAAGAAAAAAGGAAAACAAAAGGCCAACTGCACAACAACATAGATCCTCCCCATGAGTCGAGATAGATCCAAGATTGCCCATGGTTCACCGGGTTAGATTTTGATCGAGATGAAGATCGACAGAGAAAAGTGCACATGAATGGCACTTGAAGAAATGGGCACGAAGATGTATCTCCCAAAAGAGTGGGAATGGTACACTTGGAAAGCAATATTGATGGAGGAAGTTACAAGCAAGAAGAGGTCAAAACCGAAAAGAGAGCCGAACTTCCTCGACGCCCAAATTTCTCATGGTTGTTATCGGACACGAAGATGTCAAACATGAACAATCGGTTAAGAACATAAACAAAGGTCTTAAGATTGCGGGACTGGAGGTGTCAACACTCGAAGAAGAGATCCCAATTTCTCCGCACAAGAAAAGGACCGACACAAGCCCATTCAAAGTATTTTGATTGTCGGTAATAGAGGAAACAATGCTTCTAAGTTGGGGAGTTAGCACATGTAGAAGAGCCTCGCGTGATGAGGAGGAAATACAAAGAAGCCGCCACACAACAAACATAAAAGAAGGCTATGGATGAGAGAGAACAAAGAGTGCAAAAGAGGCGAAAAAAGAAAAAGCACATAGAAGAATCAAGCTTGAGTTCCCAAATTTGCAACCTAGCAAAAATAGGTACACCTCCTCCATCTTCGCAAGACACGAGTACTCCTCTAGAGAATGACACACAAGAGGAAACGGTTGTGCAACCTACATTGGTCTCGACTCTAACTACGAACCACTCTTAGAGCCCGAAGTATAACGATTGCTGCGTAATTCGATAGTGCGAAAAACAATAATAGAAGGAAGAACAACGTAAGAAACAAGAAGAAGCCACCAAGGAAATTGCGAAAGGACAACAAAAGAGCAATAAAGGAAGCGCAAATAGGAGTTGGAGCAACAAAAGAATAACAACTACGCGAGGCCAAGGCCTAGAAGGCCATGGAATAAGAGAAGAGCCACGAAGAAGAAGAGAAGTAAGAAAAGGAGAGAGAGAAAAGAAGTAGACTCAAAGGCCAAGGTAGAGGTAGAGGTAGAGGAGAAAACAAAGCAGCGAAGAAGAGGTCAAAAGGAGAGAAGAAGAAGACGAAAACAAGAGAGCAAAAGAAAAGAAGAAAGAAGAAGAGAGGAAGGAAGCCGAAGAGAACAAGAAAAAGGAAGCGAAAGATAAATAGAAAGAAGAAGAAAGAAGAAAGAAGAATAGAAATAGAAAAAGCCGCACAACAACAACAAGAGCGGGAGAAAAGGGCTAGGATGCCAAAAGGGTGGAAGACATTTCGTTAGCAGGAGGCGAAGCCAAAAGGTCGTTGCGTAGGTCTCATTACAACCAACAACGAGGGAATAAAGGTTCCACCACAACCAGATGGACAATCAACACAATCATGTATTCCGCAATTGCTTCCACTAAGTGCCATAGATGTTTAGATCTCAAGTATTGAACTATCCTTTGTGAAAGAAATTGAGGAAGAGGATATGTAAACATTTTGGTGGGCGTCGCAATCATCAGCGCAAACACGAAAATGCAAGCTGGTCCTCCCCATCATCACATGTCCACACGGTAGTCCTCTAGATCGCTCAAACAAGTGCGTAAGCTACCACGTTCAAAACATTAGTGAGTACCATTGAAGTAGACTTGGAGAAGCCTCCATTTGAAACTCAAATTGAAGGTGTGCATACATTGTAGGCAAATATTGGAGCATCTGCACTTCAATTGGCAACAAAAAACATTAAAAACAACTTTCAGCGATCTCAAAGCGCAAACTCGGACAATTGCCCATGGCATTGTCACTAATACCATGGTGAATAGGTAATAAGTGAGAAAATGTTGCTAACCACGCTTGTAGACAAGTGGTGGAGAATGGAAGGAAAACGAGATTGCAAAGAATATCAAGGAGTAGGTCGTCCAAAACAAGGAGGAGGTGAAGGATGTAGAGCTCCTTTTGAAGGAATATAACAACATGCCGCAACGGGCTAAGTACAAACAAAACATATCACCTTTGAATTGTTGGATTGGAATACTTAGTTACACAGGACACAATGGCCGAGAATAAAACAAATATAGATACAAGAAATAAAATGCAAGGTAAAATGCCGATTGAATCTAACATTGAAGAAGTGGACAAGGCATTAAACATATCCCTGTCGGCTCAAGACAATGTGGGCGATATCTTTTTAACGAGAGTGCAATACTCATGCACTACATTTGTTGGAGTTCAAGCATAGATAATGCGGGATCGACTAGAAATGCTGCAATAGGAAATTCAAAATGCCATCACTCTGTTTTAAGGTTCTCGGTTTTTGTGCTAGCTCTAATATGCGCCCGAAAGGACACGTGGATGCCCTCCGCATTTAGTCCCATACTTAGTCAAAATTGAGCCCCAAAGAGGAACAAAAGAACACCAAAATAAAAGGGGGCGACGTGACAAAATACAACAGAAATGAGAGATCCCTGAAAGATGTAGAAATTATTCTACAGTTATGGCGACTCACCAAGGGACTCCATGCCAGTCATGGAAGAATCCAACAATCCTTGTCTCAAAATTTCAAAATGTGGCTCAAAAGACACCACTCGATCTGCTTCAAGCGACTTGGTACCCGACCCATTCCTCCTTTGTCGGGTAGGTCCTTCGTTGTAGAGCCTGAAAGGCTCTATCCAACTTGATGATCTCCTTGTGAGAGAAAGTTTGAAGATCCTGCACCATTGCGTGCAAGCGGAACTCTAGCTTCATAATTGGGTTTAGGATGGCCTCCACCTCAGCTACATTAGAATCTTATTTTAAAGACTGAAAAATAGTCTTATCTTGTTCCTTTGCTGTGAGTAGTTATTGAATTTGGTCCTCTGATAGGACGGTGGAGTCATTAGGAAAGGGAGAGGGGAAGCCTAATTGCACTAATTCTTTGATGCTCTGTTTTCTTTCTCGATCTCAAGTGCGAGTTGAGTCGAGAGATCGACATTTGATGGCTGCCTCGTTGCGAACTCGAGAATCTCGCCGATCTTGGCCGCTACCATTCGCTGTCTTTGATACCCGCCCCTTGCGGGCAGTCGAAGAATCATGTAATTTCTGAACCATCGCTTGTGATTCAGGAACCTTGGTAGAGACGGTGTAAATGATGATGGAGGCTGAGGACTCCACGTTGGTGCACAAGCCTTGTGCATCAGATATGAATCTGAGTGCGGGCGACAGGTCTTTTGCCGTAGTGGCAATCCTCTTGCAGGTAGGAGGCGTATAACCCTTGCACTAACGTGATGATTCCTCCTTTCTGTGGCTTGTTGTGCAAGTTTTCAGGTCAAATCCTTGACCGCGTCCTCAGATGATTGGTATTTTGATTGCATGGTTCCCTTCTCTGCCTCTACGGTGCGTAGCTTCACTTGAAGCGTGGCAACCTCGGCTTTTCTTGAATCAACCTCCTGTTGTAGTGAAGTGGCCGCAACTTTGGAGACTGCCGGTTGGCCTCCAATTTCTTGGCTTCGCTTGGAAGGCTGCAAGAGATTCCTTTGAAGCCGCCTCTTTTAACTCCTTGTGGAGTTGCTCCACTTCTTTGTTCTTGCCTTTGATTTCAGTATTGAGGCGAATGAAAGTACTTTCTGCTTGTCTGAGGCTAGACTCTGCCTTCTTCAACATCAATGTGATTGGGCGGATCATTCCAAAAAGTCTGAAATGAACATGCTAACAAAGTTGATCTTTCCTAAGAAAGATTGTATTGCCTTCTTATTGACAGGTAGAGACAACTCTAAAATAGCTCGATTCTCTTTGGGTCGATTGAGATTCCATCTTTTGAGATAATGTGTCCCAGGAGTTTGCCTTGTGGTACTCCAAAACACACTTCTTTGGATTCAAAGAGATTCCAAATTCCTAACACTTCTTGAATACAACCTCCAGTGCGTCAAAATGATCTTCTCCCTTCTGGTGAACACTTTGTGAGATCATCCAAGTATATCAGATCACCTTGTTGATTAGCTCCCCAAATGCAACATCCATGGCTCTCTAAAGGTTGACCCAACATTGGTGAGTCCGAATGACATCTTTGCATATGCGAAGGTTCCCCACTTTGTTGTGAAGGTGGTTTTATGTTGATCTTCTTCTCGCGAGCCATATTTGATTATAACCCGAAAAACCATCCAGTAGAGAAAATCTTTCTGACCTTGCTATTGTTTGTAGTATTTGCTCCATGGAAGGCAAGGGGTAGTGGTCCTTAAGAGACACCTTATTCAGATCTTTGAAATCCACACAGAGTCGATTTCACCATTCTTCTTTCTTACAGGCACCAAATTGGACACCCATGTGGAATGCTTGATTGGAAAGATTATTTTAGCTTCTAAGAGCTTCTTGAGCTCCTCAGCCATGAGAGACTCTATCTTTGGGTTCACGAGCCTTTGCTTTTGGCACAAGTTTCGTCCCTTCTTCCAGATCAATGGTATGTTGAATGATGTCCTTATTGTAGCCATGTAGGTCATCATAAGTCCAAGCCACCACCTTATCATACTTATGACATAAAGCCACAAGTCTTTCTCTTTCTTGTTGGGTGACTAATTTCCCTACCTTTAACTTCTTTCCATGAGCTACTTCTATCTCAGCATAGTCTTTTTGATTTCTCTGCGAACTTCCTCCTATCTGCATTAGCATCATTGGAGTCAAATAGATTTTCCAATGTTATCAACCCTTTTGGAAGCTTATTCGTTTTGAGCTGGATAACTTGATCTCCGTATGCTTCTTCAATTTTTGGTTGGAGTTGGTGCAAACTCTTCAAATTGCTGTAAGAAGAGCAATATCTGCTGGTCACTCTCGAAGACTTGTCAATGTTCTATATTGTCGGTATGGGCGGATGAATGATCAACTTTACCGTGTCCTTGTTCGCGGCGAGTCCTTGGTTTGAATTGCGATCCAATTTGGGCCATCTTGTCCACTTCTATGTTTTGGTCCCGAGGGATAACCTTGATGTCAAAGGCCTCAAAATCTTCAATAAGATCCCATACCCTATGTCGGTAGGACCTCATTATTGGGTTTTTGCTGCAACAATATTTCTAACTTGAGTCACCACTAACTTAGAGTCTCCAAAGACTCTCAGTTGTTGAATGCCTTCTTTAAGCGCCAGTGTTAAACCGTGAACTAAAGCTTCGTATCCGGCTTCAGTGCTGGTGCAAGTGAATTGAAAATGGAATGACCGAAGTTTCTTTCTTCCGCTTGGTGAAGACAAGCATATTCCGGCTCCTGAGCCATTTACCTTCTAGCAAGTCAAGTGCACGAGAGTCCATATCTGTGAATCCTTTGTGGGATTCTTTTCACTTTTACTATCCTCCTTCATGATCTTTGGAATCTTGGGGTTCTCATCAAAAATTACATAAGTTCCTAACCCAGTGGAATCGAAATTTCCGAAGGGGTCACTTGGCGATAGGTCAACCAAATAGTTTCGCTTTGATGGTCGCCTTCATCCATATATGACTCCTCTTCTCGAGTGATCATGGCGTGCGAGGCTTCAAAATCGAGGCCACTTGATTCGTTATATGCTCTTCCGCGAGAGGCTCTGATAGCACATCTTTGATCCATACTTAGTCTGCAGAATAAGATGAGACCAATCAAGGGACATATAGCCTCCAATTTTTCTTTGTGAAGTCATAGGATAGACATAACCCAAAGACCAACGGAACATCAATTACGATTATATCCTGCGGAACAACTATGTTCGGGCAGGAATAGAGTTGTAATGGGAGACCTCTAATAACCCCAATGGTTTGGACTGATTTCCCATCCAGTTGCATGACTCCTTTTCTTAGGGGTTCATATTTGATTCCCAAAGCATCCACTATTGCTTTAGGCATAACCGTAGTGCTTGCGCCAGAGTCAATCATGGAGTTATGCAGTAATTTCTTACCAATTATAAGAGTCATAAAAGGGTTGAGGTCTTGGCTTACTTACTTCACCCTTTTGGTTTATTAGTACTGACTCCGTTTGAACTTGAGTCACTTTGAGTTGCTCTTTTCCCTTTCTGGTCATAGTCGGACCGCTATTGGATTTTAGTGCTTCTTGAAGCAATTCTTTTTTGCTTGGAATACCCAAGATATCCTAAGGATACATTGGTTGGTGCTCTTTTGAGTTACTCGACTACATTCATTGGCCCGAGTGGTTGTGCCTTGGAAACTTGTTGATATTTCGGTCTTTCAACTAAGCTGGATGAAAGGTACCTTGGCTTTGAGCAACCACCAGAGTTTCTTGTCTGATTGGCAAAAGGAGCGGTAAATGTTGGGGGCTCTTTCCTTGCCTCAGTCCTTACTATAGGAGCAGGGATCGTGGCTTCTATCATCCGCCTCTTGGAGCGAGTGTTATAATCTGACTGCATTGGGTTAGAAGTAGATACTTCATTTGTGAACACAAACTCTTCTCCTTCGACCCAAGAGAACAACGCATGTTCAGGTGCTATTTTGCCTCTTTTTCTAGGGACATTCCTTGCATTTGTGCAACCAAGGTTGCGTTTTGAATTCTCGGGGATTGGTAGGGTTTGCCATCATGGACCTCGTAGCCTTCCATTGCTCTTTGTTCTACTACCTTTTGTTGTAGATTCCCTTGAGGGAAATCTCTTGGCATATGAGGGGTATTGCAAGGAAAACACCAAGCGTTAGGGTCTTCCGCCCAAATTGTTTTGTCCTGGAATCATTTCTCTCCCCTTATTGGGTGGGAGCATCTGGAGTGGTGTTGGGACTAGGACAATTTGGTTAGATGGTTGTTCTGCCGGTGGTCTTTGGGCGTTTTGATATTGTGGAGGGTAAGCGGGCTTATTTCCTTGGTAGCCTTGATAATTTTGTCTAGGGTATGCACTTTGATTCCTCTTAAGATTAACTATCTCATTGGAGAAACTCCTAAGGATATTTTTCATTTCTTCCATCTCCAAAGAAGATGTTGATCTTTGTTGCGGGGCGGAGGCTCCTTGAGGGTAGCTATATATTTTCCCAAGGTTTTCTTTATAAAATTTTTGCAAAAGAAAGGTATCTGCGTCTCCTTCAATAACAGAGGTTACAAAATAGGTTCTCTTACCTTGGTTGAAAGGCACAACCTAAAATAGTTAGGATAAGATCAAATCCTTTTAAGGTGCTACCCACTTCTTCAAGGCTTGAGTGCTAAAAAGTCAGATAAATTGCTTCCCCGGCTACAAAACGACATACATAATCATTTATCTGCTTTTGAGTGTCCTGTCAAATCCATGATGCTGCTCGATTTGTGAAGAAGAGTAAATCCGGTTACCAACATGCCCTTCATATTGGAGTGTGATGCTTTTGGTTTGGGTATTGGTGCAATTCTTATGTAGGACCGCCATCTTATTGCCTACGAGAGTAGGAAGTTGAGGGACAATGAGAGGTTGTACTCCACCTATGATAAGGAGATGCTTGCCATTATGCATGCCTTGGTGAAATTCAGACAATATTTGGTAGGTGGGAAGTTTGTGGTGAGGACCGACCACAACAAATATTTTTTGGAACAAAAGGAGCTCAATGAAAGGCAACAAAAGTGGGTCAGTAGGATCCAGGCGTATGATTTTGACATTGAGTATGTCAAAGGTAAAAAGAATGTAGTGGCTGATGCACTTTCTAGGAAGCCACATCTTACTTGCCCTATGTTCTTTGAGTGAGATCTCAGCGATTATGAAATCTCAACTATTAGTTGAGTATTCGAAAATTCTTTGGCATGTGAGATTATGGATGGTAAGATTCAGGATGAGCGATACAAGGTAATAGCTGATTTGATTTATTATAAGGGCAGAATTTATCTAGTTCCTGAATCTAAGCTTAAGGGAAAGATTCTACATGCCTTCCATGATGCACCACTTGTAGGACATCCAGGGTATTTCAAGACATACAGGCAGAGTTAGAGAGAGATTCTCTTGGAAGGGTCTCAAAGAGGATGTTCTATGCCATGTTTGTGAGTGTGTGACTTGTCAACAAAACAAGTCAGAGCATACTTTTCTAGCAGGTTTATTGCAGCCCTTGCCAATTCCAAAGTAGAAATGGGAAAGTATTTCGATGGATTTTATTACAGGTCTTCCCATAGTGCGGGGAACGATCACATTTATGTGGTGGTTGACAAGTTGACAAAGTATGCACACTTCTTCGCCATTCCAACCAGCTTTAAGGCACCGCATGTGGCTGATTTGTTCTTCCGAGAAGTATTCAAATTGCATGGACTTCCAAAGAACATTGTTAGTGATTGGGATAGCAGGTTTTTGAGCATCTTTTGGCAGGAGCTTTTCCGATTGGTTGGTAAAATTGACTCCGAGTACGAGTTATCACCCTCAGACAAATGGACAGACAGAGATTGTGAACAAATGGATAGAGGGTTATCTTAGAACTATGTTTTGGGGCAGCAGAAGGCATGGGTGAAACGGTTGTATTTATGTGAGTATTGCTATAATACTACTTACCACATGTCTATTGGTATGACCCCCTTCGAGCATTGTATGGGTATGATGCGGCATCATTCGTTGATTTGGCTTTTGGGGACAGTAGAGCTCCTAAGGCTCGGGAGTGTTTATAGGATAGTCAAGATATCCTTAAGGTACTTAAGGATAATATTCAACATGCCCAAAACCAACAAAAGATGTATGCGGACCGACACAAGATTGAGAGATCATTTGAGGTGGGAGACATGGTATTTTTACGCCTACAACCATATAGATAGAGTAATCTCAAGAAGAGTGGTATAGAAAAGCTTAAGCCTCGGTTTTATGGTCCGTACAGAGTGTTGAGGAGAGTTGGAGAGGTAGCTTATGAGCTGGAGTTACCTTCTGAAAGTAAGATACATAATGTTTTTCATGTGTCTTGCTTAAAGAAGGCATTGGGGCAGCACATGGTATCTTCTGCAGAGTTGCCACCCTTGGATGAGGAGGGGAGATTGGATCTAGTTCCTGAGGAGATCCTGGATAGGAGAGAGAGGAGATTGAGGAGTAGAGTGATTCAAGAGTACCTGGTTAGGTGGAGAGATTTGCCATTGGAGGATGCTACATGGGAAGGAGAGTCTATACTTCAACATCCAACTTTACATTTCTTGGGGACAAGCAATCCCGGGAAGGGAGGACTGTAATGTCCCTCTTTCTCGAATAAATTTATTGAAGACCTTTGGCCTATTTTGTCTACCCGATGGCCAAAGGGTGAGCTCTAGGGTGACTTAAGTTTTATTAATTTTATTATATTGTGCTAAAGTTAAAATATAACATTATAAAAGCACATATAATAAATTAATAAACTTAACATTAAAAAATAAAACTTAGGAAAGTGCATTAAAAATAAAAGCACTTAATTAAAATGTACTTCCTAAGGGAAAATGCGACTAGCTCAAGGGAGTTAAAAAATTAGAAAAGTGTGTCAAGCTTCCCATTAAAAAATGCGACTTGGCCTATGGGAGTGCAACGGAGGGAAAGAAGCTCATTGGATGTGATGGAGGTCATCTTGGGTCCCATTTCCTATATAAAGAAGAAGTCGACCTGCTTGGAGGGCATTCTAGATTTTTAATTGCATTGGAAGCTCTGAGCTTTTTGCAAATAAATCCAAGGACGAAAACCCTTAGGATTTACCCCTCTTGTGGACGAAAACCCCAAGAGCATTGAGAGGGATTTCTACTCAGGAAATTCCATTGTTCTTCACAGATTTTTATCATTCCAGCAGTGTGTGTTGAAGAAATAAATTGCAGCAGCTGTTATTATATTTTCCAGGGTGGAGCGACCCATCTTTTGTCTACTTTGAGCTGTTGTGGAGTCATTCCAGGTCTGAAATTATTTACCATCTATTGTACTGCATTTTTGGAATAAGAAAGAAGTAATTTCAGAATTTTTGGAAGGGTTTTAAAAGGTATTTCCAGTCAGATTTATATGCAGATTTCTGAACTGTTTTGCAGTCACTATTTACCTCTAAAAATCAGGTTTATTGCATATTTGGGCTTCTAAAAATATTGTAATCAGTTTATGGTAGAAACAAAATTATTTGATTGCTATTTGTGTTGGGTTCCACTCAAACCCTAGTCGCATTTCTCATAAAAAAATCAGATCTGCAGTGTTTGCTTTTAGATTTTGTGTTGTTTCAGCTGGGGTTTCATTCTTTTCCATTAAGCTTTCAATCAGATCTTGGTGGGGATCTTTTAGTGTCTGTGATCCACACAGATCACAAGCCACTATAGTTTCTGTAGACAGAACAAATTTCAGCAAGAACGACATCAAAAAATGGTCTTCATATTTTAGCAGTTCCATTTGAATATCAAGTATAAGAAGGGTAGTGCCAATCCAGTAGCGCTGATTGTTTGAGTGACCTTCTATTCAAGCACTTCTCACTATACTTGATGCATGTAGACACAAGACTAATACTTGGTTAGAATTGTATATGTCCGATTCAGACTTTGCAAAAATCTATCACACTTTACAAAGATGTAAGTCAATTCTAAATTACTCCTTACACGATGGAATCCTATGCCACCTTGGACTCTTGTACCGAGTGGAACAGCAAAAACTAATATGGGAAGCTCATTTCAGTAAAGGTTGTTGGACACTTTGGAGTTGAAAAGATGCTTGCAGTATTGCATGAGTATTTTTGGCAACCCTCAGATCTGATGTTACCAAATATGTTAATCCTATATCACCCATGCCATTGCCAAATCAGTCCACAAGAAGCAAGGTATGTATGCACCTTTGCGGGTTCCAATGAGACTGCAGGAATTCGTTTCCATGGACTCTCCCAGGATAACCTACTATCAAGCATGATAATGATTGTGTTTATGCAGTAGTTGATGTATTCTCAAAGATGACAATTCTCACACCTTCTAAGAAATTAATCTCATCTCTAGGAACAACTCAATCGTATTTTCAGTATGTCTGGATCCAAGATGGACTACCAACCACTATCATCTTTGGTAGGGATTCAGGATTCTTGTGCTATTTCTAGAAAACACTTTGGTCTATGATGGGCACAAAGTTGAACAAGTCTACCACATTCCATCTTCGGACTGATGGATGGAAAGAAGTGGTAAATAGAATGGTCATGCACCCTCTCAAGACGTACAATTCCATGAAGCAAACACACATGGGATGAAAGTCTCCCCTTTTCAGCATAGCTAAAACAGAGTTCTGCAGAACTCTACCTCATAGTCCTTTATAGGTTGGTTTGGGTTTACAACCTTTGGCACCCATTGACGTGGTTTATACCATGCTGCCATCAGCAACTCCTCCTTCAGCTCAAAACGAAGTTGATAGAGCTGTCAAGTTCATTTAGCACATTGAGCAACAAGTGCAAATTATTATGCATAAGGCTAATAGGAAAGGAAAGGTCATTTAGCACTTTGTACTCCCATTACTTAGGAGACACCTTACTATGCTTTAAAAATGAGACATACATGCTCTACCTCTTGTAGGCTTTTAACTTGTGACTTGCCTTTCAAGAACACAAATTCTTCACCATAATGTAAACAGTAATGTAAGTACAAGCAACACCATGATCAGCATCAAGGGCCGCACATATTTCTGGTTGATGATTGAGTATGATTGCACTTGCAGAAGGAAAGACCTTTCCGCAAACTTTGTTAACGTCGGTATGGACCCTACATTGTTGCCAAACAAGTAGGAGACGACAATTTTGAGATCAATCCACCTTGCTGCCTCGATCTGCATCTAGTCTTCGATGCAGAATTCTTGCGCCATTATTTTCACTTTTGCTAGACACTTCAGCAAGCAGAGATCAATCCTGATTGTAGCACCTAATAGAATCAAATGAAATAATTGATGCCAGGGTCAAGTGGACAAGACAACAAGAGATCCCTCTCTTTTAGTCCATCAAAGCAGATTAAGTTCCTTCCCAAGGAAAATGCTTCATTGAAGTGCAAGTTGCCAACAACTTTCCACATCTTCGATAATTGCACATAATGGGGACCATTGCTCTTCAAGTAGGGGTGACTTATCTAGGAGGATCCGAGCCTTTGATCAACTCATGGTTTAATGGCGGTACTCGCCATGTGCCGTCTTCACCAATAATTTCAGGACAGGCACAAGCATACATGGTCATATTGTTAAGTCCTAACTCCTCTCTGTTGATGAATAATGTTAGTGCTATTCAGCGGAGCTGCGCAAAGATGTTTACGGAAAACTATGTTGCTAGGAAACAGGTCGGAAACGCGAAACACCGATTTTCAAAAAAACCTTGGGTATGAAACGTTGTGGAAATGTTTGTACAATATATTATAAAAAAATTATATATATACAGTACTCATTTTCAAAATTTTAGTCCATGGACCATAAGAGATAAAGCATTCAAAATATTTTGTATCCATTGAGGTTCAAAAGATTCATCATTCAACATGGTTACAATTTTACTCTAGATTCTAGAATATAGCATTTTCAAGCTGTTCCTTGATGTCTCTTTGCTCTTCACAATGCTAAATGTTAGTTTAATAAAAATTGAATTCAGCAAGAGAAACAAATGAGTGTGATTTAGAATGGACCAAAGATTAGGTGGGCATTAGATTAGGTTTAGAAGCAATAAATGCTAAAAAATAGGTTGTTCTTTTTGTTTTTGGCTTCTAAAGTATGGAAACGCCGGGCATGTTTCAGGAATGTCCTCGGCGTTTCCGGGGCGTTTCCATGGCGTTTCCGTACTCGTTTCCATACCGGAAACATTTCTAGGCAGGTACAGGGGGGTGGGGGGCGTTTCCATAAATCATAGACATAAAACAATAAAATGTAGATTTAGAGCCATTACGAAGCGAATGGTTATCCTTCTCGTAATGGTCCAACCACTCCTTTGTCATATACACTTGTGTATTAATTTATTCTTCCATTCTTTGGATAGGCAGAGATAAAATAGGAAGTACAGCAGTAATTAGACATCCTATAGCACATTTGACATCTCGGATCATTTTACAGAACTATTGCATAATATAATCTAGCAACTTACATTTCTAGCAGGGTGTCTGTTGTTCTATCCATTTCTGTTTGTCTCAGAGCATTCTGACATGTTCTTCGGTCTTTTTATCATTTCACATATTCTGCCACAGCACATTTAATCTGTTAAGAGTGACTGTCCACCAGGAACCAACCTGTGTCCTTGATCAACTGACCTGCTCTAATTTTTCTGTCAGACCCTTGCTGCTTGGGACCAAGGAGCGGCAAAGCTTGCATTTCATGCAGAAAAGTGATTCTTGATATTCTGTGAAATCCAAATCAGGGTGGTTTCACCTATAACAAATGACAACCTCTACAAAATGCAAGTCGTGGTAGTTTTCCTTGACCAAATGATATGAAGTTTTGAGTACTGCCTTTTTGCATGAATGCCTAGCAAGTACTGTTAAAATATAACACATTATATAGAATGTAAAATCAGTTAACGTAGTTGTTCGGTTGGTAACTGTACAACCACCTCTCTCTTCTATAAATAAACCTCTGCCTGTATCATTTGAACAGTGCAGTTTTGCCTTCTGTCTTCTTTCTTCTTTTTGCATATTCTAACATTGGTATCAGAGCGTTAAGGGTTGTAGTTCGAGGAAGCCGTCAAGAGGCACGAACAGCAAACTCGAGGAAGCCCTAACAAGGCACGAGTTTGGAAAAACGCCAAGGTAATCGTGGAAATCGCGGGACAGACGCGGAGAAGGGATAGACGCCTGGGACGACGCGGGGACAGATGCGGAGAAGGGACAGACGCGCGGGACAGATGTGGGACGAGAGCAGCGCAAAAGCGTGGAAGGGATTCGTGTAGAAAACGAATTCGTGCACAGACGAGGGCACAAGCACAGCAGACGTGACTGTAACAAAATCTTGGGTTTTTCACCAAGTGACAAAAATCGTGAGTTTTTTGTTTTGCACCAAAAATCGCGGCACGGGCAGGACGCGGGTCGGACGCAGGTAGAAGGCACGAAAAACGTATGACAGAATACACAGTCGGATTTTTTTCGACGGATCTAGGGCAAAATCGTGAATGCGCTTTGTTGGAGGAATGCGTGAACAACAAAGTCGCGAAAGCAGCGAAGTTGCGTAAGCAGTAAAGTCGTGAAAGAAGGAAACGTGGGCACGTGGAAGGGAAAAATCATGGCTCGCAGCACCTGCAAACAACAAAATCCGTGAGCAGCGAAGACAACTCCAAAGTCGTGAGGGAAAGTTAATATTATTTGGGCAGAATAATATTATTTCCAGCAACAAAGGTATTCATTCTATTTGCTGAAGAAATTAATTCATTTAATATTATTTGCTGGAAAAGGATATTTTTAAGTGTGAGGCAAATTATTATTTTATTATTTTCCGTTCTTTTGGAATAATAAAATGGCAAATATATCACACTTGACGTTGCCGGAGACACAAAAATTAACGGGCACAAATTTCAATGTTTGGAGTCATAAAATTTTAACGGTTGCGGAATTTCGGGATTGTGATAAAATAATCAAGGGTGATGAAAGTCGACCAGCGACGAACTTCGAGGATTATGACAAACGTCATAAGGAAGCGTTATTGCTTCTCAAGTTATCGGTGTCGGATGATTTGATACCGGAAGTGCGGAATGCCACTGTGGCAAGCACGTTGTGGACCAGTCTGAGGGATAAATATCAGACGTCAGAGAAGAGTCGGGTTTTATACTTGAAAAATATGCTCTTTTCCGTAAAGTTACAAGAAGGTGGATCGTTGTCTGAGCACCTACTTTGAATGAAAGATCTCCGAGACCAGTTATCTTCCATCAACAAGGTGGACGACGATGATATGGTGGCTCACGGTTTTGAACAACTTACCTTCTTCGTATGAGTCATTTGTGAGGCACTCCATTTAATGGTGAAAGTCAAACACTCACGTTTGACAAGGTGAGTTCCTACCGTTGCGAAAGGAACGGAGATAACTTCGGCGAGAATCTAATTGTGACCATGCAGAGAGTGCTCTTGTCACTCAGTCAAAGGGAAAGTGGAAACGTCACTCTGGTGAATCTTCCACTCGGTATCAGGTCACATGTTATTACTGTCACAAGGTTGGGCACCTCAAGAGGGATTGCCGGAAGCGGATGTATGATTTTGAAGCGAACAAAAAGCCATGTAATGAGAAACATGTGGCAGCGATTGCATAAGAACGGGATTCGGATGACGAGTATGCTCTTTACTGTCTTACGACATCATGCTCAAATGATAGTGGTACCAGTTGCTGGATTATTGACTCTGGTGCGTCTGCACACTTTTCATGTCGTATGGACTGGTATGTTTCATTTACTGCAAATATTTGTTTTGAATCAGTAGTACTAGCTGATGGAGAATCACTTGCAGTAGAAGGGATAGGAGATATATGCATTATATTGAATAATGCTCATAAATTGTTGGTACGGAATGTTAGATATGTACCTTCTTTACAAAAGAATCTTCTATCTATTCGTCAATTGACTGAAAATCCCAATATTTCTGTGGAAAGAAGTGTGTTGTCTCTGATGTGAAACAGAGACGGATAATTGCCCTTGGTATTGGGGTAGGTGGTCAGTATCGGCTTGTTGATCCGGCTGCGATCAACATGAATGCACGTGTGGAGGACAGCTCCACCATTCAGGATGTGCGGGAGGCGGACATGCCTTGGGAGGATGGATTTCCTCATTCAAAAGAACAATTTGTTGTGGACAAAGACTCCACTATTCCAGATGCATTGACGGTGCATGGTGAGATGGCATGCCCAGCCATTCACTCAGAGGTTCTTGCTCGAAGGATAGTAGAGCATGAACAGTTTGCTCATTGTGTTGTGAAGGATCTTTCCCAACAGAGGGGGATAGATGAGCAAATAGATAAGACGGAGATGGTTATTTCTCCTGTTGAGACGGAGACCACTGCTGAGACGGAGATGGTTATTTCTCCTACTATTGAGGAGTTGGTTCTAACTCCTGCACAGATGGTCACATTCCTCTTCTTGAAAAAGTTGGATGAGCACTACATGGTGGTGCAAGGACGTGATCGAGGTGACGTTGATCACAGGATAATTGAGTCTTTTTACAGACTCCAGCAGAGCTACATGAGCACGGAATAGATTTTCAATCCACATCTTGAGTTTCTGATTTCAGCACTCTGAAGATGGGGCTGACACTCTCAGCCATTGGTGATTCATCATGGTCAATGAATCAACGAAGCAGAGAGAACCAGTGGACCACTTGCCATATCTTTTGTTCATGGGACCAGATTCTTGTGTTGCGGTTCGTCTTCATTCGACAACTGCATCACAGTTAAGGACTGCTGATTTTAAAGTACAACTTATGGCACAGTCTGTAAATGTAATGACTAAACATATGGGCTTTAGGATATTTGTAAAATTTCGGGACAAACTTTGTCTTGTTTCCGGTTTAGTCATTAAGAGGGGGTGTTAAAATATAACACATTATATAGAATGTAAAATCAGTTACGTAGTTGTTCGGTTGGTAACTGTACAACCACCTCTCTCTTATATAAATAAATCTCTGCCTGTATCATTTACACAGTGCAGTTTTGCCTTCTGTCTTCTTTCTTCTCTTTGCATATTCTAACAAGTACTAGTGTTCAATCAAAATAAAATGTCTGTAGAGTTCCGTTTTGAACAAACTTCATTGTTCCTGGACGGTTTTTATAAAAATCCACTAGAGAACATTATTAATGAATTCTTCTGGATAACTGGGTGGTTATTTTTTTGTAGAGAGATTCCTTCATTCGATACTAGTATTAAACGTTTCTTGCTTTGGCCAAAAATCATATAGTGTGTAGTAATGCTATTGAACTGAGACGAGCTTGGGTTCCTTCCTAGTCAAGATTCTGTGTTCCACGTTACATTTGCAAGGATGTTGACCCCTTTGACTACCCTATTTTAAATCATGTGCAAAGGCTTTTTAGCATGGAGGATGTTATCTGTATTAACTGTTAAATTGTTCACGACCAAAGATTGGTTTATATACTCTAGTGACACCTGTGACTTCTAACAAGTTGAATAAATTATTTGTAGTTACATTTTTATTAATTGCTAAATTTGTCTCTAGTAGTTGCATATGTTGATAGACAAAATTGCCCCTAGTAACTGCATTTGTGTTTATTCAAATATGTAGTTTTCATCGACTGGTATGATTTTGGATGAACTCTTCTGCAGTTGGATTTCCAACTATCAAAAATAAGTGCTCAACGATAGAGTCAAGGAGAGGTCTCTAGAGGCTAATATAATTGAATGGCCACAATGTGGGATTATTATGGTCACAAAGCTTTCTAATTGCACGTCTCTAGGAATTTGTTCTATTCTCACGTGGAGGATCATGTTTTTAGGAACCTTGTCAATTTATTGCCTAATGAGTGGACTTAAGTTTTACTTGATACCAATGATCATTTAATTATCTGTTTTTTAAGCATTGTATTCGGTGGGCAGTCAATTTCAAAATTGTAAACCTGGAATTTTCTTTGTACAATGATTTTGCTTGAGGTCAGGATCACTACTTTCTTGTTTATTGAAAAGTTAGGGATGGGAGGGTTTATCTAGTTTCTATAGTTTCAAGTCTGTACCCTTTCATTTAAGTATTTTTCTCCTAAATCTGCATTAGCTATGAGTAAACATTCAATGAACTGCTCTCTATAAACAATAAATGCAGCCAAATATTGAGCCATGTCTACATTCAAATTGTTATATCAAAATTTTCTTGTTCGCTCTCTTTTGATCTTGCTAAGGAAGTGTCATTTTTACATTGCCATCAAAAGTCCTCATCAATACTATCGCGACTCTTCCAAGTTAGATCATAAATCTTAGTTTGTTTTGGGATGGAGCTTTTTAAAGAGCATGTTGAAATCGCTATGCACTTAACCTACCTGCTCTCATGTTCTTGCATGTACTTTTCAGGCAAGGAGTATTGATACTGATTTATTGGACCCCATGTATCAATCAAGGTGAGGAAATAAGCATTTCTCTTGCAGCAAGAGGCAATGTTTTACATAGCAAATCATATTCGCCTCAGAATATCATTTGTATATGAGGCATCTGAGGTGTTAATTTTATTTCTGCCAATTGCATATTGTAACTGATTGCATTGCACAATATTATCTATCAACATGAGACTATAATGCTCAAGGTTTATTGGTTAATCTCTCTCTTGACATAGCTGTGGACATGGATTACATTAGGTCCCAGAAGGCAGCTGTGGAGTTCTTCTGGATAGGTGGGCAGCAGATGAAATTGTCACTCGGAAAATTATTGGAATGTAGGTCTGAAATCTATGGCGGCTTTTCAGAGAAGGACATGGTTTTCTGGGAATCAAATGTGCTATGGTCTCTGAGGCAGTTTGAAGATGTGACAAGACCACTAGTTCTTTGGGACATTCTGATGGCATTACTGGCCTTGAAGGTTCTAGCAATGAATTTTTTTGAAACGATAGTCTCTAAATGGCTTTCGAGCTGGTTTTCAGGAAGTCGGCAGGCATGCACTTTGGAAAGATGTCTAATTCATTTACCAAGGTTATTATCAAAAGCCAGTTGTCGGCGCATACATTTATTAAATGTTATCTGCAGACGCTTGTTACTTGCAGGCATCAAGGCAGAATCCTTAAATTCAGGAGTATCCGAGGTTGAAAAGAAAGAAAACGTTGATGCACGCGAGAAATTGAAGGCTTGGATCAAATTATTACACTGTAGCGAGCATGAGCTTAGAGAGAGGCTTGTGTGCCTTTCTCTGTCAGCTATATTATGTCGTGCTTCTTATCCTCAGCAAGTTTGTCGTCCAGGAGAAACAGCTTGGGTTCCAGCTGGAGCTCCACAAATGGACAAATGGATATCTTTGAATACTGCCAAAATATCCGACCCTCTTAAGCACCTAGCAGGACAAATACGTGAACTTGGGCGTAAGAGGTAAAGTCTTGATGTGAATATACGCGAATTAATAATTGCCTATGTTTTCTATAACATTTCACATTTTTTTATAGCAACTCGTGGTTTAGAGTATGACGGCAAGGCTCTTGATGGTATTTAAAGGATGTGCAGAAATTATTCAGGTCTATTGGAATAATTAAAATGGCAAAGGTTACCAAGTTAGCAACTTGAATAGTTTTCCTATGACTTCTCCCGATTAATTCTTTTTCTCCATGCGTACTAGCAACTATTTTATCTAACAGATATTTAATATAATTATCATGTTTTTATAAGTATTCTAGTTTTCTAAAAGAGTTATGACCTTGTACTTCATTTTGCAGAATTTCCTCTATCAGCGAATATGCTGCCTCAGAACGTTGCACCTTCTGCAGTGCTTCTGTCCAATTTAGGTCGTCTGAAGTTGCATTTTGTCAAGCTGGACGATGTGATTCTGACAGTCAAAGTCACAAACTTCAACGTTGTGCTGCCTCTATGCATGTTTGTCCTGCCACTCCTTTATGGTTTTGTATTTGCTGTGAAAGATGGGTTCTGAAACAAGTCCCTGACACATTCTTCAATATGTCATCGTTGCAAGATGCAAAATATTTATCGGAGTATTTTCTTCTATGTGGATCTCCAAAGCCTGCATGCCCTTTCTGTGGCATACTGATGCAAAGATTGCTGCCTGAATTTCTGCTTGCAACTTCACCAGTATAGATCTCAAAGTTTTGTTAAATGGGAAATTGTATCATTCGAAGTTTGAAGTAAATTCTTTTAGCTCTTGGACGGTAAGTAAACACAGGTTTATTTGCTGGTTTCTACGTTCTGACATTCTGTTAGCAGTCAGCAAAGAACTTTCGTGAGAGTGAACCATTGTGTGTAAAGGCGGCAGAAATTATCTTGAACTTGTACTTTCATGTAATATTAGTTTGTGGCAATATTTCATCATTCTTGGTGCCACTTCCTGCAATTATAACATTTAATGCAGTGTTGCTACCAGACATGATAGGGTCGGGCTTTCAAGTTTGATTTGTTATGTAGACTGCAAAGATTCCAAATGTTCGCTGGTGGGGTTGCAGTGTTGCTATCAGAAATGATAGAGTCGGGCTTTCAAGTTTGATTTGTTATGTTGACTGCAAAGATGGTGCCATATGTTCGCTGGTGGGGATTGCAGCGATGTATAAATGGAATAAAGTCAACTTTCTTGCTGAACTTTTTAACCGCATTCTGGTTTAGTGGCTTTTGTTAAATCTACCATATTAGTGTTTAGTGTGGAAATAGTAGTTTTTCAACATGACGGTGGATGGCAATGTTCTACCCAATTTTGTCACTATGACATGGCTAACATAGAGTTCAAGTATGACTGAAACTTTCTTCCTCACGTGATTCATGGAAGCATCACTTTTGCCTACAGGACAAACCCTTGTGCCCTGGACTGATGTACCTTGCAAAATACCGACGGCTATTCTCTGATAGAATTCACCGTTTAACATGCATGCCCCCATGAAAAACATGCATTACCAGGCATGGGTGGGTCCTGCAGCCAGGTGTCACATGATAGGCGGATTTTATTTTAATATATGAGTTTGACAATGGATAGCTGCATATGTCCGGCTGCAGCTCGGTTGGCAAGATTGTGCGTTGGCAAACAGGAGGTCACAGGGTTGAATCCCAGATTTTCGCAGCTAAATGGTTGAAAAACACACTATTTTTCAACAATTTTTTTTTTGAAAAAAACTAAGTAAAAAGGTGCTCGCACGTATGCATGGGATGGGTACATGGCATTTTTATGGGCATAGGTGCATTTTATCTAGAGAATAGCCTTCACCTTGCAAAATATTGTATATCATGCACATAATAAAGCAAACAATCTAATAATTTATGGGAAAGATGAAGTTTATTATTTATAAATACACTCGCATCTCATCACTCGTAAATATCATTAATGGGGAAGGTACGGTGTGGGAAGTGGCGACATCCTTCATGCACTCGATGGGGTATATAACACAAGCAACATTTCAAAATTTATTTTGCTCGAGTTTGTTTCGGTGCTTCGGTGTCATTGGGTTGAAAACTTGCATTGGACTTGAGTGATTTTTGGCAAATTGTATGTCTTTTGAAGTCATCCCGTGTAATAAGAAAGAAAATGGTTTATGGATTTCAAAGTTAAATGATTTTTCCCTTGTAGAAATGGCAAAATCCGAACAATGTAGTTGATGTCTATTTTATTTGTAAATATCATTAAGCATCAACAAGGCTAGTTTTAGCACAAATCAAGATTGCATTGCGGGAAGGGTTTTTTAGTGTACCAAAGTCCCTAACCCATTTATTTGTTATGTTTGGAAAGTTGAAACTTTTGGAATACTATAGACCTACTCTTGAATATTTATAGATAGGTTTGACAAGTTGATTTCCTATCAACACTGCAACATGTCAACTCAACATTCCATATCATGTCTCCTTGTTTTTCTATGCTACGTCGATGACGTTGCTACCTTGCTAGTCTAAGCATATTAGGGAAAAAAATCTTAATAATTTATGGGAAAGATGAAGTTTATCATTTATAAAGACACTCGCATCTCATCACTTGTGTAATATCATTAATGGTGAAGGTACGGTGTGGGAAGCGGTGACATCCTTCATGCACTCGATGGGGTATATAACACAAGCAACATTTCAAAATTTATTTTGCTCTATGAGTTCGTTTCCGGTGCTTTAGTGTCATTGGGTTGAAAACTTGCATTGGACTTGAGTGATTTTTGGCAAATTGTATGTCTTTTGAAGTCATCCACCTGTAATAAGAAAGAAAAGGGTTTATGGATTTCAAAGTTAAATGATTTTTCCCTTGTAGAAATGGCAAAATCTGAACAATGTAGTCGATGTCTATTTTATTTGTAAATATCATTAAGCATCAACAAGGCTAGTTTTAGCACAAATCAAGATTGAATTGCAGGAAGGGTTTTTAGTGTACCAAAATCCCTAACCCATTTATTTGTTATGTTTGGAAAGTTGAAACTTTTGGAATACTATAGACCTACTCTTGAATATTTGTAGATAGGTTTGACAAGTTGATTTCCTATCAACACCGCAACATGTCAACTCAAAATTCCATATCATGTCTCCTTGTTTTTCTATGCTACGTTGATGACATTGTTGCCTTACTTGGTCTAAGCGTAATAGGGAAAAAATCTAATAATTTATGGGAAAGATGAAGTTTATCATTTATAAATACACTCACATCTCATCACGTGTAATATCATTAATGGGGATGGTATGGTGTGGGAAGTGGTGATATCCTTCATGCACTCAATGGGGTATAGAGAACAAGCAACATTTCAAAATCTATTTTGCCCTCCGAGTTCGTTTATGGTGCTTTGGTGTCATTGGGTTGAATACTTCCATTGGACTCGAGTGATTTTGCAAAATTGCATGTCTTTTGATGTTGTCCATGTGTAATAAGAAAGAAAAGGGTTTACACAGGTTTAAAGTTAAATGATTTTTCCCATGTAAAAATGGCAAAATCCGAACAATGTAGTCGATGTCTATTTTTTTTTAAATATCATTCAAGTATCTATAAGGCAAGTTTTAGCACAAATAGAGATTGAATTGCGGGAAGGGTTTTTATCATACCAAAATCCCTAACCCATTTATTTGTTATGTTTGGAAAGTTGAAGCTTTTGCAATACTATAGACCTACTCTTGAATATTTATAGATAGGTTTGACAAGTTGATTTCCTGTCAACACCGCAACATGTCAACTCAACATTCCATGCCATGTCTCTTCGTTTTTAATGCTTCGTTGTCGAGTCTAAGCATAAAAATGGGTTTTTTATCCATCTAATAACATTGTCGCCTTGCCCAAAGAAGAATATGATGCTACCCATAAGAAGCAATTGATAATTTGACCCCGTTTGACGTTAAGCCATTTCCATTTTTATAATTGTTATATATGTAGTGTTATTCATTCAATTTTTGTATATACAAAACATTGTTATATAAAGTGTTATTTTATTTAGCCATTGGTATATTGATGAAATCACTTGGCTTATATAGAGCTTACTAGGGATCAATTCTTGCCAAGTTGATGGGCTCAAATTTATCTAAACAAGATAGGAATTCGGTCAAGTTGTGCATGAGGCACTTCCTCTATGCCCGTGCACACGTTTTTGCTATCTTGCCTAGTTTTGATCGTTGTGCACTTGTATAAGAACAACAAATTCCAAATGAGTGTGCACAAACAACTTACATAAGTATTGTAAAGGTGGTGCGCATGGCTTTCATGTAGTACTCGTGCACGTGAATTATTCAAAGGTGTAGATTCACAAAGGATCCACGTGCAAGAGCAAGTTGGAGGACTCTAGTTGAGAGGAGGTTAAGGAAAAGATAATTGCCGTGTTGGGCCACATATGTGTCAAAGTGTAGATTATTAGTGTGCCAAAACAAGGAAGAGATAGTTCAATTGCAAGGTGTTGGCATACTACGAGTTAGAGGCGTAGTAGGAGCATAATTCCAGGGGAGTTATAACCTCCAAATGTAAAAAGAATGAGAGTGGTGACATTTGTCGATGTGCGCCACCCTCTTGATTTAGGCAAAGACTTTGTAAACACAATTCATGGGCCAAAGTGTAATTAATATCAAACGACGAAGGGCAAGACCTGTTAGTATAAATACCCATTGAAGATTTGTGTAAAGGGGGTAGCGATCATCAATTGATAATATATTATGTCATGTTTGTACATTCGGTTGGTAATATTCCAACTCCTATACAAGCATTATTTGAGATACGAGTACAAGAGTAATACTATAATGGTATCCAGGGCAATGAAAGACATTGAACAATATATCAATAGATTGCAAGATTATTAAGACCATTATGTATGTGTATTGTGTAAGTCATTGAGCTAATACTATTGTTGTCTCTGTGTGTTGATGTTATCAGTAGACTCCTTTTTGTATAAGACTCTTTTATCAATCACCTTTTTTTTTTGTTCCCCCGGCTCTTGTTCTTTTTGTCCGCTTAAGCCTAAAATCGACTAAGTATGAAGATGCAAGCGGAAGGCATCCATGTGTCCCTTTGGCGCACTTGGGGCATGAAACAAAGAAAGGAAGGTCCTAAGTAGCGTAGTCCCTCCTTGGTCCCAAGCCCAAGAAAGTTGCCTCGACGGGTTGAAAAGTCAGAAATATAACAAAGACTCTCCACGCGTCGCCCGGTGCAAATTCAAATAAAAAGAAAGAAAGGAAGGCCCCAAACAAGCGCACACCCTCCACATGGCAGAAAAGGAACATCACCGACTCAAGGAGCGCCAGTTGGATGAATTAAAGGCAATCACAAATATCCCAATAGGTAGTTGAGATATTGACCCAGAAAGGGAAGATCATGTAAGAAAATTGAATGTTGTTGGTGGAAGCTCCAGCCTGCATTGGAGCAAGAGCCAAGAATATCTATAAAAGAACATTCCGATCTAGGAACAAAAGGGGGGAATTTAGAAGAAAACAGACTAGAGCTGTGAAAGGGATTCTGGATTCAATCGTTTGTATTTGCTAGCCTCAATGACACTCATATAGAAGAAGATTGTAATCATGTGCCATATCGGCCTTATGTATTGTTTTATCTATAAATTAAGAATTCTCGTTCTGTGCACTTTGGCTTTTCAATATTCTCGTGTCTCTTCATTTGCTGTTAGTAGTTCTAGATAGTTTGAAGATCAATCGTGCTTTACGCCCTTGGGTTTTCTTTACATATCTATTATCTGCACTTGTTATGTTTTATATCTCCTCGACTCTAGTGGATCATGCTAAAATGCTCTTCGAACTATTCTAAGTAGTTTCTCAAGAGGTATCTTTGTGTCTTTGTTAGGATCTGTTTTCGGTGCATCGCCTTAGTTTTTACATTTCCTTTCAGACTTTCTTCTAAACCTTATCTCACACCTGAAAGAAGAGCCAACTTCTTTAAAATCTGGAGGTTACCTTAGGGTGCATGTCCCACTAACCTAAGGTATCCAATGACTCTAACGGTTCATCCACAAAGATAATCGTCAACAATTTTCCTGGCACGCCTGGTGGAACGAATATCTACACATCTTGATATCTACTGATTTTAGCAGTACTTGGTTGGTCTGCTCTAGTTTACAAGATGAATGCGAACAAGGGAAAGGACAAGGGAGGAAGGTGTGTTTGACTACTTACAATTATCTCCACCACGCAACAGAGGGGTAGACAGATCCAGAGATCTTTGTCTCCTCCAAACCGGACTCTCTCAACACCTCCGCCAGGTAGGCCCTTCGTACAATCAACTAGGACTCTCAGACCTATTTTAATGGCTCACCTTCAAGCTCAACCTCCGAGACAGTTCGTTTCATGGAATCAAGGGAGCTTGCTCATCCTACCCACACCTCCGGTGTGGAATCCTATCCCGGCCAACGCACTAAAGGCGTTGCCCAAATTTAGTGGAGAAGACTTCAAAACTCCGAAGAACACCTCCAGGACGTAGCAAAAATATGCGGTACATTATATCAGGGAACAAGACGTCACCTTACGATTGCTAGCCGCTTCCTTTAAAGGAAAGGCTCTGGATTGGTATCGATCCTTGACTCCTAATACTATCGGCACTTGGGACCAGTTGGGAATGTGTTGGTAGCAAGATTCCATGAAAAAGGGGATAGATCATTACTCCTACAACAACTTATCAACATCAAGAAGGGCCCGCAAGAGCTGATGACTGATTTTAACACCAGGTTCCACAAAACATGGCAAAGGATTCTGCTCTAGCAAGGCCACCGGTAGGTATGGCTATTTTTTTACTTAAAAGCTCTAAATTCAGATATTTCGTAATGATTCAATCATTAGGAGGGGATTCCTTACCACAAGCATACAATATTGCCATCCAAGCTGAGAATAATTTAATAGATGCCGGGAAGCTTCCCCCTGAGCCCCTTTGCCCATGTACATTGAAATAGCTCCCCTTCCGCAAACACAGGTACTGAGCCCTACTCAAGCCCCTACGTCCATGTATAACTACCCATCTTCTCATCCGGATCCAACTCCCATTACAACATCATCTTCTTCTTCTCCCAAAATGGAGGAAATGAAATCATCCTTAGAAACTTCTCTAACGAGATAATAAATCTTAAGAGAAATCAGGCCGCTTACCCAAGACCAAACTATCAAAGCTATCAGGGTGGCGGCATGCCTATTCCCCAATATCGAATACCTAGAAACCGCCACTCGCGTAGCCGCTAACCGCTTGGTCCTCGTGCCAACGCCACTCAAACTATTCCACCCAATAGCGGAAGAGAAATGGTACTGGAAAAACCATTTAACGAAGATCCTAACGCATGGTGCTTCCCATGTAATAATTCCCACATGCCAAGGGATTGTCCCCAAGGGAATCTGTAATAGAAGGTAGCCAAACAAAGAACGAGGGAAGGCTATGATGTTGACACATCAAGACCTTACCAGTTCATGGGAATCCAAAATGCTGCTTTCGTTGTGCAAATGCAAGGAATGTCCCTGGAATAGGAAGCAAAGATCACACTAGAGCACACACTTTTCTCTTGGATAGAAGGAGAGGAATTTGTATTTACAAATGAGACAAATGTTTCCAAGCTTGTTCAATTTAATTACAACACTCGCTTAAAAAGAGGATAATAGAGACAAACGCTCCTACTTCGGGCACAACTAGCGGGCGCAAAAAGAGTCTCCAACCCTCACGGTGTCACCGCCTATGGTCATGAAAGAAGCTCTGAGAACTGTTCAAGAATCAGGATGCTCCTCATCCCACGGTGAAGGAATAAAACACCAATCATCGTCCAAAACATCATCACCCGCCAATCAACGTAGTTCAACAACTCAAGAAAGTGCCAGCCAACACATCCTTGTGGGATCTTCTGGGCATTCCAGAACAAAAGGAGTTGCTTCAAGAAGTGCTTAAATCAAATAACAACCCGTCTAGCTCAGGAAGGAGAAGGAACGGGTCAAAGCCATTCGAGTCTCAACGGAGGCAGTCTTTGATAAATCAAAAGGGAGAGTTAAGTAAACCAAGGCCCGATCCCTTTTTCATGACTCTTATCGTAGGTAAGAAATTATTGCATAATTCCATGATAGACTCTGGCGCAAGCACTACAGTCATGCCCAAAGCGATTGCAGACGCCTTGGGCATTAAATATGAGCCCTTAAAGAAAGGAGTCATGCAACGGATGGAAAGTCTATCCAAACCATAGGAGCTATCAAAGGACTCCTGTTGCAGCTCTATTCCCGCCAAACATAACTGTTCCACAAGATATTATGGTAATAGATGTTCCACCACTTCTTGGATTATGTCTCTCCCGTGATTTCGCAACAAAAATAAGAGGCTATATGTCTCTTGATTGGTCTCATTTAAGTTCATGCGGACCAAGTACGTGTTTAAGATGAAGGTCTTATCAAAACCCATTGCTAAGGAGCATATAACGGACCAAGCGGCCTTAGGATTTGAGGCTTCCCACGCTATGATCACTAGAGAAGAGGAATCATATACAGAGGAAGATGATCTTCGAAGCAATGATCATCTAGCCAATCTTCCCTAGGCGATCCCTTCAAAACTTTGATTCCACTGGTTTGGGTACTTATGTCATCTTCGATGAGGACTTCTTGATCTCGAAGGTGGTGAAAGGAAAGGATAAAAAGGAAGGAAACCCCCAAAGATAACTAGATATGGACCCTACATTTCGATGGGGCCAAAAGCAAGAACGACTTAGGAGCTGGAGTGTGCTTATCATCCCCAAGTAGAAGGAAGATACTCCAATCATTCCGTTTTCAATTCTCTTGCACCAGTAATGAAGCAGAGTACGAGGCCTTAGTACATGGCTTGACCACATCCCAAAAAGAGGGCATCAAGCGGAGAGTCTTTGGTGACTCCGAATTGGTAATAATACAGGTAAGGAACATTGTTGCCACAAACAATATGGGGATGAGATCCTATCGACATCAGGTGTGGGACCTCATCGATGAATTTGAAGCCTTCAATATCAGGGTTATTTCCCGAGATCAAAATACAGAAGCTGATAGGATGGCCTTGATTGGGTCAGCATTCGACCCAATACAAGATTTGATAGCAAATGAGAATACCATAAAGTTGATCATCCGCCCCTCTATCCCTGACAACATCGATCATTGACAGGTCTTTAATAGTGACCGAAAGATTATACACTTCCTCCAACAATCCGACTAGTTTGCTAACCAACTCCAACCCAAGATCGAGGAAGCTTATAGAGACCAAGTTATCGAATTAAAGAAAAATAAACTTTCGAAAGGTCTAATAACCCTAGAAAGTCTTTTTGACTCAAATGATGCTAGTTCAGATCAAAGGAAGTTTGTAGCAATAAAGGAGGATTATGTCGAGTTGGAAGTGACTAGAGAGAGAAAGCTAAAGGTTAGGAGACTAGTCACTCAAAAGGAAAGAATAAGTATGATAAGGTTATGGCTTGGACGTACGATGATCTGCATGGTTACAATAAGGACATCATTCATCACACCATCGATCTCAAAGAAGGGACTAAGCCTCATGTGCGTCAAACAGAGGCCTGTAAACCCAAAATAGAACCCCTCATGGCGAGGAACTGAGAAAACTACTAGAGGCCAACATAATCTTCCCGATCAAGCATACAACGTGGGTCTCCAACCTAGTTCTAGTGAGGAAGAAAAATGGTAAAATTAGGCTTTGCGTAGATTTCAGAGACCTAAATAGGGCATCCCTAAAGGACCATTACCCTTTGCCCTCCATGGAGCAAATATTACAGACGGTCCGCATGCTCAAAGATGTTTTCTCTGTTGGATGGTTTTTCAGGCTATAACCAGATATGGCTCGCAGAAAGGGACCAACATAAGACTATGTTCATGACCAAATGGGGAACTTTTTCATATGCAAAAATGCCATTTGGACTCACGAATCTTTGGAGCTACCTTTCAAAGGGCCATGGACTCCACGTTTGGAGCACTGATCAATAAGGTGATTCTTATATACCTCGATGATCTCACAGTGTTTACCAAAACAACAGAGGAACACTTTGATGCCTTGGAAGCTGTGTTCAAAAAATGCCAAGAGTTTGGAATCTCTAAACCCAAAGAAATGTGTCTTTGGAGTCCCCAAGGAAAACTCCTGGGACATATTGTGTCAAAGGACGAGATCTCTATTGACCCCGAAAGGGTTAAAGCTATCTTGGAGCTGCCTCTGCCGATCAATAAGAAAGCAATCCAATCCTTCTTGGGAAGATCAACTTTGTCAGCAAGTTCATTTCATATTTTGCAGGACAATCCACTAATCACTCTTATGCTCAGAAAAGGACCTTAATTTCAAGTGGACCACTAAAGGTCATCAGGCCTTCGAGGCGATAAAAGAGGCTATTGCATCCACCCCGGTGCTGCGCAACCTTGACTTCTCAAAGGAATTCATCATGTATGTATACGGGGTAAGTATAGCATAGCATCTGTACTAACATAGAAAGGAGAGTCGCAGGAGAAGAACATCCGATCACCTTCTTTTCAAAACCCTCCACAACTATGAAACAAGGTACAACTTTGTAGAGAGACATGCTTATGCCATAGTTAAAGGTATGAATAAATTCAGACACCTTGTCACTCATAATAGAATCCAGGTTATGGTGGCTCACTCCAATATCAAGGAATATATAACAAAGGGTGAGATAACTGATAAAAGAGCCAACTGGATCACTAAGATCCTTGAGTACGACATCGAGGTAAAACCTACGAAGCTTGTACAGGGTAGGGGCCTATGTCAATACCTAACACAAGACTCCATGCCCCTGATTAACGACAAACTTGAAGAAATACTTTACATCCAAGAAAGTGACTTAGGTAGTTGGGTCTCGGATAGGATCCATTTCATGCAGACGAAATACCCGAGCCATCTCCCCTTGAAAAAGAGGAGATACTATCGGCAACAGGGATCCAATTTCACCATCATTGGCAATTTCCTTTTTAAGAGGAATTTTAATGGAATCCTACTCAGGTGTTTGGAAAATGAGGAGGCTAAAAGAGTCTTACATGAATTGCACCATGAGAGCTCAGGAGGTCATTTTTCGGCCCAAACTACAACCATAAAAATCCTACAAACATGATACTTTTAGCCAACCTTGTTTCTGACACTCAAGTAGAGACAAATAGATGCAAGGTTTGCCAAGTTTACACAGGTTTCTGGAGGAATGCAACATTGCCTCTCAACCCCATCCTGATTGAGGATCCATTTGCGCAATGGGGTTTGGACTTCATCGAATGGTCAACCCGATTTCAAGCGCCGGTCACAAATGGATTCTCACGACAACCAATTACTTCACCCGATGGGTGGAGGCAGTCCCACTTAAAGAGGCCACTGAGAATATGATCCTAGGACTCCTACAGGATATAAATACCCATTTCAGACCCCCCACACTATTATATCGGATAATGCTAAGGATTTTGGGGGCCAAAGTATTCGACTTTGCGGTAAAGCATGGGATATACTTGAAGATGTCCTCCAACTATTACCCTCAGGGAAATGGTCTAGCGGAATCTACTAATAAAAACTTGATCAGGATCATAAAGAGAATGGGGCATGAACATAAAATATTATGGCATGAACACATTAAAACAACCTTATGGGCTGATTGAATCACCCCAAAGTAGATCCTAAAAACTTCTCCGTACGAAATAGTTTATGGGAAAAGTTCGTAATGTAAATTTCCTAGAAATCCTTATGTTACAAATATTGAAATATGTTGAGATAGAAGAAAATGGGGTGATGCAAGTAAGACTCACTGAGCTGGTAGAGCTCCAGGAGAAGAGGGAGTCCACTCATGAAGCCATGATTAGCCGCCAATAGGTGGTCAAAACTTGGTTTGATCAAAAGACATCGTGGTTCTGAAATGGGACGCAAGGGCTGCTAAGCCGGGGAATCATGGAAAGTTCAATCCATTATGGATGGGACCCTTTAGAATCAACACATGCAAGAAACACAATGCGTTTGAGCTCGAAACTATGGAAGGTGATTCCTTAGCAATTCCGGTAAATAGAATTCATTTAAAACCTTTCCTGTGAGTCCCTTCATGAAAATTGTATCATATGTATATTTTTTTTTCTTTGTTCTTTTGCTTTGTCTTTTGCCCCTTTTAATAAGTGTCTCGAGACACGTGTCCTTTGTGGATTCCCCTTGCCCCCTTTTTGAATTCTTGAGGGAGTGTACCTTCCTAATTTTCCCCAAAATTAATGATCCAATAACTTCCATGTACACTCGAGAGGAAAAGATTTAGAATTAATATAAGATCTCTCGAAAAGCACAAAATTGGCGCTTTGGGTCATCAATTAGAAAGGGGCCGTTATGTGAAATGACTCTAAATATGCGCGATCCATTACTCTCCAAGTTGAGGTGGTTATTTAAGATACCCAGGAGCGTTCAATAGGGCCATTTCAAATGCATAAAGTGTCTCCCGAATCAGTCATCAAGTGCCGAAGTGAAAGAACCAGAGCCTCCTTGAAAATTTTAGAAATGCCATGACAACTTCCAGCTCCGCGCCACCAATAAAGTCTTACGTAGGACAACCTACACCCCATGCCCTCTTCAACCAAAGTTGAGAAATCTTGACAAGGTATCTTAGTTGAATGCCCCTATTATAGTTACAGACTTCGCCGACGACATCTTTGACCCCATCCTCAACAAGAAGCCGAAAGCCTTGAGAGAGGCAACCTATGCTAGGTTTATTAACCTGGGAAATTATGAAACTTTTGGCTCAAGGATCTGGTGTACGATGCTCACCCAATATATGGTGCCTCTTATGCACTGCTCCTAAGCTCATCCAGCTGGGTTGTTTCGATTCAGGAACCATACCATCCAGGGCAGGAACCTAATGGTGGTGATTACACCACAAGCTATCAGGGACATGCTAGCTCTAACCCATGACCTAACGACCAATTTCTACGATATGGACAAACTCCAAAATGTCTAGGCCTAGTGTCATAATACAACTACATTCCTTAATAGGGAGTTGAGGTAGGTAGATTTAGGTGGTTCTGGAACTGTGACCTTCCCCATTCCATTAAAGTCACTAATGGAAGATTCTTAGGATGCATGTTCCATGCTTTGACGTTCATCTTCAGACATGATTTAGATAGGAACATCGAGGATTGGTAGATGGTGGACCTGTTTAGAATGAGGTCTCACAACAAAGAGAAGGCGTCTTGCTTTAACTGCGGAGGTCATTGCGGAGTCTATTTGTGAACAACTTCAACGGTTTTCGTAAACTCCACTTTCAGGTATTCCTCATACCTATTCCACCTGATTTTGTATCAGAATGCCCAATATTTCGGTCAGTTCATGACTATGACCCTATGGGACATGGATATTGATCCCCAAAAGGTCATTCCAGTGTTTCAGTATGGACCCATGTACTGTCCCATTCATCCGACGTATATGAATTCTTTAATTATTTTGTAGAGCCCCTCCTTGTTGAGATTGATCCTAAAGGGATCAACAATAGAATGAACGATTATGTGCAATCCATCCTCTCGATCCTCGCACCCCTATGATTATTTCTTCGCCAGAGGACATTCCATGATTCATCCGCACGGTTTTAAAGAGGAGTCCTTAATGCTTCCAAGGGTCCTCACAGCTTGTGTGGCGGGTCTTGAGGTATCCAGGCAGATAGTACTCATGGAAATTTAGTTTGGCTCAAGCCGAAAGAAGAAGGCACTTTATGATCTCCCCTTGAGCAAGGGAGGAATCATAGTACTTTAAAGAAAGGTGGATTACAGATTCTCACACAAGTTGGCTTCCTATGGCTTCGCCATGATTCAAGACTCATGGAGATATGACTTAGACGAGACAATGGCTTTAGTCATTTTTATACCCTTAGACAAAATTTCTAATCCCACGCACGCCACCCTATCACCCAAATGGGTGGTGGGCGCTCACCCAAGGCTCGCATGGGCATTGAGCCCCTTCTCTATGTGAGTTGTGTGAGAATACAACATCTATGAAAGTTACTTAAATGTGAAAGAATGGAAAATAACCTTGCATTCATTCTTAGCACTTAGGAAGAGTTTCTAATACATTCATTCAGATAAGAAGAGAAGGGCACTAACATAATATAGATTTGAATTGTAACATAAAGGAAATGCACCAAGGGTTACATCCATTAACATGAGGAATATAGAGCCGATCCATGTATTGTACAAACATAAACCAGTAACCACATATATTAATATCTAACATGTTCAATAATCACATTACATTCATTGAGGCCATAATAGACCAATATAACCGTGTAGATCAGGGTCATGCATCAAAACTGGACTATGTCCCTTATACCCCAAGGATAATCACAGAACCAACCCCTAAACATGTCATCACTCCCAAAGTTATCCTAATCCCTAACCCCTAGAACCCTCCATTATATTTCTATAGAGCTTCACCTCTCTTCCACTTCTCTTTTCTTCTATCGGGCGCTTGTATTTATAACCTTAGCAACCACCACCATACCTTTATGAAGTTATAGATCGGTTGCCAAGTGTCGAAGTGGTCCTCCATGGGAGCATGCCTTCTCGATTTGAGCTCTCCACTCTTTGCAATGATGTCTTTCTAGATCCTTCTATCGCATGGAATATTCCTTTCGTGGCCACCAAGTTGTCGGATGACACCTTATCCATTCCGCATGTGCAGTCGGGTCATGTTTTTCTCGTGTGCTACCTAGGAACATCGAATATGGCTAAGTCCTAGAACCCTTCCTTTTCCTTACGCGCATGCCAAGGGTTATACTAAACCCTTCTAAAACCCTGTCTGCGCGCCTTCACCTTGCGCACCCTTCTTTAATTAGGCCCCGCATGCCCACGCGCCTTCTTGTACTTAGCCAAATAATTCAGAGGTCCAACATCACCCCACACTATGCCTGTTCTCCATCCTCGGAAACACTTTCTTCAATGAATAAAGAATGAATGGGATCTGAAAATTTGAATAAAGAATGGAGTGAAGAATTGGGGAAAGAATGAAAGAATGGGGGAAATCATGATCACTATTGAAGGAGGAGAGGGAAATCCTTCCTCAAATCTTCCTCCAACTTATCCTAGGCATCAACCTCGTTCTGTGCTTGTTGACAGAGGTCGCCTACTAGGGTGCTTACCTCCTCAAAGCTTAGCCCTTCTCCCTTGGCATTCATTATCTCTATGATCCCCTCCAATTGTTTTCCCAAATCCTCAAGTGCATCCATCCTTCGAGTGATTTGGGGGTATAATTCTTTCACCATTCTTGATTGAGCCCCGTAGGGTCTCGATTGCTTCTGATTTCTTCTCCACTTCGGCTAGGATTTTTTCTCACTCAGCCTTGTTCCCCTTATTATTTTCTTGAACTCCTTGAGTTCCATTTCATGGGTGGCAACCAAGATACTTGCCACTCTATCCCTATCCGTGCAATTATCATAGGAAGCCTCAACAACTTGTGCGATGACTTTTACATCGACAAGGATCTTGTTGTATTGAGATTTTTTTCTACAACCTTAAGCTTATCCTCTTTTTCTTGGTGCGCCAACACCTCTTATGCGGATTCTAAGGCAAGTTACCGCCTCTCCATAGTGAGTATGCGGGTCAAGTCCTCTAGGCACTTTAAGGTTGGTCCATATTTTTGTGTGGCTGGTGTTAAGTCTGGATGCTTCAAGAAAATGGCATCCATGATCATCTCTATCTTCTTGTATACCTCGTGCACCATTGCCTTCTCATATTTTAACTCACACCTTAATTGAGCACTAATTATCCCCTCTTGCTTCAGGTCATTAATTTTCTTAGGGATCTCCTCCTCCTTTTTCTCTAGCTCTTCCTTTAGGAACTTCACCCTATCATTTCTTCCGAAGAGTCTGGCTTCAACCTCAACTGAAACTTTGTTGAGCGCGTTGCAGATTTTCTCATCTAATAATTGTTGAGAATTTACCAAGGGGTTTATTCCTTTTGTTTTTGGCACCTTCATCAATGCTCCTTGGCTTATTTCAAATTCAGGCTCATCAATGTGGGACTCAAATTCCCATGATAGCATTTTCCTCATCCGAGGGTATGCACCTTCCTCATCAAATGAAGCCATGGCCAAGAGTTGTTTTGTTGGTACACTATTATGAAAGTGCACACGCAACACCTTGTTTGGATCATCGATATAGCCCATTCCTTAACCTTGTGCTGCTTCATGCTCTTCCTCCCTATGCGTGTGGCCCTTGGAAATCTTACAGCCAAACTAGGATCTTCCCCTTGCTGCCATATTCTTTTCCTATGCTTTCCTCCTCGGCTTCCTTCGCACCTCATCCACGCCGTGTTCTACCTCTTGTTCCACCATGTCCTTGATAATTCCTACCACTTCTCTCTATGGCCTCTTCTACTTGTTCCTTCGTGAGGCTTGGGGTCCTTTGATTCTTTATATTTACTTCTCCGCTCACCCCCTTACCTTGAGCCTCAGCCTCTTCTCGTCATTCTTCTCCTCACCCTCTTTGTTATACTCCTCATCTCCTTCTTCCTCATAATCATGTACCTCATAGACGAGATGGTATTCACCTCCTTCAGGCTCATCATCATCATCCTTGTCGCTGATGTAGGCATCTAGACTCTTCGTCTCTTCTGAATCTGCCTCATCTGTCACCTTCTGCTTCTTTCTTACTGGGATTCCAGTATAAGAGATTCTTCTTTTTCTTTCTCTTTGATAGGTGATGTCTCCATTGGTGATTCCTCATGGGTGAGGTGCTCTTCATTCTCTAGTGCCTCTTCTTTTGGGTTTTCCTTGACAAGAGACTTCTTTCTCCGTGCATAAGTACTAGGCTTAGCGCTTACTTCCGGCGCACCCACCGATTGTGCGGTTTGAACACTTGGTGCCTTCTTCTCATGTACCTCTTCTCTTTCTATCTTCCTTGCATGGTCTTCTTCCTTTCTGTAGGGTCTTTAGGAATGGAGACATCATTATCTAAGTAAGCACCCTTTTCAAATTTTGGCCTTATGCGTAGATACACCCTTGTTGTGGTCCTCCCTACAATCGGAAGTGTTAAAGGATTCATCATTTGTACTTTGTGGGAGACATATTTCTCCACGTATGTGCACTTCTTTGGGTAGATGAGATTTTGACACAGCTCACGGTGGTCTAGATCTACCTCACTAAGGTCGAACCTTAGTCTCTTGGCCTCCTTGAATGCAGTTGACTCGGGTTAGAAGTATTGCAGCAGTGAAGGAGAAGAGTAGCTTGCACCATAGATTCATAGTCCCATATATCAATGTAAATCTACCAATGCAGAAATATTGATACACTGCAAACTCTACCTCTCCATCCATGATCACTGGTAACTGCTTTGGGATCCGCCATTCTTCTCCGAATGCATCACACATTCTCTTGTACCACTTTTCCAAGTGTGCCTTGTGAGCATCTGTCATGGTTTCACAAGTGTACTTCGTAAACCTTTTTGCGGAGGAGGGATCCTCTTATGGATACTCCCAAACAAACGCTTTCTACCCCATTAGGCACTCTAATCTCTCGAGATTTACAATGGTGAGGAGGACGTTCAAGAGTATCTTTTCCCCCTACTACGCTGGCCGCTTATTATCTCATCCGTGATGAAAGTAGACAAGTTATAGATTGTTCCCTTTGATATCTTCCAAAGATACATTTAGCCATGCCTTGTTTACTTGTATCCATCGTTCTTGATCATTGAGCTTGGTCACCAAGTGCGCGGCCATCCTCATAACAAGGTTTGGAATCTTGGTGATGTCAAAGTATCACAACCCCTTTTTGTAGTCATACGCAGCTACAGTCTCTTTGATAGCCTCCTTGTCACTCGGATCATCATCTATGCTATCTCCTTCACACATTAGGCATGTGAGCTTAGATATTAGCTACGGTGTTATGCACATGTTGCGCCATGCAAAATAAAATTGATCCTCATGCACACACGACATCAACCATTGATAAAGGCGCTTAGGATTGCCAATGTAAGGAAACTCATACAGTTGCAATAATCCAACCTTCTCAAATTTAACCTTCACCTCATCCTCAGTAAATAGGCATCCCATTTGGCGTCCTCTTCTTAAATTGGATGGACCAAATCTAATGCCATCTCCTTCTCGGTTGTGCTGATGTGATGGTTATTATCACTCACCATCATCTTTCACAAGTGTGACTCCCACTCTTTTACTAGTAATACCCCATCTAGGTATTACATTTCCACATACCATTCTTCATTGAGCTTGTAATGGAAACTGTTAGCTTTCCTTTACCCTTGCCCTTTTGTTTCTTAGGTGAGATGGTCACCTTATTTGGTTCCATTCTTCTGGTCAGTGCTAAACTTAAAACTCCTTCCTCTTTCTCTCTACTACTTTGTTTAATCCTAAAGCTCACTCTTGCGAAGAAATCCTTTTCCTTCGTGCCCTAGTTGCAAACCCTAACTGGGAAATCCTTCCACAAGACGACGCTTCTTAACCAAATTTCCACATTCATGTGTACTCCTTCCACTTTGGTTTGTGGATCTGTTCTAGTCACGCACTTTAGATCTCTCTGATTCTTCTTTGCACAAATCTTTCGGATGCCCTAGTTCACGAGAGCTTCTTTCACTTCATAATCGCAAGGTAAAATAATGATGTGCCCAACTTTGTATTTATAGTTTTTCCTTCTTTCCAACATTAAATGTTATACCACCTACCATCATACTTGACACTAAATTCAAAGTTTTCTACTAAGACGACTTTAATCACCCTTACCCACGTTCCACTTCCTACGCAAAATATCCTTCACAACCTTTTGGTGGAAAAAATCCAATTCAACCGAAGACTCTTACGTGCGTGTCTACAAAGATCGAAGGCACTTCTTATTTCCTTTACCCAATTTTTTCCCTCACCTACCTCATGTTGTTCTTACGATCTTCATCCTTTGTATGTGGTCTTTATTACAACCTTGACACCATACTTTATCATCCACCGTTTCCTCACATGCTTTCTCAACCTTACGTGCTTCCTTCTACTGGGCCATTTAACTTGTATCATAGGCTTATACTTTGCATTACTCCACCCCACACTAAAATAGATGCGCAGATTTCTACGTAGATACTTGAATCATACAACAACATCATCATGCCCAACCTCAAACTTCTTGTTCTTGATATGACGATCATGTCGTGCCTTTTGTCTTAATTTTTGTGTATTTTGACTCCATCCAACACGTGATTACCTTTCGCCTAACTGCATCAACTTATCAATTACTTTTTCTAGTGATTTCTCATCAGCTAACCCTCCCGTGCGCATTATACGCAGCGATGGTAACATGAATTCAAATGGTAAAATAGCCTCCATGCCAAACACCAATCAAACAATGTGGCCTTGTTAAACCTCTTGTAGGTTGTCCCGTATGCCCATAGAATGATTGATACTTTGTCATTCCAATCCTATTTTCTAACGTCACAGATTTTAGTCAACGTGTGACTTAGTATCTTGTTAAATGCCTTAGCAGTTCCATTTGCTTGAGGGTGATAAGGGGTAGTCTTGTGATGGGCCACCATAAATTTTGCTAACAAAATCTTGATTGTTTCATCGAGAAAGTGTGTATTTCTATCACTTGTTAAAATAAAAGGACAACCATACTTGCTGATTATGTTCTCCCATAAAAATATAGCAGCTATCACTACGGTGCAATCCTTCATAGGTGCTGCCTATGCCTAACATGTTAAGTAATCAGAGCAAGTAATGATATACCACGAACCAGATCCTTCACATGGTGATGAAACTGCCCTACAAATTCGATTACCAATATTTCAAATGGTTTAGCAGAAGCTATTGGTTACAAGGGAATTTCATCTCTCTTTCTAAGTTTTCTAAGGCGTTGACAATGGTCACAAGCCTTACAAAACTCAATACAATCCTGGTAGATGGTTTCCCACCAAAGCCCTATTAGTAAAATCTTCTGCGTGGTAGCATTTCTTACATAGTGTCCTCCTACAATCCCACCATGCACTTCCTCCATAATTTCCACATGCTCATGCTTCAATACGCATCAATGCAGAACCTCATCACAACCCCACTTATACAGGTCTCCACTAATCAACATGTAGGGTGCGATGCGTATTTTTAATTGCTTTCTCTCTGGAGCCTTCATCCCTTCAGATGCCATACTTGTTTTTAAGAATGCCGCAATATCTTCTAAGTATGAGGGCACATGCCACAACCTAAATAGTTATGCATCTAGCATGGTATCCTCAATGCTTTGCTTGTCCTCCCCTAAGTTAATCCTTGATAAGTGATCAGGACTTGAATTTCTTTTTCCTTGTTTCAATACCACTGTGAACTCAAACTCTTGAAATAATAGGACCCAACAATATATGCGCCCTTGTAGCACGGGCTTGTTGACTAAGTATTTCAATGCCATGTGGTCTATGTAGAATATAAATGGTGTTACCAATAGATACTGCCTAAACATATGCAGCGTGTAGATCATAGACAATGCTTTGCGCTAAGTAGTTGTGTAATTCTATTCTGTTGGTGTCAAATTTCCACTTGTAAAACACAAGGGATGATTAACAATTCCATCACTAGGTTGTGCTTCTACTGCTCCCATAGCTGTCCCCAAGGCATCAACATGCATATGGAAAGACTTATCCCAAGAGGGGAAACATAGTATGGGCATCGTGACATGCCTATCCTTCAAAGTGTCAAATGCCTTCTACTGCGCATCTCCCCATTGAAAGGTACTCTTGTGTTTTAGCAATTCCTCCAAGGGCATGATGATATTGGCATACCCATTGATGAATTTCCTATAATACCCTATATGCCAAAGGAATCATGCATTGCACTTTGATTATTAGGCTTCCCTAATCCCACAATAATCGTAACTTTGGCGGGATCCTCTAGTAAGTCTTATTTGCATATAATGTGTCCTAACAGGGTTCTAAATGGAGTAGCGAAAACAAATTTCTTAATGTTGAGGGATATCCTCTATCGCCGACATCTCTCAAACATCGGTCTCAAATTATGAAAATGGTCTTTCACAAATCCATACATAGTCCAAGAATCCGAGTAAACTTGAAGAAATTTATGGATGAATTTCTGAAATGCTTATACCACGATGCACGAGAACACAACAGGTGAATTCTTCAATCCAAAAGGCATAACCACGTAGGAAAAACTTCCCCATTCAATGGCGAAAGTTTTATTTCTATGGTCTTCCTTTGCAATCCTGACTTGGTGATACCTTGAGAACCCATCCATGAAAGAGTATACTTCGCGCCCAACTACTCCCTCCAAAAGTTCTTCAATAAAGGGGGTTGGAAAAGGATTGATGACACATACTGCATTCAAATAGTTGTAGTCAACACATATCCTTATCCTACCATCCTTGATCTGTAAACTCTTCAACTTTGGAATTATTTACGTAATCACAATTAATCAATGTTGTTCTACTTTCTATTATAAAATAACAGAGATAGCTAGTGAATGAATTATACTTGTGCTTAGAATCAACGATTTGCAAAAATGGAAAGAATATAAACTCATACACCAACAATTTTATCCTGGAAAACCTCTAGAGGAGGAAAAACTAGTCGGGAAGGGAAATTACTTTTTCTTCCCACTTTTATTGGCCAATTCAATAATAAGTACAGAAATTACAATAAGTATGAAAGAGAAGTAGACAATATCTCACACTTCCTCCCACTTACTTGCTTACTCCGACTCAATTACTCCTTTTCTACAAATCACAATTCCAACACTAAGAGCTTCTTACTCACTTACTTCATGCTTCGATGCCTTTTTTCTCTTCCATAACATGCATTTATAGTCTTTCTCATGTTCTCCCATGCACTGGAGAATGGGAAAAGTCATGCAAAAGAAGAGACATGGACACCCTTTAGAATTCTAGGACTGTTCACGTCATATTTTATTTTCTATCCGCAAGAGCCAAGACCGTGCCCAATGTAGACCGGCGGTCCCAAGACCGCCACCCTAGTGGGTTGGCGGTTCTGTAACCGCCACCCTGCACAAGGTGGCGGTCCTGTCACTAAACAGACAAAACCTCTGTGTATATTTTTCTTCTTCTTTGTGTTGGCTGATTTGATAAAGTAGAGTCATTTTGGATCCCTATGGATCACACCTCCCCTACTTAGAAGGAATTTGGTCCCATAAAATATTAGGGGGAGTAGATGAGGAAATAATTCCCTCACTTGCTTCTTTTGGGTACCACTGACTCGCCTTGGTGTCTTTCCTTTCAGTCCAATCTACCAAGACTCCTGCGGACCTCTCCTAGTCTCTCTGACCTTTTTTTTGCAGTACTACATCCTCCTCCAATTCACCTTGTGAGTCCAAGATGCAATCCTCAATAGAAGGTAACAATTGTAGTTCTTCATCTTCATCTAGTATGGTTGGCTCATATAGGTTCAAGTTCTCGCAGTTTACTACATAGTACATCCTCATGAATGACAAAAATCAAGTTGAAAGGCATTTTCTCCAACCTGCTCCAATATGGTGAAGGGTCCATATCGTAATGGCTTGAGCTTCCATGCTTGACCTTGTAGTCTCTCCTTGTTCAAGTAAAGCCAAACTCTATCTCTAACATGAAGCTTATGTTCCCTTCTATGTTGATCATGCCTAGCTTTGTACTTGGCTTGAGATTTCTCTAGTGTCCCTTGATTTTGAGATGGATTTGCCGGATCCTCTCAATGAATTTTTTTGCTCTAGTCACCTATGTGTCTCATGTATCCTTCTCATCTTGCTGTCCAACTGCTATGTCCAATAGATTTTTAGGTAGATATCCCAAGCATGCTTCAAATAGTGACTTCATAGTGGATGTGTGTACTTCCAGGTTTTAGGAATGCTAAATGTAGGCTAAGGACTCATCCCAAGTCCTTGGGTATTTGCTGTTATACCCTCTGATCAACTGTACCAAAGTCTTGTTTACCACCTCTGTTTGTCCATCTTTCTGTGGATGGAAAGCTGTGCTCCTTTGTAACTTGGTATCCATCTTGTCCCACAAACTAGTCCAAAATTTCCCCAAGAACCTAGAATCCTTGTCAGAAACAATAGACTTTGGCAAACCAAAATGCACCCATACATTAGCAAAGAAAAGATCTGCCGCCTCATGTGCTTTTACTGTCTTTTTACATGCCATAAGAATACACATCTTACTAAATCTATCAAAAACAACATAGAGATAGTCATGGCCATGTTTAGACATAGGTAATCCTCCTACAAAATCCATAGAAATGTCCTCCCATAGACGAGTAGGTACTAGAAAAGGCATATACAAACCTTCCTTCCTAGTCTTAGGCTTGCTAGTACAACAAAGTTTACATCCACGTATAAATTTTGATACTTCTTCTTGCATATTGGGCCAATACACGTACCTTTGCAAGTGGGCTAGGGTCTTACCAACACCGAAATGTCCCAGTATTTTTGAGGTATGTGCTTCCCTCATCAATATAATTCTCTCTTCTTTTGGCATGCAAAGCTTCCCCATCGGTAGAGCAGCTGTCTTTGAGATAAAAATCTTCAATCCTGTCCTTTCAGCCCCTCGGGACCGCAAATCGCTGAAATGTCACCCAAATTCTTTGTCCTGGGCATATGTCTCTCCATAAGCTTCCTTCGTGAAGGGCTCGATTTGAGAGATAGTGGCCAAACAAGAAAACTTCTCCCGTGTGGGTGGCCTAGACAACATGTTTGCCACCACTACCCTTCTTGTATTTAATCACCAGGATGGAACTGCTTGAGGAACCCCATCCATTTATAGTGCCTTTCTTGTTGTAATTTAGACCGTGCTTGTGAATACTGGAGAGGTTTGTGGTCGAGTGTGCACAATAGTTTCTTTACCCAAAAATAATGCTTCCATTTTTTAATTACTTGAACTAGTGCATACATTTCCTTATAATATACTGAATATCCTTTAACTGCTGAAGTGAAAGTTTCAGAATGATAACATACGGGTTTACCTCCTTGAAGTAATACTGGGCCCATGGCGTAATCACTGGCAGCTTTCTCTACTTCAAAAGGCTGCTACAAATTAGGAAGAGCAAGTACTGGAGCATGACTAATCTTGTATTTCAATAACTCAAAGGATTTGTCTTGTTCCTTACCCTAGAAAAAAATCTTACTCTTTACGGCCACTATGTGTAGAGGTGATGTAATCATGGAGAAGCCCATAATGAATTTCCACATGTATTGTATTGCTCCCACAAAAGTCCTAGTTTCTGTGGCTCATGTTGGTGTTGGCCAATTAGTGATGGCTTCCATCTTCTTTGGATCCACTCGTAGCTCTCCTCCTACAACCACGTGCCCAAGATAGACAAGTGACTGTCTAGAAAATTCACATTTCTTCATATTACAAAAAAATTGTTTCTCCCTGAGAACTTGCAAGACTTATTGCAAATGAGTTAGATGTTCTTCCCATGTGGCACTAAAAATCAAGATATCGTCTAGATATACAATGACACATGAATCTATGAAATCCCGCAATACATCATTCATCAATCTCATAAATGTAGTAGGTGCATTGCATAACCCAAAAGGAAGTACTAACCATTCATACAAACCTTGTTTTATCTTGAAGGCAGTCTTCCATATATCCTCCTCCTTCATCCTGACTTGGTGATAACTTGACTTGAGATCCAACTTCATGAAAAATTTGGCATGTGAAGCTGGTCCAAGAGATCATCTATGCGGGAAAGTAGATATCTATTCTTTATGGTGATATTGTTCAAAGTGTTAGGAAATAAGGGATAAAATATGCGAGAATAATCCCTCATGATTCACAACAATAGAAACTAATATGTAGAAAATATTATAGATCTCAAAAAAATTGCGAATAAAATAACACAACACAAAGAGACAATATTTAACGTGGTTCACTCAATTTGGGCTACGTCCACCAAGTATCAGCTTGCTCGATTTTATTACAAGCCACCGCTCTCTCAATACAATACCCAGATCTGTTTGGAGCTCGCTAAAAAACCTACGAAATTCACACCCGAATTCAAAACACATCTATAATGTTTTATGATGCTACCATATGCACAAAACCATATAAATAGACAATCGCTTAAGCAATTTTAGAAAACCGTGGGTATTAAACCACGGTGAGACAATTATGGAAAGTGTATAGTACTCTTAGTGTACAGTTCAACACTTTCTCACATGAATACATGCTTCACAACCTAACAAAAAGCACGATACTCGATGCACATTCTCCAAGAACCATCCTTCTTTGACACCATCACAATAGGTGAACCACATGGTGAGGTTCTCAGATGTATCGCCCCTTGGTCTAGTAGTTCATGGAGTTGTTTTTTTACTTTAGTACTCTTGAGCAAGGATTTCCTATACAACCCAATGTTCGGTAGAGGGGATTCTGGAAATAGCTAAATCTCATGCTCTACTTCTCGTTTTGGTGGTAACCCGCTAGGAGCCTGAAATACTTCCTGAAAAGACTGAATAATACTATCCAAATCATGCTTTCCATGGTTAGAAATCTCTACAACTTTTACCCCATCTTGTTTATCCTTCAATAAAAGTAAACAAAACTGATTATGATTTTCCTAAATAAGTCATTTTTCTTGGTTAGCACTTACCATAGTAACCCGTGTCTTATCTTTGGCATTCCCGAATGTTGTAGCTGATCCCATCCTTGACCCATATGTACCAATTTTCCCTCATAAATATAGCATCCCTAACATACAAGTAAGGACTCCCAAATACAACATCAAAAGAATCAAGTAGAATAACGCCAGCTTCAAAAACATCGATATATTGGGAATTTATCCCAAACTTGACCTTACATCTTCTTGTTACCTAAATTTCAACACCCTTATTCACCCAACCCAAAGGATAAGGGTGTGGATCTCATAAGTCTAATGACCAAGCTTCTTTACAACTCGCTTCAAAAATCAAGTTATACTCGAGAGAACTGGTATCAACCAAAGTGTTTACCTTAGTTCTCTTGATCTAGATTTTGATATGGAATAGTCTACTCATCTCCTCTTCCTGGCTTATCCATGTTGGTGGCCATGCATCCAAGCCTCTCATCTACATCAGAGTCATCTTCGATTTCCACCTCCCTTCTATTTTTATAGTTGTCATGGACTTCTTCGAGTCCTTGGTTCGGTTCTTTGGATGTAACTCCGGATGCAACTTCCAACATGTAGTGTCGTCAAGATGACCATTGATATCATAGTTCTTGCAAAAATTCTTGGGATCTTTACAAGTATTCAAAGTAGTGGCAGCTTGTTTACCTTTCCCTTTCCACTTACCCTTGTTACTTGTTTGCCCAAACTCTTTCTTCTGCTGATTTGTTGACTGCTTTACCCTTGGCTCTGCTTCTCCTTGCTTCTTTTCATCATCTATGTAGTACACCTGTACACATGCTTCGTTGAGATCTTTGGGTTTTGTGGAGATGAATTTTCTTCGAAGGTGAGTGTGAAGTCCTCCCAAGTACTTGGTTAGAATATCCTCATCCTCCAAGTCCATGTTAAGCAACATGGCTTGCCTCCAAAACTCCGTAGTATAGTCCTGCACACTTTGACCACTACCTTGTCTAAAATACTGCCATTTAATCATTTGGTCAGTCTTATGGCCAATAGGATAGAAGTTAGCTCTAAGTAGTTCTTTAAATTCTTGCCAAGATTTCACAATAGGATGATTTTTATTTTCACAAGTGGCGAGATGGGTTTCCCACCAAACCAAAGCATGTCCCTCCATCTTGAGACCTACAAAGGTGATCCTCTGTGTCTCAGTGATATTATGGATGCTAAAGTAGACTTCTAAATGTTTTAACCATTTATCAAGCAACTCTGCATCTACTTTTCCTTCAAAGATTTTAATCTCAACTTTTGTTTCAAATTTAAAATGAGTAGGATCGGATTTTACCTTTTCTTTTGTGTTAGAACTCTCTTCTTCATGTTCTTCCCCTAACTTTCCTCGGACGTCTCCTTCCTATGCCAAAATTTTTAGCTAAGCCCCGATTCACTGAGTCCATGGAGTCTTTTTTGACAGAAGCTATCTTCTATAAATCAGCAAGCTCTTCTTACCTTCTAAAAATCCTATCCATCATGGTCTCCAACATCTCGATTCTACGGACCAAGTTCTTTTCCTCCATTTGTCCCCTAATTCTCTATTTCCACTTATTTGTAGAAATTTCTGGATTGCAACGTAAAGCCTCTTTGCCTTTAGATCTCGTCACTATCATACAAATCCAAGAATGAATACCACAGTCCTAGATAATTGTTAGCTTTGATACCAAAATGATCTAGAAACTCTTCAAATTTGGAATTATCCACAGAAACATAATTAATCGTTGCTATTCTACTTTCTATTAGAAAATAACATAGATAGCTAGTGAATGAATTATACTTGTGCTTAGAATCAAAAATTTGTAGAAAGGAAAGAATATAGACTCATACACCAACAATTTTATCCTGGAAAACCTCCAGAGGAGAAAAAACTAGTCGGGAAGGGAAATTACTCTTTCTTCCCACTTTTATTGGCCAATTCAATAATAAGTATAGACATTACAATAAGTATGAAAGAGAAGTAGATAATATCTCACACTTCTTCCCAGTTACTTGCTTGCTCCGACTCAATTACTCCTTGCTTCTACAAATCACAATTCCAACACTAAGAGATTCTTACTCACTTGCTTCATGCTTTGATGCCTTTGTTCTCTTACATAACATGCATTTATAGTCTTTCTCATGTTTTCCCGTGCAATGGAGAATGAGAAAAGTCATGTAGAAGAAGAGACATGGACAACCTTTGAAATTCTGGGACTGTTCGCGTTGTATTTTATTTTCTATCCGTAAGAGCCAGGGCTGTCGCCCTAGTTGGGCGGTGGTTCTGTAACCTCTACCCTACACGGGGTGACGGTCTTATCACTAAATAGACAAAACCTCTGTGTATAATTTTTTTCTTCTTCGTGTTGGCTGATTTGATAAAGTAGAGTCATTTTGGATCCCTATGGATCAATCCTTGTTGATCTTGATGACCATTGGGATTATCCATTCGATTCTTCCACTACCTCAATGAGACCAGATGTTATCATCTTTTCTATTTCTTCCTTGACCCATACACACAAATTTGAATTCATTCGATAAGGCCTCTTTCGAATCGGGTGCACACCTTCCTTTAATTAGATCTTCATCTCCCCAAGGAATGGTGAACGCCTTTGAGTTCATGGTACCCACGAGGGAAAAACTATTGGAACTCGTGCAACAAATCAATGACCTTGGAAACTTAATTTTCTCGACCAATAGTCTCTAATGATGGCTTCCTTAGGTTTTTTATCCATTCCAATGTTAACACTATTTGTTTTTAAGGGCTCATGGTAGGCGCGTGCTCATTCATCGGTGTTGTCTATTGCCTCATGCATACCTTCCCGAATGGTTAACATCAAAAGTCTCCATCACTTCATCATCTACTACATGGACCATTTTTCCTTTTTCTTTTTCAATGCATGAACGCTCAAGCTTTACTTCCTTTGATTCTTCTTCATTGAGGCACTTTTCCAAATAAGTCTCGCCAATAATTCCAAAGAGCCTATCTTCTCGCCATAGCACTATCTCCCATTGTAAGGAGCTTGATCACTTGCAACGCCCTATCTACCGATGGCTTGGTACTCCTATACTTGAAATCTTAATGAGATCAGCCTCCAACTCCTGCTAATTACCCGTATATACCCATGAATATACTGTGCACGCGTAAAACCTTGTAAGGTGGAATACAACTTATGCACCTATAAAGAATGGCGGTAACACTTCTTCACTTCCCATCTAGGCCTTCTCACACGAGTTGGATATGAAATGAGGCGGTCTCTTTACCATGGAAGTCTTGTATGACCGTGTGCGTGTTGCTCCTAGAGAACCTTACCGAGAATGAGATTCTTACCTCACGTGACTCTGGGAGGCTCTCCCGCACGTAGCCCACCAGCGTCTACTATTTTTGAGTAGGTTATAATTGAGCATTCCCTCCTCTCATCCTCATTCTTCTACTAAGCATCCATTTAATGCAAGAAAGGCTCAGGTATGCTCCTCTAGGGTAACTTGGTAACTTATTTCCTCCTGGCGATTAATCGAGCACGCCTTTATCACCCTTATTCTGAGATCTTCTCAACTTTCATCCAATCAACTCATAGGTCTTCCATGCACCTAATTTTTACATGCCACACTAGTGGTATTACTCAAGTATTGAGCATCTTCAAACTAGATAAATCCTCTATGGGGTGAATTATCTCGGGATCTCGATGGAACACACATAGATTTTGTCAAGGACTTCTTCCTGCTAAGGGTTGAGTATATGACACTAGCTTCCCATCTTTGAAAGGGATGATCACCCTTTCTTCCTTTTTTCAAAGTTGATATACTCTTGTTAAACCACATGTCGACATTGTTTTTGCAACATCATGGGCACCCAAGTAATGTTGGAAAGTTGTCTTCCTCGGTGAGCACCAAGAATTTGAAGTCTCCAGTGAACTTGGCCCCTTGAATGGTGATAACTACATCCTTGAGGACTCCAATAGGCATTGCCTTAGTATTGTTTTCCATATACAACACATTCAAAGATAGATGTAATGTGGGCCTTCCCATTTGATGTCATGCATCTAAGTTAAGAACATTGACCTATGATCCCGTGTCGGTGAGGATATTACTCAGAAGCCATCCATCAAATACCACATTCAAAGTAATCTCCTTGTCATAGTCAAGGCTATGAGGAGGAATGTGTGCATGTAAAATCTTCCTTTCACACTCTGCTCTGGTGCGTGATACCATCTCTCTCAGCCATTCTCCTAGCAAGGAATAATATTCTCTTTCCTTAACATCCTGCATACTTCCTTGACCTCATCTAGGTCATCCTTTGGAGCCTCAACATTATTTCTTTTCTCCAATGCCTCGATTGTTCTTTTAGACATTGGATCTCCCCTTACAAACTTTGAATGACATCCATAGTCTCTTGATACACCTGTTGGTGTGTAATCACAACACCCCCCGAATGGTCTGGTTTTGAATGGGGCATTCAGTGTGATCTGCATAACATTGGACCATCTCTCAAGCTATGGGAATTGCAAACTTGAGATGATTCTCCACGAAGGTTGGTTCCTCTCCTCAAATACTTGCCACATCTACTCTAATGCAGGAAAAACTAATCTATCCTAATCTAACCATTCCAAAGAACCAGAGAGAAAGAGAGAGTGAAAGAGATCCTACACTAAAGTGGTGATATACCAGAAAAGGAAAGAGGTGAGATACTCTACTGAGGGAGGATGAAATAGGGGAAAAAGGAGATGAGGGAGGCCAGATAGATTTGACATAGACCCAGATCCTAATCTCTTGTCAAAACTTAATGAAACACAACATCCTGCACTTGCAAATGAGACATACATGCACGAAAAAAAGAAAAAAAAAATAGAGGGGCAAGGAGACACAAAAAAATAATGCAAGGGTTGAAAGAACACAATGAACACAATTTTTATTGCTATTAGAATATGTGAATTCCATAACATTGTTGAAATAGAGAAACAAGTAAACTTGTCGAGGCCCATTAAGTTGTAAGGTGCTTCAAACCTATCCCACTGAGCATGCCAGAACTGTTGGTGTGAAATCAAAACACCCCCCGAATGACCTTGTTTTGAATGGGGCATTCAGTGTGATCTGCATAACATTGGACCATCTCTCAAGTTGTGGGAAAGAAAACTTGAGATGATCCTCCACAGAAGGCTAGTTCCTCTCCTAAACTACCTGCCACAATCTACTCTAATGCAGGAAAAAATAATCTATCCTAATCTAACCATTCCAAGGAACCAGAGAGAAAGAGAGAGTGAAAGAGAGCCTACACTAAAGTAGTGATACACTAGAAAAGGAAAGAGGTGAGATACTCTGCTGAGGGAGGATGAAACATGGGAAAAAGGAGATGAGGGAGGCCAGACAGAAGTGACATAGACCTAGATCCTAATCCACCATCAAAACTCCATGAAACACAACATCCTGCACCTATAAATGAGACATACATGCACAGAAAAACAACAATAAAAATAGAGGGGCAAGGAGACACAATAAAATAATGCAAGGTTTGAAAGAACACCACGAACATAATTTTTATTTCTATTAGAATATGCACACCATTACATTGTTGAAATAGAGGCACAAGTGCACTTTCCAAGCCCATGAGAGGGTTTACAACTCAAATGGAGTCGAGAAACAAATTTTACAGAGTTTCCCCACCTCCCAGAATGTCTCTTCCCTTTCAAATGAGAAGTGTTTTCAATATATAAAAGGTCAAGGCGAGAGAGAAAGAAGAAAAAAATAGATTCTGCTCTAAAAGCTCAACCACCAACCATCAATACCTTGCAAACCCACCTCAATATGTCAATTTTGGTTCCCATGTATTTTTGGTGTGTTGGAGAAGGAAAGATGGCAAATCAGATCAGATCTAGGTAGTTGAAGCAATTGGATCCCATATTAATGGCTTGAAATAATTTTTCCAGATTTTCACCTATCAAATACTACTAAAAATAATAATTTTTGCATCCATGGTGTAGAGGAAGTTGAGAGCTTTCCAATGGTACCAAATTTATTGAATTTCAAGCATGGATCAAAAGTTATGCCCATTTTAATATTTGAATCGAATCAATACAAAAATGGAGAAAAAACAAGTTTTGCAAAACGGATCCACGAGCCTGAAATCCACTTTACGCCTTTTGCGAAAAAATAAAAAATTATTAAAACCTCCCATGACCTTGTATGCCAAAAATTAAATTTTTCCGAAAAGCCTCCGTGGGTCCAAAATTGAAATTACAATTTTTGCTAAAAAAATTGCAAAACCGCAAAAGTCTCCCTCGGGCTCGCAAGCCCACAACCTTATCATTTTCCATTTGGAAAAAAAAACTCCTCGGAACTTCATGGCCCCGCACTTGCAAATTGTGCTTTTATGAAAGTTGCAAAAAATGAAAAAACCTCTCGTGGCCTCACAACTTTATATTTGGCGAAAAAGACTCCTCCAGGGCCCAACCCACATTTGGCAAAATATCCTTCCTAGGCCCGCCGGCCCGCCATTTGCAAAATATGAGGAGTTAGAAGGACTTCTTTATATTTTCAGAAAGGGGAAGAAATTTCATATCTAATGAAGATGATTTCAAGAATCCTTTAGTACTTGGAATGTATGAAAAATCATATTGGAGCACAAAAAGGGTGAAAATGGTGTTAGTTGACCAAAAAATAAGTGTGAGCTTATTTTGGTCAAAAATCTTGTGACTCACGGGGATCACCCGCTAGGTGAAATGATCGAGTTGATTTGAAGCCTTCATTGGGTATGGAGTTATGAATGATAGTCTGATAAACACAAATCTGATCATAATCTCGAAATATGATCCCTGAGCCACTTGGAACACCACTGAAACTGGAGCTGATCTCACCAAATGCCATTTCCAATGCACTGTGCATGAGAAAAAAACACACACACACTATGTACAAAATTAGAAATCATACACACCCCAAGTGGGATATGCAGAGTGTGCACAAGAACTTCTTCATTGAAAGTAAACCTACCTATTCTACGCTAACCGGGAGAAAAAGGGAACTCAAACAAATCCTACAACTGGCCAGGAGAAGTAGCTTCCCTTTCTCAAAAAAGGCAGCCATGCAAATGATTTGACACTGAATATGGCTGCTTGTATGAGTGAAAAACTAACTATAAGCCAATCCTCCACCCAAATCATCAAGGTGTCAACTGGAAACAAGACAAATACCTCTTTTAGTTGTTCTGTATTTGGATTGAAGAGGAATTATAGCTGATCCTTGGTACTTTGATGCTCATCCTCATGCCACTGGAGTAAGCATGACTAGTGTTGGCTTCTCCCTTGGCTCTAATGAAGCCAGTACCTGATTGGGAAAGGTATGATCCGATGAATTTTCCCATTGATTTGATACTTAACTCCAAAAATGGAGTCCTCTTGTAATCCTTCTTGGGTGGATGGTGTGGAAGAGATGGGATATTTGTACTCTTTTCCTTCCTCTGTGGCAATATGAAACTCCTCTACAATCTGCAGCTCATTGTTATTAATTGCAACATCCATTAAAGTTTCCTTTGCATCATTATAATTGCTGCAACACATTGTTGGCTCTGGAGTTCCTTCGTTTTTTCTTGAAGAATGACTTGCTCTTGGATAGCCTCTTCCTCTAGCATGAAAATTTTCAAATCAAAATATTCAATTCATTTCTCTAGAGGACTATTTGGGGCAGCAAGGTCTTCTTGATATCTTTCCTCCATCATGGATTCATCAATCAAATCATACCCTTTAAATGAAAGAAAAAAATCTTCAATAATGCTTTCTTCATCAAGTGGTTTCAACTCTGATTCAATCTCTTCCAGTTGCTCCTCTTCAATAGGACTTGGAGCTGATTGTTCTTCTTCCTTCTTGACTATGTGTAGATTGGATTAGATAAAAATACTCTTTAGAAAAAGTGCCATTATGGACACTTTGCATTTAGAGCAAAAAGTTGTTGATCTTCTTGTTCTTGTTCTCCTTCTCATTGTAAACTCAGCTTCCACCACCACCGTGGTTTGATCCCGACCTCCTCTGAAGAAGGCTTAACCATCAAGGGATTTTTTTCTATCCCAAATTTGAGAGAGTCAATCTTACCAAGCTTTTGATAATTTCTTCTATGTTTGGCTCTCCTTCCTGCTGCTCTCCTTGACTGGTTGTCTGATTGTTTTCTCCCAAGATGAACTTGAGACAACAAGAGGAGGGATGGGTTGGGTTACAACATATTTTGCAATTGCTTGTGGTGGTGGGGATAGAATTCTTGTTTGTTTAGAGGGGATGAATGCTTAGAAGGGAAAAGGGTAGAAGAATTGAGGTGAGATGGAAGATTAGAAGATGGAGAAGGGAAATCAACACTTGGGGCAACATACAATGGGCTTGAATCTTGACCATGCTGAAATGATAAATTTTGGGACGGAAAAAATGAGCATAAGGAGATGGTGATTGACTTACCCATTGACAAGGTTGTCTTGCACTTTTCTCATATGCCTCAATATCCTCATTCCATTGTTCAAGTTGGGGTAGCATTTCAACCATGAAATCAAGCTTCTCTTATGGGTTGTAATGTCTTGGAAAAGGGCCTTCCCATGGACAAGGTGCCCTACAACTAATTTTCTCTTAAGCTTTCATCTATGCTTCATAGCCTTGGATTGAACCATGTTAGCCTCCATTTTTTGAATCTTCTCTAGCAGATCAGTGTTCTCCATTTGACTATTGTCATTGTGTGCATACCCTTTCCTAATATATTTCAAAGCCAAACTGTTTTTGCACTCGCTCATATGGGTAAGCATAATGGTTCTTAATTAATGCTTGATTTTGGAGGAGTCATGAAACTCGTTAGAGGTTTATTACACTATTGTTGCTGCAGTGTGAATTCCAAGATGGGAATGAAGTCATGATTGCATAACTTCATGGAATTGAAGAAGATGAAAGATGTGGAAAGAAGAAGAATGGCCATAAATGGATGGAAGGAAATTCAGCGAACTCGAGCATGGGTTGTTGACCGATGGAGTTTCCGATGATGTGTTTTGCATATGCTTCCAAAAGCTGAAATTTTAATAGGAACACACCAACCTGCTAAAATGAAGTGGTAAGGTGCTTCAAACTTGTCCCATGAGCATGCTAGAAATGTTGGTGTGAAATCAAAACACCCCCAAATGGCCTTGTTTTGAATGGGGATTCGGTGTGATCGCATAACATTGGACCATCTCTCAAGCCGTGGGACTTGCAAACTTGAGATGATCCTCCAGAGAAGGCTAGTTCCTCTCCTAAACTACCTACCACAATCTACTCTAATGTAGGCTAAACTAATCTATCTAAGCCATTCCAAGGAACCAGAGAGAAAGAGAGAGTGAAAGAGATCCTACACTAAAGTAGTGATACATTAGAAAAGGAAAGAGACGAGATACTCTACTGAGGGAGGATGAAATAGGGGAAAAGGAGATGAGGGAGGTCATACAGATTTGACACAGACTTAGATCCTAATCCACTATCAAAACTCAAAGAAACACAACATCATGCACCTGCAAATGAGACATACATGCACATAAAAACAACAACAAAAACAAAGGGGCAAGGAGACACAACAAAACAATGCAAGGGTTGAAAGAACACCACAAACACAATTTTATTTCTCTTAGAATATGCATAGTCCATTACATTGTTGAAATAGAGGCACAAGTACACTTTCCAGGCCCATGAGAGGGTTTACAGCTCAAATGGAGTCGAGAAACAAATTTTACAGAGTTTCCCCACATCCAGAATGTCTCTCCCTTTCAAATGAGAAGTGTTTTCAATATATAGAAGGTCGAGGCGAGAGAGAAAGAAGAAAAAAATGGATTCTACTCTAAAAGCTCAACCACCAACCATCAATACCCTACAAATCCACCTATAATATGTCAATTTTGGTTCCCCATGTCTTTTGGTGTGTTGGAGAAGGAAAGATGGTAAATCAGATTAGATCTAGGTAGTTGAAGCAATCAGATCCCATATTAATGGATTATAATAACTTTTCCAGAGTTTTACTTATCAAATCCTACTAAAAATAATAATTTTTGCTTCCATGGTGTAGAGGAGGTTGAGACCTTTCCAATGGTACCAAATTTGTTGAATTTTGAGCACTTGGATCGAAAGTTATGCCCATTTGAATATTTGAATCGAATCCATACAAAAATGGCGAAAAAACAAGTTTTGCAAAATGGATCCACGGGCCCGAAATTCACTTTGCACCTTTTGTGAAAAACACAAAATTATTAAAACCTCCCATAGCCCTATAGGCCAAAATTCACTTTTTCCCAAAAGCCTCCATGGGCCCAAAATTGAAATTGCACTTTTTGCACAAAAATTGCAAAAGTGCAAAAGTCTCCCTCAGGCCCACAAGCCCGCAACCTTCTCATTTTCCATTTGGTGAAAAAAACTCCTTGGGTTTGTGGGCCCGCACTTGCAAATTGTGCTTTTATGAAAGTTGAAAAAAATGAAAAAACCTCTTGTGGCCTCACAAATTTATATTTGGCGAAAAGACTTCTCCAGGCCCGCAGACCACATTTGGCAAAATATCCTTCCTAGGCCCGCCGGCCCGCCATTTGCAAAATATGAGGAGTTAGAAGGACTTCTTTATATTTTTGGAAAGGGGAAGAAATTTCCTATCTGATGAAGATGATTTCAAGAATCCTTAAGTACTTGGAATGTATGAAAAATCATATTGGAGCACAAAAAGGGGGAAAATGGTGTTAGTTGACCCAAAAATAAGTGTGAGCTTATTTTGGTCAAAATTTTGTGACTCACGGGGATCACTGCCTGCTAGGTGAAATGATCAATTGATTTGAAGCCTTCATTGGGTATGGAGTCATGAATGATAGACTGATAAACAAAAATCTGATCATAATCTCTCAAATATGATCCTAAGCTACTTGGAACACCACTAAAACTGGAGCTGATCTCACCAAATGCCATTTCCAATGCACTGTGCATGAGAAAAAAACCACAACACACTATGTAAAAACCCGAAAATCATACACACCCCACATGGGATATGCGAGTGTGCACAAGAACTTTTCTCTGCTTTGAAAGCAAACCTACCTATTCTATGCTAACCGGGAGAAAAAGGGAACTCAAACAAATCCTGCAACTGGCAGGGAGAAGTAGCTTCCCTTTCTCAAAAAGGGCAGCCATGCAAATGATTTGACACTGAATATGGCTGCTTGTATGAGTGAAAAACTAACTATAAGCCAATCCTCCACCCAAATCATCAAGGTGTCAACTGAAACAAGACAAATACCTCTTTTAGTTGCTTTGTATTTGGATTGAAGAGGCATTGTAGCTGATCCTTGGTACTTTGATGCTCATCCTCATGCCCTGGAGTAAGCATGACTGGTGTTGGCTTCTCCTTGGCTCTAATGAAGCCAGGTACTTGATTGGGAAAGGTCGATCCGATGAATTTTCCCATTGATTTGATACTTAACTCCAAAAATGGAGTCCTCTTGTAATCCTTCTTGGGTGGATGGTGTGGAAGAGATGGGATCTTCGTACTCTTTTCCTTCCTCTGTGGCAATATGGAACTCCTCCACAATCTTAGCTCATTGTTATTGATTGCAACATCCATTAAAGTTTCCTTTGCATCATTATAATTTGTCTGTAACACATTGTTGGCTCTAGAGTTCCTTTGTTGTTGCTTGAAGACCGACTTGCTCTTAGATAGCCTCTTCCTCTAGCATGAAATTTTTCAAATCAAAATATTCAATTCATTGCTCTAGAGGACTATTTGGGGCAGCAAGGTCTTCTTGATAGCTTTCCTCCATCATGGATTCATCAATCAAATCAGGCCCTTTAAATGAAAGCAAAAAAATCTTCAATAATGCTTTCTTCATCAAGTGGTTTCAACTCTGATTCAATCTCTTCCAATTGCTCCTCTTCAATAGGACTTGGAGCTGATTGTTCTTCTTCCTTCTTGATTGATTGTGTAGCTTGGATTAGATCAAAATCCTCTTTAGAAAAAGTGCCATTATGGACACTGCATTTAGAGCAAACAGATTGCTGATCTTCTTGTTCTTGTTCTCCTTCTGCTACAAACTCAGCTTCCACCACCTGTGGTCTGATCCCAACCTCCTCTGAAGGTTTAACCATCAAGGGGATTTTTTCTATCCCAAATATGAGAGTCAAGCTTACCAAGCTTTTGATAATTTCTTCTTTGTTTGGATCTCCTTCCTTATGCTCTCCTTGACTAGTTGTCTGATTGTTTTTATCCCCAAGATGAACTTGAGACAACAATAGGAGGGATGGGTTGGGTTACAACAGATTTTGTAATTGCTTGTGGTGGTGGGGATAGAACTTCTTGTTTATTTAGAGTGGATGAATGCTTGGAAGGGAAAAGGGTAGAAGAATTGAGGTGAGATGGAAGATTAGAAGATGGAGAAGGGAAATTAACACTTGGGGTAGCAAACAATGGGCTTGAATCTTGACCATACTGAAACGATAACGTTTGTGATGGACAAAAAGGAGCATAAGGAGCTGGTGATTGACCTACCAATTGATAAAGTTGTTTCACACTTTTCTCATATGCCTCAATATCCTCAGTCCAATGTGTAAGTTGGGGCAGCATTTCCACTATGAAATCAAGCTTCTCTTATGGGTTGTAATGTATTGGAAAAGGGCCTTCCCATGGACATGGTGCCCTACAACTAATTCTGAAAGCTTTCATCTGTATATAGCGTTGGATTGAACCATGTTAGCCTCCATTTTTTGAATCTTCTCTAGTAGATCAGTGTTCTCCATTTGAATATTGTCATTGTATACATACCTCCATTCCTAATATATTTCAAAGCCAAACTGGTTTTGGCACTTTGCTCATATGGGTAAGCATAATGGTTCTGAATTAATGCTGTTCTGGAGGAGTTGTGAAAATTGTTAGAGGCTGACTGCACTGTTGTTGCTGCGAGTGTGAATTCCAAGATGGGAATGAAGTCATGATTGCATAACTTCATGGAATTGAAGAAGATGAAAGATGTGGAAAGAAGAATGGCCATAAATGGATGGAAGGAAATTCTACAACTTAGAGCATGGGTTGTTGACCGGATGGAGTTGCCAGATGTGTTTTGTATATGCTTTCAAAAGCTGAAATTTTAATAGGAACACACCAACTTGCTAAAATGAAGTTGTAAGGTGCTTCAAACCTGTCCCACCGAGCATGCTAGAACTTTTGGTGCAAAATCACAACACCCCCCAAATGGCCTGGTTTTGAATGGGCCATTCGGTGTGATCTGCATAACATTGGACCATCTCTTAAGCCGTGGGACTTGCAAACTTGAGATGATCCTGCAGAGAAGGCTAGTTCCTCTCCTAAACTACCTGCCACAATCTACTCTAATGTAGGAAAAAATAATCTATCCTAATCTAACCATTCCAAGGAACCAGAGAGAAAGAGAGAGTGAAAGAGATCCTACACTAAAGTAGTGATACATTGGAAAAGGAAAGAGGTGAGATACTTTGCTGAGGGAGGATGAAATAGGGGAAAAAGGAGATGAGGGAGGCCGAGATTTTACACAGACCCAAATCCTAATCCACTGTCAAAACACAACATCTTGCACCTGCAAATGAGACATACATGTACATAAAAACAACAACAAAAACAGAGGGGTAAGGAGACATAATAAAACAATGCAAGGGTTGAAAGAACACCACAAACACAATTTTTATTTCTCTTAGAATATGCATAGTCCATTACATTGTTGAAATAGAGGCACAAGTACACTTGCCAAGCCCATGAGAGGATTTACAGCTCAAATGGAGTCGAGAAACAAATTTTACAAACTTTTCCCACCTCCCAGAATGTCTCCTCCCTTTCAAATGAGAAGTGTTTTCAATATATAGAAGGTCAAGGCGAGAGAGAAAGAAGAAAAAAATAGATTCTGCTATGAATGCTCAACCACCAACCATCAATACCCTACAAATCCACCTACAATCTATCAATTTTGTTCCCCATGTCTGTTTGGTGTGTTGGAGAAGGAAAGATGGAAAATCAGATCAGATCTGGGTAGTTGAAGCAATTAGATCCTGTATTAATGTCTTGAAAGACATTTTCCATATTTTCACCCATCAAAGCCTACTAAAAATAATAATTTATGCTTCTACGACATAGAGGAGGTCAAGACCTTTCTAATGGTACCAAATTTGTTGAATTTCAAGTGTTGGATCGAAAGTTATGCCCATTTGAATATTTGAATCGAATCCGTACAAAAATGGCAAAAAAACAAGTTTTGTAAAATGGATCCACGGGCTGAAATTCACTTTGCGCCTTTTGTGAAAAAATGCAAAATTATAAAAACCTCCCACAACCCCATAGACCTGAAATTCACTTTTTCCCAAAAGCCTCCATGGGCCCAAAATTGAAATTCTGCTTTTTGGACAAAAATTGCAAAAGTGCAAAAGTCTCCCTCCCTCGGGCTGCAAGCCCGCAACCTTCTCATTTTCCATTTGGCGAAAAAACCTCCTCGGGTTTACAGGCTCACACTTATGCAAACCGCGCTTCATGAAATTTTCAAAAAATGTAAAAACTCCGGCCCGTAACTTTACATTTGGTGAAAAGACTTCTCTAGGCCCGCGGCCTACATTTGGCAAAATATCCTTCCCAGGCCCACCGACCCGCCATTTGTAGAATATGAGGAGTTAGAAGGACTTCTTTATATTTTCGAAAAGGGGAAGAAATTTCCTATCTTATGAAGATTCTTTCAGGAGTCCTTAAGTACTTAGAATGTATGAAAAATCAGATTGGAGCACAAAAAGGGGGAAAATGGTGTTAGTTGACCCAAAAATAAGTGTGAACTTATTTTGGTCAACAACACCTCCTTCGATGAGTAAGGTGCGAATATTTTCCATGTACCACTTCCTCTCTTAAAACTAGTGTCCTTTACCTTGGCATCGCTTGGCGTGTATGGCCTCTACTCGTGTCATCACCTGTATAGGTTATAGCTCGAATCACGCACCACTTGTGGCATCCACTTGTGAATTGTCCTTTTGATGCTCACCATCCCAAAGTGCCTTTGTCTTTCTAGTGCTTTTAGTTCATATGCTCATAGAGTTCGGACATTATTTGTACTTATGTTTCTTTCGCACCATGAGCATTGTAAAAGATTAGAAACTCATGTTTGTAATGTTCGTAGATCCACATTATAACAGGTTCCTCGCGGAATTCACTTCATCCTCCACTTTGTGGTTCTGCGACCAGGAAATCCTCATCGAAAACCTCTTCCACACACTCCTCCATTTGCTTGACCTTCATAATGATGGTCATCATCCTTGAACTACTTACAAGGCTAGTCCGGTGTACACTAGATCAATAGCATCATGGATTTGATCAATCAATCTGTAATAATTAATATCATGGGTTATAGAGGTATAAATCTTACATTAGCAAGAAATATTCTTGTGGATTTCACACTATAGTAGAGGGCACCTACTTGTATCATGATCCCCATAACAGATCTCATAGTCTACCGCCATAGTGTGTACCTACTTCCAGGAAACTATTCATTGCATGCCATTCCACTTCACATTACTGTACACCAAATACCACTAAGAACCTCATGTGTTGCGTTTGCAGACAAATTCTCCAACCGCTGCTTGGCCATTTCAGAAATTTAATCCTCTAGAAAAGAACTAACACCGAGTAATGATTCTCCCAACAACTTCGACATGCGGGGAAGCTTCCAATGCCTCATGCGGGTCAATAAAAGTATTGTGTGACAAATCCCTTCTAAATGGTGTTATAAATCCTTTGAAAAACCATTGAGCATGTTGAGAAGGATGAATGTCATAGGATAGTTTAGACAAGAGGGTCTTGAAACACATGTCATACTCCCTCACACTCTCTGACATTCCTGCGGGATATCCTTTAGAGTGCTAATGCTCTTACGCCTAAAATTAGGGATATGAATTATGCTTTAGGAATGTGTTCTTCATGCAGTGTATCCTACCACCATTCTATGGGGGTCATATTTTCTATACCAACTATGCACCTTACCTTGTAATGTTGTTGCAAATTGACTTTCCTTCTGCTCTGAGGTAGTGATCCCTTTTGTGTGCCATACTAATTCACACTTGTGCACATGCTCTACATCATCTTCAATACCCATATAGTCTGGTTAGTGTAAAGACATCTAAAAAAACACTTAGGGAGGTGGCTAGGGTCATTTTCCTTCTGATCCAGAGCCTTGGTTTCCTTCGGTGTTTCCTCCTCTACTAGATTCACTGGATCCACCAAATCCTATTCCTCTCGACCCACCAAATCCACCTCATGTAATCAGAAAATGGCTTGAAGTGGTTGCGCCTAGTGTTCCCAACATTCCACTAAACTACATGCCGATGGTTTTTGATATTGTCCCACTACCAATTATATGTACCGTTCCACTCCTAGACGTGATACCCAAACCTTGCATACTTGCACATTGTCCAAAAATTCCTCCAAATACAAGAATGGATTGCGTAGCCATGGATGTCCCAAATGAGAAATTATATCTCCGGGTGCGAGATCGGTTACTCCCACCGATACCAACTAGGTTAACAATACTTCTCCCTTGATCTGGAAAACCAAGCGCTAGGGGTTGGTTGCTAGGTGGGTTTAGATGCATGTCAACAACTCTTATTTCTCTATGTGATGAACTCTCATCAAAAGCTAAAGGGGCTTCTCTCCCGTGCTTGCCAAGATGGGGTAACATAGACTGCTTAGGTTCCACGTCCTTTGCGTGAACCTCAACTCCTTCCCAAAATGTCTACCTCTATAGATCCATCACACTTCCAACATCACATTGTCTAGTCATCTCCCTTTCACGAGCTTCTATATTCTTGAGTTGTCTCTCCTCCCTTTCCTTTTTAGCCACAATTTCCACCATCTTCCTCCACCCTAGCTTCCTTTCCTAGTGCCTAGAGAAGTTTAGCCAGACCACGGAAATGCCTCCAAACTGAAGGTAATGACAAAATGTTCATATCCAAAGGAATAACACACAAAAATGACCCTCTGGCTCCCTCGAAACTCAAACTCGGTAACTTCACGGGCAAGAATACGTAGAAATGATGTATTCTAAAGTATAATTGGTCGAACTCTCTTCCACTAGTGATCAACAACACACGTCCAAGTTAGATCTACATCCTGCAGCCTCTGATAGTCATCTTGGGTCCATACGCGCGATATATAACACCACTTGATCTAGATACATATGCTTTGAAAGCCATTCATATAGCTCTACTAGAAAATGGAATAAGAATGTCTCATACAACTCATGGTACATGGTTTCTTCTACCCATCTACGTGCATTAAACTCGGTCAAGTGTTGAATATTTGAAAAAAATTGTCCTCCATGCTCTTGAACCATGTTTCAACACTTTCTAAGGTTAGACGCTCCATCATCACGCATCATAGGGAAATAGATTCATGCCATTTCTCAAAACAACTTCGAAAAGATGTCCCGGCTACAAAACCAAGATGTAGTCATTTTTATACCCTTAGACCAATAGTCTAATCCCATGTTTGCCACCTATCACCCAAGTGGCGCCGAGTGCTCACACGAGGAACGTGCTAGTGCTGAATCCCTCTTCTATGTGAGTCATGTGAGAATACACCATCTATGAAAGTTACTTAAATGTGAAAGAATGGAAAAGAACCTTGCATTCATTCTTAGCGCTTAGGAAGAGTTTCTAATGCATTCATTCAGATAAGAAGAGAAGGGCACTAACGAGAATGTAGATTTGAATCATAACGAAAAAGGAAATGAACCAAGGGATACATCCATTAACATGAGGAATATAAATCCAATCCATGTATTGTACAAAAATAAACCCGTAACCACATATATTAATATCTAGCATGTTCAATATCCACATTACATTCATTGAGGCCATAATAGACCAATATAACCATATAGATCGAGTGGTCATGCATCAAAACTAAACTATGTCCCTTATACCCCAAGGATAATCACAGACCCATCCCCCTAAACATGCCATCACTCCCAGAGTTCTCCTAATCCCTAACCCCTAGAACCCTCCATTATATTTCTATAGAGCTTCACCTCTCTTCCAATTCTCTTTTCTTCTATTGGGTGATTGTATTTATAACCTTAGCAACCACCGCCATGCCTTTCTAAAGTTATAAATTAGTTGTCAAGTTTCAATGTAGTCCTCCATGGGAGCATGCATTCTCGGATCTGATCTCTCCACTATTTGTAATGATGTCTTTCTGGATCCTTCTATCACATAGAATATTCCTTTTGTGGCCAACAAGTTTCCAGGTTGATACCTTATCCATTCCGCATGCGTAGTTGGGTGATGCTTTTCTCATGTGCTACCTAGGAACATCGAATATGGCTAAGTCCCAGAATCCTTCCTTTTCCTTGTGCATGCGTGCAAGGGTTCTACTAAACCATTCTAAAACTCTTTCTCACGTGCCTTCACCTTATGCACCCTTCTTTAATTAGGCCCTACAAGCCCACACACCTTCTTGTACTTAGCCAAATAATTCAGAGGTCCAACAATGAACATGAAACTAATTAGCAACAAGGTCTCAGACTCCTGCAAGCATGAGTCAAGGGAATGTTTTGAAGCAATGCGTAGCCCCGAGAAGAGTCACCCGACATATTCAACAAGATCAGGTGGCATACCAACCCTGGATTGGGAGACATTCCACCTAGTAAATCACATGTACGATCCCACTCTCACCATGATAAAGGGACTCAGGGAAGCCTTGAAAAGAAGGATTAGAGTGTGGAGAAGATTAAAGCCTATTAGAAATATAGGTAGGAGATCAGCCAGACCACCCTCAATTTTGAGGAAGTCTCAGTGATGAGAAATGGGAGGAGTTATGGGATGCCAATCATGGATCTGAGGTAGAAAGTGAAGATACAGTGACAATCACCTTAGAGAGGCCTATAGAAGTGACAACATATTCTTCTGGTACCTCCCAACGGTAATTACCGATTCTGCCTCTACCTTCCATTCATCAATAGGAAATTCTGTCCAGACCCTATGCCACAACCCGTAACTATTCCCCAGAAATAATCCGGGAAGGAATCAATGACCAACCCATAACACAAGAAGCTAAATATAGTTATGAATTCTATCTCTCCTCCCCCTCTTCCACCTCTAGAGGCTCCATTTCAGTCTCCTCCACTGCTACCATTTTCCCCTTCTCGGAAGGCGTTCTTCCATCCATCTCCCCATCACAAACTCTTCTTTCACCTGGAGCCCCTCTCGTGCCTCGACCTCCCTCCACCATTCCAACCTTCTCCCCTGCGCATGGTGGCATGACCTTTTCAGCTCTAGTCACTTCAATGCCTCAACCACAAGTTACGATTTCTTATGGTCTTTCACCCAGGTTCCCTTTCATGGGCGAGATTGTTCCTTCTCTCTCCAAATTTTTGAATCGGGAAAAGACCACCGGGGCCTCTTGAGACAACAAAAGGGCAAAGCATAAGAAGAAATAAATGATGATACTAGTAGTGAAATAGATGTGGTCATTATATGACCATTAGTAGAGCTCCTTAACTATCACTTGAATCATCCCACAAGTATCCAAACCCGTGGAACAAATGCAACCTGACGATTACTCTATTAGTGCTATTACAGTCGACCTTTTTTAGTTCCAGCCTCAGGACAAGGTCGAATTAATGAATGAAACTATGGTTGTAGTCACTACAGATTACCTGAAGCTCAATAATCAACTGAAGAAGGTACAAACTAGCCTAAGTAGGGACAAGGCCACCGTGGCCAAACATCAAGCCAAGATAAAGAGCCAGGGCAAATAAATAAATCAGCTCCGTAAAGAGTTAAAGAAGGCTTCATCATAATAAATCATTGCGTAGTGTATCGGTGGAAGCTAAGACTCTAGCAGCCAAACTTACCACATCTGAAGCCTCTACCCATTTTCTCACATAAGAGAAATGAGCCATCCAACAGGAGGCCAATTTAAGAAAGGCGGAAGTAGCTACGATCCAAGCCAGGTTACGCACCATTGAGGCAGAAAGGGAAGCCTCCAAACAAAATTGAAATCATCTGAGGATGCGGTCAAGGAATTGACCGGAAGATAGGACAACAAACATAGAAAGGGGGAATTATAACATTAGTGCAAGAACTATATGCTTCCTATTGTGACATAATTTCCACCACGACAATGGATCTAGCCCCCACACTTGGATTCATATCTGACACACAAGGATTGTGCTCAAATGTGGAGGCCACAGCCTCCACCATCATCATCAGCAGATGTCCGCTAAGGTCCATGAATAAAATATTTTGATTTAGAAACTTTATGATGCTTGATTTCACCTTTCAAAGGGCAGAACACTAACCAATGGCTGATTCTTTGTGAAAATCAACAATATATTGAGATGCAATAAGGCCTCCATCAAGTGCCAAAATCATTAGCTCAACTCCACTAGGGAATCGGAGCATCAAAGAACTAGTCCAATTAGGCTTCCCTTCCCCTTCCTTGATGACTCTAGTCCTCTCAAAGGACCAAATTTAACAACTCCTGATTTCCAAATGCTAGGATAAGACTATCTTTCAGTATTTAAAGGAGATCTCCAGTGTTACCGTGGTGGAGGACATTCTAAATCCCATCGTACAGCTGGAGTTTTGCTTGCACGTAGTAGTATAGAACCTCAAAACTTCTCACATAAGGAGATAATCAAGCTAGATTGAGCTTTCTAGGCCTTGCAAAGAAGGACCTATCCAATAGAGGAGGAATGACTCAAATATAAGGCTACTTTGCGGTAGCTCTGAGTGGCATTTTGTGAGCCACATTTTGATTTTTGAGGCTAGGAGATTATCAGATCCTTCCATGATTGAAATAGATTCCCTTGGTGAGTTGTCATAATTGTAGAGTCATTTTTGTATAAGACTCTTTTATCAATCAATTTTTTTTTGTTCCCCCCAGCTCTTGTACTTTTTGCTCGCTTAAGCCTAAAATCAACTAAGTATGAAGATACAAGCGAAAGGCATCCACATGTCCCTTTGGCACACTTGGGGCATGAAGCAAAGAAAGGAAGGTCCCAACTAGTGCAGTCCCTCCATGTGTCCCAAGCTCGAGAAAGTTACCTTGGTGGGTTGAAAAGTCAGAAATATAAAAATGTGAAGGCTCTCCACGTGTCACCCAGGTGTAAATTCAAATAAAGAGAAAGAAAGGAAGGCCCCAAACAAGTGCACACCCTCCACATGGTAGAAAAGGAACATCACCAACTCAAGGAGTGCCAGTTGGACGAATTAAAGGAAATCGTAAATATCCTAATAGGTAGTTGAGATATTGACCCAGAAAAGGAAGATCAAATAAGAAAATTGAATGCTGTCGGTGGAAGTGCTGGTTCCATAGATTGGAGCAAGAGACATGAATATCTTTAAAAGAACTTTCTGATCTAGGAACAAAAAAGGGGGAGAAATTTAGAAGAAAACAGACTAGAGATTTGAAAGGGATTATGGATTTAGTTGTTTGTATTTTCTAGCCTCAGCGAGACTCTGTTATAGAAGAAGATTGTAATCATGCCATATCGGCCTTATGTATCATTTTCTCTATAAATTAAGAATTCTTGTTCTGTGTACTTTGGCTTTTCAATATTCTGTGTCTCTCTTCATTTGTTGTCAGTAGTTCTAGATAGTTGGAAGATCAATCATGTTTTATGCCCTTGGGTTTTCTTTACATATCTATTATTTGCACTTGTTATGTTTTATATCTCCTCGAATCTGATAATCTAGGATACTTATGAAAATAGTGGATCATGCTAAAACACTCTTTGAACTATTCTAAGTAGTTTCTCAAGAGGTATCTCTGTGTCTTTTTAGGATTTGTTCCGGCACATTGCCTTAGTTTTTGCATTTCCTTTTAGCTTTCTTCTAACCTTATCTCACACCTGAGAGAAGAGCCAACTTCTTTAAAATATGGAGGTTACCTTAGGGTGCACGTCCCACTAACCTAAGGTATCCAATGAATTTGACGGTTCATCCATAAAGATAATCATCAACAATTACTATTTCACTTTTCTAATTGTTGTATGGTGAGTGAACTCCCAAGAGAATACTAAGGGAAGCTTTAAGGTGACTAATTATTTATGCATAACTTGATAGGGACCAGTCCTTTCCTCATTCCTTGGGTGAGTGTGCTAATAACATGCTTGGTGTGATAGGTGACACATGGGTGTATCAATACCTTGCAACATGTAGTAACAAGAAAGATTTGTGTGCACAAGCTTAGTGTAAAGGACATTACTTAGGCGGAAAACATTTTTTTATGTTGTTGAGACCCGTTGAATTGTGTTGTTATGATGAGGTGGGAGAATGATGTTTCGTCTCACTCAGGAGAATATTGCGCATTGGATGGATAGAGTAGGAGAAATCTTTGCTCAAAAACACCCTAGTCATCGGTACTACTCATCAAGGACTTGGGTAGAGTAATCTTTAAGAATATCTTTACTGAAACTTTCTTTAGCAAGCTACACCGGAAATTTATATGTTTAGTTGGTTACTTATTGCTTGAACAAGAGTCTGAATCTAGGGAAGAAGTATAGTTGTACTCTAAAGTGAATTAGAAGACTCACACAACACGACACGATGTGGATACACATGGTAGACTTTTGGTGTAGGATTGCTTCATAACTACGTGATAGAATATGCCATTTCCTCCTACTAATGCAGCTTAGAATCCACTATGAAAACCCGGGTGTGCTAGCACATCACCCAACCAAATATGAGTGCTCACTGAAGCACACAAAGGCACTAGGTCCCTCTTTAGAGTTTCTTGTGCAAGATGCTAGTGTGATGAAGATAGAGTATATAAAAATCCATAAATAAGCATAAATATTCCTCATGCATAACCAAATCTAGATCTTAGATAATCATTAATTAAACAATAACTATGTTAATGTTAACCATACAAGAACCAGTTATAGTCATGTTTAACACCATTATCCATCCAATATACTCCATTACATTAACATTGTAAAAAATAGAAGCTTATTACATTACAAAATATTACCATAAGCTATGTGTGCATGAGATCCAGTGCATAACTCTACAATAATTTTGTGTCTCTAAACTACACGGTTCACTACTTATTTATAGGGGTGAGGAATTGTCCTTCACTACTTACACACTTCCCAAAATAGGCTGCATTTTGATAATAGCTATGCATATTTACAATAACATTCAAACATGCAAGTGCGCTAATAATAGACATCCTATAGATAAGCTGTAAAAGTAATCCTATTATTATCTTAAAACCGTGCATGATGTTTATCGGACGTTGGTTCCCAAAACAACATTTGCATGTTGTGCAAGTTTCCATCCCAAGCTATGCTCCACATGTTATCTTCCAAAAAAGTTTACATCCATGAAAATGGCCAAGTCCTAAATCAACTTGTCCTAGCACGTGTTTCCTTTCCCTATCCTTCATGCCTTCAAATGTGCCTTGTTCTGCATGTAAATCTTCTACGTACCTACTCCTTTAATATGTACGCTCAACATTACCCCACACTAAAGTATATTGCCATCCTAACAATGGGGTTTCCTTTTGATGTTCCCAAAGAATAAATAATAAGAATTGGAAGAATATAATAAATCACTATATAAAATAATAGACCTCTACTCTGCAGCACCCTCCTCTTGATTGAGAAGATCAACTCTAGATATTCACTTTTTATCTCCACCTCCAATGCCTTTCAGTCATCCAACATGGTCCTTGTCTTCTATGGAATGTCTGTGGCTATTGCATCCAACTCATCTTGAGTAATCTTCTCCTTTTCATTCTGCAATAATTGGACTACATTAGCCATAACAGACATCATTCCCTCTAGAAGATCCATTTTCTGTGTTATCAGCTTCCCAATCTCATCTATTCTTTCCTTATGTGGATCTTGGGCTCTTTGTAATGACTTCTTGCTTTTATTTTACTAGTGCCATATTTACGTGAGTTCTATTGATTCATCCTTCATGGCCTTGAACTTTGCTATCTTCAATTATAGTTCGGTTCTAATTACCACTTACGGTGATGCACAAATATTCGAGCACAGTGGCTTTCTTGAACTCATCCTTTAAAGTCTAGAGTAATTCCTCGTAATTTGAAATTTTTCTACGACCAAACATGCATGTTATCCATATTTTTCCCCCTCGGAAAAATTGGATCAGCCACAACCCTCATAGAAGAGACCAGAGAAATCACATTCAAATTTGGCAATCGGGTAACCGAGGGACTCTACAATGTAGTGGCGGGGCTGCGAAGATCAAACGACCCCGTGCAAGAAGAAATTCAAGAAATGGCTTTTTCAAGCGAACCCATGCTTCAAATCCAACAAATAGATTACAAGTAGGCTTGGAAATAAAATAATAGGGTTAGAGAATGAGAAGACAGTGTCAAAAGAAGCCATAGGCTCAAGGAGAAGAAAGCGAGAAAGTTCGTAGTCTTCGGGCTCTAAAATAGTTTAGAAACGAGCTCAAAAAGACTAAGTATATAAGTGCTAGCGGAGGATGCCACGCATCAGCTTGATGCATCTCTAAAGGTAAAATCAAAAGTGGAGGCCCAAATGAGCATGGGTTCACCACGTAGTCCAAGTTGAAAAATGGGATAGAGCGGGTCTAAAATCGACTAAGTATGGAGATCGAGCACCAGCTCGCCATGTGTCCGGGGCCCAAAAGGTAAGAGCGGCGGTTAAAAAGTCCAAGATGTTGTGGAGGCTTCCACGTGTCAACCCAATGCTCCTTCAAAGGAAAAACCTTGAGTGGGTTTTTAAGTGAGCACGAAGTCTCCACGCGTCCAGTTTCATAAAGGGATAGGGTTGGGGTTGAATAGTCAAATCATTGAGAACAAGCCGGTGGAAGGTGCCAAGTGTCAGCATGACACTAATTTAGGAGAAAAATTAGGGAAAGGTTTCCAAACAAGCACCGAGGCCTTCGCGTGTCCCGATCGGATATGTGACCCCACCGAGCAAAAGACTTAGCCAAAAACATGAAGAAACTAAGCAAGCCGCGAGAGAAGCCATGTGTCGACCTATTTTAACTCCAAAAGTAAAATATAAAGGTTTCCCTTAGACATGCGCTAACCTTCCACGTGTCCATTTCAAAAGGGGGCTGTTTTCGTATTTGGTTCTGCCATTTTGTATGGACCAAATTCAAATTTCAAATGGGCATATCTTTCGATTTGGGGCTTGAAATCCGAGAAAATAGGGAACCGTTGGAAATATCTTGACCTCGTCTACACCATGAAGATCTAAAAATTTAATTTTAGAGAGGTTAGGTGGGGAAAAATTGAAGAAATGTCTTTAGGCCATTAATATAGGATCTATTTTCCCCAACAACTAGATCGGATTCGATCGATCCACCATTTCCTCCTCCTTTGAGGCGTGAACAAGTAATTGATGCAGACATGATAGATTTGGGGCAGATTTTATAGGATGCATTGATGATAGTATTTGAGCCTTGAATTAATTTTCCCGCCTTTTTTCCTTCTTCTCTCTGTCTTTGAATCTATAAAGGTAGGGTCGGGGCTCTTTGTAAAGGGTGGACATTTCTGTTTTTTGCACCCTCCCTTCTTCTTTTGTTCACAAAAAGGATTTTTAAGCTTTTCTAACCTCTCCTTCAGGTTGTAATGAAAGTTTTGCCTTGTGGCCACATCAACATACTATATTGACTTCGAGAAATAATATATATGTCTATGGATGTTTCTCGACCCTCTCATGTATTTGTTATTGTCTCTCTGATCTCTTATTATGATTTGGTCATATGTGCATAGTGTTTGTATTGCATTTTGTGGTCTGTGTTAAACTGTAAAATGAGTGTCTAACATTCCTTTGGTGTATCACCTCATTAGCTTAGGTTTATTTTCTTGCATCTCTCTAACCCTGTCTCCTTGGTAGATAGAATAGACTTAGAATAGATCCTCTGTAATTTGTTTGTATACACCTAAACAGAGGAATAGGAACTAGCCTCAATCCAGAGAGCTCTCTCAACTTGTAAGGTCCCACACTTTGAGAGATGATCCATGTTGTGCAATCACACTGAGAGTCTCAACCCATATGGTTGCAGACATTTAGGGGAGCTGTGATTTTGCACTAATAGTTTTGGCATGCCCGGTGGGACCAAGAAATCTCCATCTTTATTACAGTAAGGTTGATGTGCACTTGCTATGATTCTATCTTTTAAGAATCTTTAAAACTGTACATCTGGCAACTCCAAAAGGGAAAAAATCCACTAGTTTTAGCAATCTAAGGTTGCCAAGTTCATGAGAAGAATAAAAACAAGGTCAAGAACTAGAGAAGAGGGATAGTTTGTACATCTACACTTGTCTCCAGATAGAAGGAGAAGATGGAGAAGATCCCAGAGGTCTCCATCTCCACCAAACAAAGCCTTATCAATGCCTCCTCCTAGTAGGCATTTCTTTCAATCAATAAGGGTGCTCAAGCTGATTAGAATGGCACAACCAAAAAATTCTTATGTTAATTTCACTTGCAGTAGCCCACTCGCTCTTAATGTACAAAATCAAGTCCCATTGGCAACATTAAAGAGCATCCCATATTTCACTGGAGAGAACCAGACTTCTCCGAGAGACCACATTCAAGACATTTCTAATGTTTGTGTAATGCATGAGATCACTAAAATGGACATTATAGTCAAGTTTCTAGCCTCTTCACTTAAGGGCAAAGCTTCATAATGGTTCAAGAGCCTAGCAGTAGGCTCTATTCAAAATTAGGACCATCTGTGCAGAGCTCTTTATGACTAGTTTGGAGAAAAAGGAGATAACTTGTCCTTGTTGGAGCAACTGACAATGATCAAAAGAGATCCCAATGAGTAGTTGTCAGATTTCAAAGGACCTGGGACAAAGATCCATTGGCTATAAGGCCCACAGATGCAGGTGCTTTCTTATACTTTCTTAGAGCTCTAAATTTTGATATTGCTTTAATGATTCAGTCAATGGGAGGCACAACCTTACCTGCAGCTTATAGCCTTTCCATAGGAGCTGAAAATTGTTTAATTCAGGCTGAAAAACTTGCTCCTAGGCCACCCATGCCTCTATACCTAGAATTAGGAAACCCAAGCACTAGCCAGACACCCACATTAGCTCCTATACCTACTCCTAGGAACCAGAGTTCAGCTGAAGCCTCCACCTCATCCTCTAGCACCTCAAATGAGCTTCATAGGTTATGAAACAACTTCAGAACCTAGGGAATGAGTTAGTAACTATCAAGAGGAAACAAGCTTAGAGTTCTAGGCCATATCAACCTCAAGCTTAGTATCAGGCTAGACCCCCATATCAGTAAAATAGACCACCAGCTCAGGTTGCAAATTAGAATCAAAACCAAGGACAACCTCAAGCTACTAGACCTTTCAGGTCATATGATCCAAACACAACTTCAACATCAAGGGCATTGGTTCCAACACAAAACAACATGGCACAAGAATATGATTGGTGTTTCCCATGTAATTAGCCACATAATCAATCAATGTGCTTCAATGGTGCACTAAACTAGGCCTTGATGGTACAAACCACTGGTGTGTCACAAGAGTCTAGCCAAGAAGAAAATTAGTAGTAAGGAACTCAACAAGAGGCACCTCCAAGTGAAACTATGCTTGTTAATTGGCAAGCTGAAGACTTATGTGGAATGAATCAAGCCCCTTCTCAAAGTATAGCTACCAATACATGGTCCAAGAAGAGAAATATTGGAGAAGGAAAATCACCAAACTCAGTTAATCCTCAATCCTCCATTACTCCACAAGGTATTGGCACTCAAAATGCAACTCCCAATATGCAAATTCAGTCCAAGCCACCTTCCAAATCCACTCAGGCATCGGTTGTAAAAACCCATGTGCAAGAGAAAAATGTGCTAGGGAAGGGGTAGTAGAAGGATAACTCATTTAATATCATTGAGAAAATGAAGAAGACAAATGTGAACATTTCAATATGGGAGTCACTGGCCATTCTAGGATAGAGGGATCTATTGTAGACTACTATGGCCAATTGGTCAAGCTCAAATCAACCCCCTAACCAAAGAGAAAGTGTTTGCCAATGTAGCTCAACCTGAGGGAAACCATGGAGGAAAACAAGGTAAGAATCTGAAGCCTCCTCCATTCTATGTTTCATTGATCATTGGGGACAAATTGGTACATAATTGCATGATTGATTCGGGGAAAGTAGTTACTGTCATTGCAAATAAAATAGCTGATCAACTGGGTCTTCAATACGAAGTCATCTCCAGAGGGGTAGTGCAATTGGATGGGATAGCAGTGGCAACTGTTGGAGTCATCAAAGATTTGAGCCTCACATTGCATGCCTACCCTAATGTGATTGTATTATAGAATGTATCAATCATAGACTTGCCACCACATTTTGCATTGTGTTTGTCCAGGGACTTCACTGCCAAAATTAGAGGCTATTTGTCTGCTGATTGGTCACATATGCTTTTTAGAACAAGGTATGGAGCTAAGGCCACAATCAGATCTAATCCCATAGTAGATTACCATATTGAGTCTTATGTACCCAGCCCGATCAATGCCAATTGTTCAGCTTTTGATCAGGAGGACCTCCTAAGCACTTGTGAAGTAGATACCAAGGTGGGGTGTATCCCAGACTTGAATCTTGATGAATGGGTGAACAAAAGACATGATTTTGACCCCTATAAGGAGATGGAAGAATTTGAGCTAGGAGTCTACTGTCTGCATGAGGAGAATCATCCTCTTCCTGACATCATTAAGCCAGAACACAAAGATGATAATGAAGTATGGCAATTGTTCTTTGATGGCTCAAGAAGTAGGCAAGGAGCTAGAGGAGGAGCTATGCTTGTTTCCCCTAAAGGTATGAAATACTACTCAACTTTCCATTTCCAATTTTCCTGTTCAAACAACACAACAAAATATGAGGCTTTGGTTCATGGATTGCATTGGGCAAGGAAACGAGGAATCAAGAACTTGCAAGTGTTTGGCGACAGTGAACTAGTTGCTAATCAGGTCTGAGGACAAAATGCTATCAAGAATGACCTGTTAAAGAGTTACAAGAACCGGGTATGGGACCTCATTGAGGATTTTGAGGCATTCAACATTAGCTCCATCCCCAAAAAAAAAAAAGTAGCAGTAGACATACTGGCATTAGTTGGGGCAACATTTGATGTTGTGGAGAGTATCAAGAATGATAAACATCAAGGCCCATATCAAGTTGGTTGTAAGACCAGCTGTCCCAGATAACAACACAAGTTGGCAAGTCTTTGAAAATGATCAAGAAATTATCAACTTTCAATAGGAAGAAGTTGAGTTCTCTTCCAGGGAATCAAGACAGATTGGATCAACAATATGGTGATCAAGTGGTGTAGCTGAGGACCAAAAGCTTACCAAAGGGTCTTGTCACTTTGGAATCAATCTTCAACCCAAATGACCAATTCTGAAAATAAAAGGCAAATATTCAGGTAAAGTGTGAAGATTCAGAACCTATTTTTATAGAAGAAGGAAAAACATTGCAAATTGTGAGTAAGCACTCAACAAGAGAAAATATGAATTTTTCAATTATGTAGAGAATTCCCGATGTCTTTTCTGGACTTATAAATATTTAAGAGGTTTCAACCCAAATTTGGCATAGCACACCATTGAGTGGATCTAGGAGCCAAGCCTTTCGGATAGAAGAAAAGGCCGAAAGTTCCCCACATTGAGCCTCTTATGAGAAAATACTGAACAAGCTAATTGAGGTCAATATCATCTTTCCTATCAAGCATTCAAGCTGGGTTGCTAACTTGGTGCCTGTGAGAAAGAAAAATGGATAAATAAGGTTGCATGTGGAATTTCGTGATCTGAATAGAGCATTACTTAAGGGTCACTACCCATTCCCATCAATGGAATAAATCCTACAAGTTGTAGTTGGTTTTGAGAGGTTTTCATTATTAGATGGATACTCAGGTTATAACCAGATAATGGTGAAAGAGGAAGATTAATTCAAGACAACCTTCACCACCAAATGGGAAACCTATGCTTATAAGAAGACACCATTTGGACTATCGAATGCTAGAGCAACATTTTAGAGAGCTATGGACACGACATTCAAAGGCTTAATTAACAATATAGTCATGATATATCTTGATGATATCACTTTTTTCTCCAAGAATTCTGCAGATCATCTCTTTCACTTTAGACAGGTATTTTAGAGATGTAGGAGGTTTGGGGTGTCATTAAACCCAAAAAGTGCGTGTTCTTGGCCCATGAAGGGAAATTTTCTTGGCCACATTGTCTCGAAAGGGATTGAAAATTGATCCCAAAGGGTTGAACTCATCCAGGACACTTCCATTTATAAGTGTGTGTTACATGAATTCTATTATGGAGAAACAAGAGGTCACTTTTCCCCCTGAGCAACAGCTCTCAAGATCATGAGGGCTGGTTATTATTGGCCTAAAATGTTTAGGGACTGCTACTCATGGGCCAAGAAGTGTAAAAAATGTGCATTGTTCATAGGAAAGGAGAAGTTAACATCCCTACCCCTTCATCCCATTTCAGTGAATCAACCATTCATGTAATGGGGACAAGACTTCATTGGGGTGATTAACCCAAACTCGAGCCAATGCCACAAGTGGATACTTATTGCAACAAATTATTTCAACAAGCGGTGAAGCAAAGTGGCACTAATGGAAGTAAATGAATCCAACATCTTGGATTTCTATGAAGGAATAGCCACCGGGTTTGGAGTCCTCGCTACTATTATATCGAGATAATGCATTGACATTAATTAGTACAAGGATCACTTTGAATGGGAAGTTAAGAATGGTGTGTATCTCATCACCTCATAAAATTATTACCCTCGGGGTAATGGCCAAGTAGAGTCTACAAATAAGAACCTATTAAGAATTATCGGGACTTGAGATGAAAATTAGAAAACTTGGCATACAAGGTTCAAATCATCTCTATGGGCTAATAGGATCACATTAAAGAGGCCCACAGGTAGCTCACTATACAAACTTTTATATGGAAAGGAGGGAGTATTTCCCATTTCATTGGAGTTTCCCACTTTGGAACTCATGAAACAAAGATTAGAGCTGGATGAGTTTGAACCCATGGCAATCGGGTATCTGAGTGATGGAGGTAGGAGAGACAAGATAGAATGTAATTCAAGTCATGGAAAAGGATCAGACACTAATAAAAAAGAGTTTTGATAAGAAGGTAAGGATGAGTACTTTTTAGGAATGGGACTTAGTCCTAAAGTGGGATGCAAATCGGGAAAAGCTAGGAAAACACTCTAAATTTGATGCTATCTGGAGTGGCCCTTACATGATCATAGAGTGCAAGAGTAACAATGCCTTCCAGCTGGCTAAATTGGATGGTGAAGAATTACAGATCCTAGTAAATGAGATCCATCTCAAACATTGCTACTGAATGGGAAGTTTCCACCCCTGTAAATATTAGCATAGGATTTTAATTTCCCTAAGTGCGTATATGCGTTGTTTTGTTGTAGTGTAGTTTTTATTTCCCTAAGTTTTGTGGCACAGGTTCTTTGTTGCTCTAGGTTATGTCATTACACAATCCAATGTGCCTCCAAGTGGATGTGCTATCCCTTTCAGTATTCATGATAGGAAAATCATAGTTTCCTCTAATAGTTCTTTATCTTCAAAATAAAACAAATGCAGAGCAACTAAAAAGTCGTCTTTGAAATAGTCCATTCAAGGACAGATGAATGCCTTGGGTCAAAACAATTTTCTACTCTTAGAATCTTTGTTTCAAGATTTCTTATGAAAATTGAGAGTGCAAACGTTTGGGCTCACGGATCAGAGGCAAGATTAGTATCAGGCCATCATTCTTGACTTCATGCCAAATGGATATAACAAGGCAACTAGTACTTTCATCTAGTAGACAAATACCCCTGCGAGTCACCAAATTATTATCCATATTTTTCCCCTAGAAAAATGGGATCAGTCATGACCCCACCCACATATAGAAACCAGAGAAATCACATTCAAATCCAATAATCGGGCAATAGAGGGACTCTACATGGAGTGGCGGGGCTGCGAAAGATCAAACAACCCCGTGTGTAAGAAGAAATTCAAGAAATGACTCGTTGAGTGAACCCGTCATTTAAATCTAGAAAATAGATTACGGTGGGCTCGAAAATGGAATAACAGGGTCAGGGAAGGATAAGATAGTGTTAAAGAAGCCAAAGGCTCAAGGAGAAGAAACGGAAAAAGTTTGTAGTCTTTGGCCTCTGAAACAGTTCAGAACGAGCTCAAAAAAGACTAAGTATAGAAGTGCTAGTGGCAACCGCCACTCGTCACTCAACATGTCTCCAAAGGTAAACCCAAAAGTGGAGGCCCAAATGAGAGCAAGCTTGCCACGTAGTCCAAGTTGAAAAATGGGACAGAGCGGATCCAAAATCGAATAAGTATGGAGAGCGAGTGCCAACTCGCCACGTGTTCAGGGCCTAAAAAGGTAAGAGTAGCCATTGAAAAGTCCAAGAGCACAGGAAGGCTTCCATGTGTCAACCCTATGATCCTTGAAAGGTAAAACCTGAGCGGGTTTTTAAGTGAGCGTGGAGTCTCCACGTGTCCCGGTTTCATAAAGGGATAGGGCTAGGGTTGAATAGTCAAAGCATTAAGAACAGGCCACCGGAGGTGCCAAGTGTCGGCACGGTACTAATTAAAGAGAAAAATTGGGGAAGGTTTCCAAACAAGTGCCGAGCCTCCATGTGTCCCAGTTAGATATGTGACCCCGCCGAGTAAAAGACTTAGCCAAAAAAGCCCAAGAAGCCCAGGCAAGCCATGGAAGAATCCATGTGTTAGCCAGTCTCAACTCCAAAAGTGTAATATAAAGGCTACCCTCGACATGTACCAACCCTCCACGTGTCCAGGTTTTAAAAGGGGCCCATTTTGGTAGATAGTTCTTGCGATTTTGTACGGACCCGATTCAAATTTAAAATGGCATATCTTTCGACTTGGGGCTCTAAATCCAGCAAATATGGCACCGTTGGAGATATCTTGGCCTCGTCTATGCCATGAAGATCTGAAACTTTAAGTTTGGAGAAGTTAGGTGGGAAAAAAATGAAGAAACTTATTTGGGCCATTAATATAGGATGTATTTTCCCCAACAACCAGATCGGATTTGATCCGATCCGCCGTTTCCTCCTCCTTCGAGGCACTAAACAAGTAATTGATGTAGGCACGACAGATTTGGGGTGGATTTTGCAGGAGGCATTGATGATAGTAGCTGAGCCTCAAATTAATTTTCCCGCCTCTTTCTCCTTCTTCTCTCTGTGTTGAATCTATAAAGGTAGGGTCGGGCTCTTTGTAAAGGGTTGGACATTTCTATTTTGTGCCCTCCCTTCTTATTTTGTTTATAGAAGGATTTGTGGAGCTTTTCTAACCTCTCCTTTGGGTAATGCAAGTTTTCCTTGTGGCCACTACAATATCTTTGTATCAAATTATGAGTAATAATATATATCTGTGGATGTTTCTTGACCCTCTCATGTATTCATTATTATCTCTTTGATCTCTTATTGCGATTTGGTCATTTGTGCATAATGTTTGTATTGCATTTTGTGGTCTATGTTAAACTATAAAATGAGCATCTAACATTCCTTTGGTGTATCACCTCATTAGCTTAGGTTTATTTTCTTGCATCTCTCTAACCCTATCTCCTTGGTAGATAAAATAGACTTAGAATAGATCCTCTATAATTTATTTGTATACACCTGAACAAAGGAATAGGAACCGACCTCAATCCGGAGAGCTCTCTCAACTTGCAAGGTCCCACACTTTGAGAGATGATCCATGTTGTGCAATCACACTGAGAGTCTCAACCCATCTAGTTGTAGACATTCAGGGGTGCTGTGATTTTTCACTAACAAGGCCCTTGCTCTTTCTACTTTTTGTTGGACATCTTTTGGTGCGGGCATTTTAAGAGGCCCATCTTCTAGCACCAATCAAATAAATGTTATTACATAATGCATTGCGAAAGGAAACTTCTCGGGTAATTTTTATTCTAGATGATCCCTTTCCTTGAGAATGTAGTCACCAATCTCCTCTACCATTGTAAAGAGGGCCTTTTTCTTTATTTTTATCTTTCCTTCTCTACCTTTAGGTGGTCTATCTCTGCAGTTTTATCCTTATTATCTTCCATCAACACTCTAATGGTGGAAACCTTATAAATATTCCTCTGTGCCAACTCTATAGATACCATAACTAAGGCATTGTTGACCTTCTCATCGAGACATGACAATAGGATTTATGGTCATGTGCTTGCTTTGGGTTTCCTTCTTCACTCTCCTTGACACACAAGACTCTTTGCATACAACAAAAATATGGTTAATCCATTTGAGTCTACATGGACCATGAAATTTTTTTCCTTGGGCGCGTAGTGGCCATATCTAGGTCCATCAACTCCCACCCTTATAATTCCATGAGGTCCACTTTGTGCTATGAAATTAGGTGAAGATGCTTTTACTTGTGTCCTCAACATAGCTCATACTTGACACCATGTACTCTTCACTTTTCCTCATCATTTTCCCTTCGAATATGAGCGCCTAAGTTTGGATTTGGCTCCTCTCCTATTTGAGTTATGGCCCAGGCGTGTTGGTTTACTTGCGCACAATTTCTTCTACATCTTTCACCCCTTCTTATTCATCTCTCATCTCCTCATCTCTGGGATCCTCCATATCTTCCGGTTACACGGGGGTGGTTCCGTGTTCTCTCTTATGACTCCTCCTCCTCATCATCAAGCTTCAAATTTCTCCTTCTCTTCTTTATAGGTGCCTCTTTCTGAGGGGAGAGTCTAGGTGATCTTCTTACAGGCTATGGTGTGCCTGTGCCCTAAGTCTTGGTTCTTTTGAATACTTTTCTAAATTGTCTCTCTACAGTACAACTTCCACATCCAATTCCTCTTTTCTGTGGTCTACCTCCAACCTCTATGATCTAAGCCTCCACTATCTTCATTTTCTTCCTCCTTGTTTACCTCTATTTTTGTTGTAGGATTTGGAGATGGTACATTCTCCATTGTATGTTTTCCCTTAGGTGGCCCTGGGAGCATAAATTCATTCTCCACATACTTGTTATTCTCTAGCTTAGGCTTGAGCTAGGCTTGAGTTGAAGATATATGAGCGTGACTCCACTATCCCCAATAGCCAAACTCACTGGCTTGATGTTTATGACATCAAAAATGAGCCTCTCAATATAGGCAGTCTGACCTAGATATACATATGTTTTCCTAAGAGTGTGGTAGTCACAATCTACCTTTTCTATGTCAAAGTTCATCCGATGCGTATTAATGAATATGTGGCTCAAGCCTTGAAGCGACTTCTTTGTGAAGGCATAAGGAAGCTTGCACCATGGAATCCATGTCCCATCCTTCATAAAGCAAACTGCATGATGTAAAAATGTTGATACACCATGAACTACACTGCCTTTCCTACCACCGAGGGAAACTCCTTCAGAATGTGCCACTCCTCTTCAAACACCATGTGAAGTTGGTCATACCACATCTCGACCTTTGTTTAAATGACCCACTCATTGACCCTTCAAACAAATATTTCTCAAACCTATCTGTGAGGGAATTCTTCTCTGGGGGTATTCTCAAACTTTTTTCTTTGGCCCATAAGGCACTCCAATTTCTACAAACACTAGAGAGAGTAGGATAACACCCAAAATTATCTTCTCACCTATACAAGATTCCTCAATGATAGTTTCTGCAATATAGCTAGCCAAGTTGTATATTTCTCCCTTTGTCATCTTCTTTACAATGTGTAGCCACATTGTATTTACCTACGACCATCTCTCTTGATCATTTATCTTTGTGAGTAGATGCACAACTTCTTGTACTATAGGAAACTTCTTTAATTTGTCTATGTCCATTTTGCGTGGACCTTTAGAGTATCCTAACTCCTTCTGGTGGCCACAATAACTACCTTATCAGTTAGATCACTTAGGATATCTATCCCTATGCCCTTCAGTCCTGTTAATGTGGCAATCAAGGCTCTTAGTGATCCTTACCCTCCATCCAAAAAATAGAAAAATTCCTCATGGACTCTACTCATCAACCATTGGTATAAAGCCTTTGGTTTTCCAAAATAAGGGAGTTCATACAACTGATAGACTCCTACCTTCTTCAGTAGCTTCTCTCTAGCATCATCATACACTGGCATATCATCTACCGTGTGCTTGTTGGTCTTTTTGTTTAATAATGCATCCAATTCTCCTCTGTTGTTGGTGGTGCAATGGTTGTAATCACTTATCTTGCATCATCGAATATAAATCCTTATGGGTATTGCATCTCTAAATTTTTTCTCTTGGGAGCAATCTCGACCTTCACTTCTACCTTTTTCTTTCCTTTTGTGCCTACTACAAGTGCTTTCTTAGGTGCCATTGTAAAAATTCCACCTTTTATCTTCTATGTCGAATAATATGAAACCCTTGCATGAATCCACATGCCTTAGCTTGAAACCACATGCCCTATCTCCTTCTCAACACTTTTTCTTCACTCAAACCCTTCACCAATGGGGACGTAAGCCTCTTTTGCACACAAATATGCTCTCCATGTTTGGTTTCGTAGTGCTCCATTCCTCAATACAATTCTCTCAACTTGGTCACACTTAGCTCATTTGAATACTTTTGTTTGTAAAGGTAAAAATGAACCCGCATCACGTCCTTATATATATTTTCAAAAAGTTAGTGAATTTATTACTCCTTCACCTACCAACATTCCTCTCATTAATTGAACATTTTAACCATTTCCATGTGGTACATCTTCACACCCCAACTATAATCTTCTAGTTCACCTTCCTACCTTCTAGCTGCAAAATTATCTTCCACACGCTTCCATGCACCAAGTACCTCACCACCGCACCTTCCCTAGTAGTCAACACGACCAATGCTTACCTCACGTTATACTATTCCTTCATTTATTTCCATCTATGGTCTTCTTTATAAGCAATTTACTTTCTAACATCTCCTTTCCATACTTGAATAACACATGTAATAGTTTGTTCTCATATAACCAATTGTGAATAAAAACCACCCCACACTAATGGTATGTGTAGTCCTCTGCAAATAAAAAGACTTCATATTGTAATTAGCTTCAGCGCACACACATGTTTATTACCCAAAACACCAAACTAAATTGACAAAGCATAACGACGAAGAAGGAAATATAGAAAGGGAAACCTACACTAAATGGCGATCTTGCCTTATTACAAACACAAAGAAGAATTATTTATGGTAGGGCTTGAACCTACTCCCTTTGAAATAACTAGGGTAACCATATTCCATCAAGCATTTCTAAGCTGGAAAGTGCTGATTCAAGTATATGAGTGATAATATATGGTCCCAGCCAATGTACTTTAAGATTTCTAGATGGCATAAAAACTTAGAATCATAAAGAAGCACAATCTGTCCAATCTAAAGCTTCTTGTCACGATGTGTCGGTCATGCCATGCCTTACGCCTTGATTTTTACTTTTGCTTTTGACTCTATCGGTCTATGACGCGCCTCTCATCTAACTGTAACAACTTGTCAATTCTTTCTTCTAATGCTTGGTCATTAGCTAGACCTCCAGTGCACACAATATGTAAATAAGGTAACATGAATTCCATAGGAAGAATTGCTTCTGCACCAAACACCAACTGAAAGGGTGTGGCCTTATTCAACCTTTTGTAGGTTGTTCTATACACCCAAATTACAACAAAAACTTTATCATCCCAATATTTCCTTCCAAACATCACTAATTTTTGTCAAGGTTTGGCTCAATATCTTGTTGAAGGCCTCAACAGTACCATTTGCTCGAGGGTGATAAGGTGTAGTCTTGTGGTGAACAACCATAAACTCATCCAATAGTATCCTAATTCTCTCATCAAAAGTGTGTACCCCTATCACTTGTCAAGCTGAACAAGCATCTATACCTAGTAAGAAAATTTTCCCATAAGAACACAGCTCACTTTAGCTAGCTTTTGTACAATCCTTTTGTAGGTGTTGCTTATTCCCATCTTGTAAGATAATCTATAACCCATTTATCAAAATAGGACCCAAAAAAATCTATGTGTGATTGGTGAGAATAGGACCCAAAAATCTATAACCCATTTATCAAATGGCTCTACACTAGGAATAGGTCTTAAAGGCATTTCACCTCTTTGATTAGGTTTACTAAATCATTGATAGTGATCACACACCTTATAATATGCTTTATCTTTGTACGGGTCTCCTATCATAATCCAACAAGTAGAATCTTGTGTGTGGTGGCGTCACCTACATAGTGCCCACCTGTAATACCACCATGAGCCTCTTCCATGATATTTGTGCACTCATGTTCCAGCACACATTGGCACAATATTTCATCTCGCCTTAGTTTATATAAGTCACCACCGATCAACATAAAGGATGCTACACAAATTGCAAGTTGTTTCTTCTCTAAGGCTTTAATTCCTTCTAGAGCCATACCAGTGCGTAAAAAGACAACAATTTCCTCCAATTTTGAAGGTGTGTGATGCAACCTATACAACTATGCATCTATCATTGTATTTTTAATTGTTTGCGCACCCTCCCCAGATGAATTCTTGATAAGTGTTCGATGTCTAAATTACTTCTACTTGGTTTTACAACAACTGTGAAATCAAATTCTTGGAATAAGAGAACCCATTGACATATACACCCATGTAAAACATGCTTGGTTATGAAGTATTTGAATGCTATGTGATTAGTATAAAATACAAACAAAGTTGCTAGAAAATACTATCTAAATTTATGCAGTGTGTAGATCATTGAAAAGGCCTCGCGCTCTATTGTTGTATAATTCTGTTTTGTAGGAGTAAAATTTCTACTAGAAAAATAGATAGGATGGTCTATAATACCTTCTTCAGGTTGAGCTAACACCACACCAATGGCCATGCCAGAGGCATCCACATGCATGTGAAAAAGTTGGTTCCATGAAGGAAAACACAAAATAGGCGTTGTAGTAAGTCTTTCCTTTAATGCCTCAAATGTGTGCTACTTTGGGTTCTCCCTAAAAGAACGTGATTTTAATTTTAGTGAGTCTTCTAGGGGTGTAACAATCTTCACATATCCTTTGATAAATTTTCTATAATACCCTATGTGACCCAATAATCTGCGCACCTCACTCATTGGTAGGATATTCTGGCCTACAATACTGTAACCTTAGCTAGATCTACTAACAAAACTTCCTTGCAGATGATGTGCCCTAACAAAGTGCCAAAAGGTGTAGAAAACACACACTTATTAATGTTTAAAGAGATGCTTAACTATACTACATCTATCAAACCTTAAGCACAATTTGTTACAATTATCCTTAAAAAGTCATGTACACCGTCCGATCATCTAAGTAAACCCACAAGAAGTTGTGAATAAAATCTTGGAATGCTTGAACAACTATGTGCGAAAATACAACAGGTGAATTTTTCAAACCAAAGGGCATCACATTATATGCAAAACTTCCCCATTCAATGGTGAAAGTCATTTTCTCTTGATCCTCTGTGTAATTCTAACCTGATGATACCCAAAGAATCCATCTATAAAAGAATAAAATTTGTGCCCTGCAACACCTTCTAATATTTCCTTTGTGAAAGGTGTTGGAAAAGGATCAGTCACACATGTAGCATTCAGTTCCCTATAATCCACACAAATCCTGATTTGACCATATTTCTTTATATTGATTACCATGGGGCTAACCCATTCTGATTATTCTAGAGGCTTGATGATGCCTGATTTTAATATTTTGTCAATTTCCTCATTAAATTTGATGCACAGGTTAGGGTTCATCCTATAAGGTCTCTTCTTGGCTGGGCGCACACCTTCCTTTAGATTAATATTCATATCTCCTACTGACTCATGCACCCCTTTTAACTCATGGTAGCCCGTAGGAAATAAGTACTAAAAAATCCCGTAGTAAATCATTATCTTTACCACTTTAGAATAAAACCAATAATCCCCAATTGTTGCCTCCTTAGGTTCAACATTCATGCCAATGTTCACTTTCTTGGTATTCATAGGTTCATGATAGGCACACACATTTTTATCTGCACTATCTAACACTTCACGCGTACCTACTAAATGATCTATATCCATATTTTCTACTTCATCATCCACTATGTAGACCATCTTTCCTTTTTATTTCTCATAGCAAGCGCACTTAAGTAGTGTGACATCTGTCTCTTCTATTTCATCAAAACGTGCTCTTGAGTTTTCCTCACTGAATAACTCCTGAATAATTTCTTCAGCCTTTGTTTTGTCTCCCATAGTTAAATGATTTATAACCCTTAATGCGTCTTCCATTAGAGGTTTCATAGAGAAGTAGTCAAATGTCTGGACCATTTCTGTAATCAAATCCTACCAATTTCCAGTCTCCTTATGTAATTCTACATAAACATACCAAGCCCGGGTGCAGTTTTGTAAAGTGGAATAAAGTTTGTGCACCCATAGTGAAGGTGGTAAAGCTTCCTGCCCCTTTGTCTAAAGTCTCTCACAGTTCTAAACGTGGTGATGAACAAGTTGATTACTATGATATATGTAAATTTGAGTTGGCACGTTTCTCTTGAGGAACCAAGTAGTTAGAGCAGTCTTGACTTCATTCCATTCTATAAGATTATCCCTGTGAACTACCCACCAAAGACGCTTCTATCTCACACAAATTATATGCTAACATATTTATTATTTCAAATAGATCTATCCACTATTCCTCCATGGTGCAGGAATACCTTAGGTTCTCCTTCTCTAGTGTATCGAGGTACATAGTTATTACCTATCCTCCGAATACAATGATATTTTCTTCTTGAAACAAATGCAATTCTTATTACGTGCATGCCCAACCTTCTCATAAGTACCATGTGCCCAATTGTCATAAGAAATAATGGTAGTATCACTAATAGAATGTGTATCCTCCCACTAAAGGATTCCTTTCTTATATGGATCAAACGGTTTCGTGTCTCAAATGACATGCACATAAATTCTATTCAGGTCTTCCTCACTCAAAGGTTCAACATAAGGTGTAGATTTCCCATATGTTAAAGGAATAATAACTCTTTCTTCCTTGTTCTCAAAACTTACATATCCCTTTTTGAACCATAGATCAACATTATTTTCATAACACCAAGGGTGCCCAAGTAGAGCCGGGAAGGCTGTATTCTACAAGTGCTAAAAATCAAAGTCCCAGTGAAATTGGCCCCTTATATAGTAATGGACGTATATTTTAAAACTATGATGGGAGTGGCCTTAGTGCAATTAGCCATAAACAACACATTAGAGGATGGCTTCAATGGAGGTATCCCCATCTGTACCCATGCATCTAAAGTAAGCACATTCACTTCCATGCCTATATCAATCAATATATTACTCAAGAGCCATCCATCTATAACAACATTGAGGGTGATATCCTTGTCATAATCCAAGCTATTAAGGGGAATATTAACATGCATGATCTATCATCCATTCTCAATACCTGCACGTGAAGTGTTTCCTTTAGCTAATTCCCTAGTAATGGAATGATATTCTCATGGCACCACATGTTGCATACCTCCTTGAAGTCATCAATATCTAACTAGACCATGTCTGTGACTTTTTATATTCCATCTTTCATGATTTCTCTTTTAAACACTTTGTATTTCACCATAAATATTTATGATTACCTCCATGGTTTCTGATAAACCTCCTTCGATGCGTAGGATCTGGGTACCTTGCATGCAAAATGTCCTCCTTAGTGATGGTAGGTTTCTTCGTAACACTTTTCAGTGCGTGCGAACTTCACACATGTGTAGTAATCTTCACAGGTAATACCTCAGGATCCAGTGCCAACTTTGACATCCACTAATTTTCAACGTATGCACTATATTCTAACCATCTCTTTGGCCTTATTCTCCTATTTGTGCTACTTTCTAATATTCTCAAATAGGTCTGGGAATTCCTCATAGCTATGATTCTTCCCACAAAAAGAACAAGTAATATTATGAGCACATTCCCACATGTGGTGGTCGGGAGATCAGTATGTAAATCAAGTTCTACGAGGAAACTCACCTCTTCCACCACCACGGTACCCTCAACCTTTGCCACGACCTCCTTCAAAGTGCCCCTCATTCTGATCATAGCACGCTTGAGTGTGATCATGATCATGGTGCTCACCTTAGCTTTTAGAGTTATATGATACTCCTATCTGTCACACACCAATATCTATAGCATCATGGATTTGACCAATAAACTTACATGGTCTTACGTATCATGAATCTCGGACCGAATTTTTTTAGAATAGCAAGATACGTTCTTTATTATCTCATGTTGTAGTAATGGGCAATGACTGACATCATTATTCGAATGACATATCTCACAGTCTATCAATAATGAACACATTGATCTATGGGGACAACTATCCTTAGTGTGCCCTTCCACTTCATAATCTATACACCAAATCTTAATGCACATTTCATGTGTTGAATTAGCCGATAGTTTCTCCAACTGCTTTATCATAGCTATGATCTATGCTTTTAGGAATGGGCTTACTCTAGTGTCTATACTTCCAACTACCTCAAAGTGCAAAATTGCATCCATTGCTTCACGTGGGTCCGTATATGTCTTATGTGACAGTGCCCTCCTCAAAGGTGTGATCAAGCCCCCAACGTACCACTGTGTATGTTATCTTGCGTGAATATCATAAGAAAGCTTAGACAACAGTGTTTTGAAACAAGGATCATACTCTCGAAAAACTCTTAGTAGCACCCTACTTAATATCCTTGAGCGTGCTTATACTCTTTTTCTCAAAATCATGTATATAAAACTCCTTAAGGCATCCCACAATGCTACATAATCTACACAATTCTAACCGGGGTAAAAATTCCTATACCAACTATGTGCGTATCCCTATAATGTAGTAGCAAATTGACTAGCCTTACACTCAAATCCATAATCCCTTTTTCATGCCACATTATCTCACACATGTGCATGTGTTCAAAAACATCTTCTATGCACCTATACTCTAGAAGACGAAGAGACATCTCCATGTAAATATTACAGGGTTGGTGCGGACCCTACCCTTATGATCTAGAACCTTCTATCTTACCTCTTGCCTTAATAATCACTTGATCCAACAGAATTAGATTCACCTATACCCCCAGTCCTTCACCTATAGCTAAAAGTGGACCGAGAAGATGTACTTCCCCATGTCCTAATAATAGTACTAAAATGAACTTCTATAGTTTGCGAAGTGGTTTTACTTCTAGAAGTGAGTCCAAAATTCTACGCAGCTTGAGTTTTGTGTTGATGATGTGCCTAAGAAGGTACCCCCAAACAAAAAGAATATTTTTACCTACTATAGATGTACTTTATATTTGACTTACTCCTTTCCTACTACCCAAACTAGCTTGCTGACTACTGGTTATACTAGATACTGGAAAACCAAGCACAAGGGCTAGGTTTCCAGGAGATATAGATGCATCGTCCCATGTCATCTCTCTTGGTGCACTTCCACATGAGGATGAGGAGAGTTCCTATCATGATTTCCAAAAGGGGGAGTTCTAGATGCTCTGCTCGACACCTTCTACATGACCTCCAAATCCTTCACGAGCCCTCTCTCCTCAATGCCATCCGCTTTGCAATATCATGCTACTTCTTTATCTCCCCCTCACACGCCTCATTATACTTAATCCTCCTTTCTCCTCTCCACCTTTACGCGCTAGTACTCCATCCTTCACCAAAACCTTCCCTTGCCCCTACATGTGGTGGGGTTTACAGCCATTGGTTTTCTTCCAAGTTTAGGGTTACCATCAAGATCTTGATTGCCGAGGTGGAATGCCTTACAAATAAGTTCCCACAGGATAAAGTAAAAATTGTAACTCAGTATCTCCGGAAATAATAAGTATCTAGTTATCGACACTTATATTGAACCCATGCATGACACTTATTATACGTTTGTTTGCAAAATAACATTTTCATGTCACGAAGTCTCCATCCCAAGGTGTGCTCCGCACATTATCTTCCCAAAACAACCCACATCCATGAAAATGGCTAAGTCTGAATAAAATTTTCTGGCGTGTGTTTCCTTTCCCTATCCTTCCACACCTTCAAATGTGCCTTGTTCCCACACATGAATCTTCTATGTGCCTACTCCTTAGATCAATATGTCTACTCAACACCTACTTTTATGTGGACAAGGAAAAATACCTCTCCTTACGTGAGACATGTGGATCCAATATAAGACAACATCCTTTGGAGATCAATAAATGATGCTCGAATTAGGCATTGAAACTTTCCACATGACGAGATGAACTCCTACACTCATGAGCATTATAAGAGGTTTGGGATGTGGGGAGGGGGGGTTTTCAACTGAGCACATGTTGAAGTGGTAATGGTAAAAATAAATTCAATTTAGAGAAATAGTTGAGAAGGGTCTACATTGGAAGGATTTTTCAACCTCGGGAGATCTTTGTGAGTACCCAAGGTGAATGGGAATGGCAAGAGTGAGATCAAAGTGAAAAGGAAGACCCAAGGAGAGATAATATGCACACTACTGACTAAATGAGCTTCATAGGATGATGCATAGTATAATGTTGAAGGAATACTTTCCTAAATTCACATGCATGGTCATGTTTAGATTTATTGACATTGACAATCTATTGACTACATAAACTAACATTGAAGAAAACTTAGAGAAGGAAATAGGGAAAGCCATCTTAGACAAAAAATTTCTTTACATACAACAAGTTTCTCAATTCACGTAGCCAAACATGATTCCATTCACGTGCCTTCAGAATATGCCTATTGTGCTTCATTTTGGAATGATGAAAATTGGAAAAGAAAGTTAGTTTGGTAGAAGTATGCAAGAAGGAATTGAGACTATGATGCCAAATCAACAAGTAGTGGAAAAACAACAAAGTAGGATGGCCACATGCACCATGAATACAAATATTGTGCCAATTACTTTGGAAGTGGTAGAAGTACGACATCATCAAGAGATCAAATAACAAGTACACCGATCAAGGCATGGTTGTGGTGTTAGGAATTAGAGAAAAATATGCGGAAACAATTCCTCAAACCATAGTAGTAGGAAACTATATAGCATAATTATACTTGTAGAAATATAACAACATAAATAAATAATACACAAAAGAAGACAAGACAAGATTTAATGTGGTTCACCCAATGTGGGCTACGTCCACCAAGAACTTGCTCATATTTTATTATCAACAAGAGTAAAACAACTCTCACAGTCTTCTCTCAATTATGAACTCACAACAGAATTCCAAAGATGCTAAACCACATCTAAACCACAATTGACACCCAATTGCTTAACCTTGATCACTCTTGATCACCTCTTGATCATTAAGACTCAAGACCTCTTGAACACTCAAGATATCTTTAAGATACCCTAACACCTCTATTTATAGGATTACAATCCTTTTAAGAAGTCCTAAAGCTGACCTAGAAGTTTGAAAGTCGTGACCTTTCAACTTTTCACACTTGGAAAAATTGTCACGATGTTAACAATCTAGTTAACAACATATTAACAACGGTGACACAACAATGACAAAAAAACAGACGACTGCAGAATGCTCCAGAAGTCTCCAAACTTAACCGTTTGAGCTCCAACACTTTAACACTGATTTGAGAAGACCAAAAATAGGCTCCACACCCCAACAATCTCCCACTTGGAGATCTGTTTCCACTGAGAAAAGTTCTTAACCCTTCATTATCAACCATGAAGGCCAATCAAAGTTGAACAAAACTTCAACTTCTCCCTTGTGATCACCTTGGTCATCATATCCATAGGATTTTGACTGGTATGAATCTTTTCTAGCTTCAACTTATCTTCTTCCAAAGCTGCCCTGATGAAATGATATCTCAACTGAATGTGCTTCATCCTAGAGTGGAAAGCAAAGTTCTTTGCCAAATGAATAACACTCTAACTATCACTGTGTAGTCTCCCAACTTCCTACTTATGACCCAAATCATCAAGCAACTATTGTATCCAAATCATCTCCTTTCTTGCCTCTATGGCAGCAACATACTCAGCCTCTGTGGTTGACAAAGCCACAACCTTTTGTAACCATGAAATCCAACTCACCGTTATATCACCAACCATAAATACATAACATGTTGTGCTCCTCCTGCTGTCCAAATATCCTACCATTTCCGAATCTACATAGCCACGTAATGTAGTGTCTGATCCACTGAAACACAATTCTTCTCCCATGGTCCCTCTCAAATACTGAAGGATCCACTTTACTACCTACCAGTGCTCTCTACCTGGATCACTCATAAACCTACTCATTGCTCCCACTGCATGGGAAATGTTAGGCCTAGTGCATACCATAGCATACATCAAGCTACCAACTGTTGATGAGTATGGTACCTGAACATCTGGATTCTATCCTCCTTAGTCTTGGGACTCTGCTCCTTTGATAATTTAAAGTGACCTGCCAAAGGAGTACTAACCGAGTTTAGCATCCTGCATACTAAACCTCTCCAAGACCTTCTTTATGTACTCTTCTTGAGATAATACCAGCTTCCTCTCCTTCCTGTTCCGAGTTATTCTCATACCAAGGATTTGTTTTTTTCCCCCAAATCCTTCATAGCAAAGGAGTCACCTAGCTATTTCTTGAGTACCTTTATTTCCTGCATGTTCTTCCCTACAACAAGCATATCATCTACATACATGCACAAAATAATATAACTACCATCAAGAAACTTCTTGATGTACATGCAATGGTCTGAGTGACACTTGGAGTAACCTTGCTCTTGCATAAAACTATCAAACTTCATGTACCATTGCCTAGAGCTTGTTTTAGGCCATACAAGCTCTTCTTCAATTTGCACACTAACCTCTCCTTCCCTTTGACCTCATAACCTCATGTGGCTACTGCATGTACAATTCCTCCTCCAACTCACCATGAAGGAATGCAATCTTCACATCCAATTGTTCTAAGTGCAGGTCTTCTACTGCAACTAAACCAAGAATAATCCTAATAGAAGTCATTTTAACAACCGGAGAAAAAAATTCATCAAAGTTTATACCTTTCTTCTGTGTAAATCCTTTGACTACCAATTGGGCCTTGTATCATTTCTTGTCTCCATCTTCCTCTTTGATTATATACACCCACTTGTTCTGCAATGCTCTCTTGCCCTCAGGTAGCTCCACCAGATCCCAAGTCTGGTTTTCCATAAGAGATCTATGCTCTTCATCCATGGCTTGCTCCCACTTCTTCCTGGCATCCACCTGCACTGCTTCCTCAAATCACTTTGGCTCTAAATTGTTAGTGAGTAATAAATAATTCAAAGATGGAGTAAATCATTCAGGTTCCCTTCTTACCCTAGAAGACCTTCTCACCTCAGGAGTTTGGGGTTCCTGATGAGTAGGTACCTAAACTGGCTGTGCGGAACATGTTGTACCTGAACCGGCCCCTTGGACACCTTGCTGTCCATAATGTTCTCTAACAATATGTATTCTTTCTTTGATTCCTCTTTCTGTTCCTGCAACTGATCTTTATACATGAATTTTTCATTAAAGACAATATCTCTAGACTGAAATATTTTCTTGTCTTTAAGACTCCAAACATGGAAACCAAAATCATCTTCACCATATCCAACAAAGGTGCATTTCTCAGACTTAGCCTCTAACTTGGTCCTATCATCTTTATCAACTTGAACAAATACCTCACATCCAAATACTCTAAGAAATGAGTAATCAATTTTCTTACCAGACCAAGCCTCCACAGGTATACCTCCATCCAAAGCCATAGAGGGTCCTCTGTTAATCAGATAAATATTTATGCTTACCGCTTCCACCCAAAACATGAGTGATAGCCACACATGTAACCTCATGCACCTAGCACGCTCCATGATTGTCCTATTTATTCTATCTGACACTCCATTTTCCTATGGAGTATTTGGAGCCGTTCTTTTCCTATAGATCCCATTTACTAAATAGTAATCAAGAAATTCATTGCTATAATATTCCCCTCCATTATCCAACCTGAGATATTTTAACTTGAGACCTGTTTCATTCTCAACCAAGGTTTTCCATATTTTGAAAGTTTCAAACACATCATATTTATTTCTAATGCAATATACACAAACTTTTCTAGTTGCATCATCAATGAAAGTAACGTAATAACATAAACCACCAATAGAGTTTACCTTAGCTGGCCCCATACATCTATATGCACTAACTCTAACTTACCCTCCTTCTTGGTAGGTCCAACCAACCTTGAGGAATCTCACCCACTTCTATTTACCATAAACATAGTCCTCACGAAGTCTAAATATAACTCCTTTAATCCGGGTAACATGTCATTTATAATATGTATGCCCTTATGAATCATATGACTGATTCTTTAGTGCCAAAAAGTTACATCTCCATTTACAACAACTAAATTGCAATAATCGAACCGGTGGTTAAATATAAAGTACCAAATTTCTTACCTCTTGCAACCACAAGAGCTCCCTTAGTAACCTTCCAAGAATCCACTATAAAACTAACCATACAACCATCACTACCCATCTGTCCCACTTTGATATCAAGTTCCGACTCAACTTAGGCACATGTGACATCCTTAAGTAGCCATGTGTTCCCATTCTGGCATTTTCACTGAACACAACCTTTCCCTACTATGCTTTGCATGGTTCATCATCACCAAGATATACATGTCCAAAATCACCTTGAACAAAATCAGTAAAGTAATGTCTATGTGGGGTGGCATGGAAAGAAGCCCCTGAATCTAACACCCAAGATTCAACAATATTATCTAAAGAAAGAATTAAGGCATCTTGAAAAACATCACCTGCTGCCAAATTTACCTCTTTAGTTTCCTCCTTCTTGTTCTTCTTATCCCAAAGAGCCCAACAATCTTTCTTAGCATGACCAACCTTCCCACAGTGCCAACATTCTAACTTACTCTTGGACTTTGACCTTCCACGATCATTCACTTCCCATGGTTACCTTTCCCTCTGTTCTTTTGTCTCCCTCTGCTCTCCACCGTCAAAGCATTTCCAAAAGTAGAAGAATCTCTAGTGCTCTTCCTTTGCATTTCCTCACTTAGGATCACACCTATTACATCCTCAAACTTTAGCTTTGAATTATTAGAGACTGAATTACTTACAACCATAACCAAGCTGTCCCAGCTATCTGATAAGGAGCACAAAATCAAAAAATCCCTGACCTCATCATCAAAGTCAATTTTTACCAAGTTTAACATACTCACAACCGTATTAAATTCATTCAAATGATTAGAAACAGAACCATTCTTAGACATCTTCATATTAAATAACTTTTTCATCAAAAATATTTTATTAGAGGCAGAGGGTTTTTCATATAAATTCCCCAACGCACTCATGAGACCTTCCGTGGTCTTCTCCTGTGATATGTTAAAATAAATGAAGATGCAAGGCATAAACGAATTGCCCCAAGTGCCTTTCTATCCAGCAACTCCCAATCCTCATCCGACATGGCTATAGGTTTCTTTGCTTTTCCAACCAAAGGAACATGGAGGTCCTTCTGATATAAGTAATCCTCCATTTGCATCTTCCACAAACCAAATTTCTACCCATTAAACTTCTCAACCCTCGATCTGCCCTCATTTGCCATAGCTCCCACTCAAGCTAAAATTTCCCTCGATTTACAAATTCAGCAAAAAACCACCAAAGATTTGATACCAATTGTTAGGAATTAGAGAAAAATATGCGAAACAATTCCTCAAACCATAGCGAGTAGGAAACTATATAGCGAGAATTATACTTGCGAATTATAACAACATAAATAAATAATGCACAAAAGAAGACAAGACAAGATTTAACATGGTTCACCCAATGTGGACTACGTCCACTAAGAAGTTGCTCAGATTTTATTATCAACAAGAGTAAAACAACTCTCACAGTCTTCTCTAGGTTATGAACTCACAACAAAATTTCAAAGATACTAAACCACATCTAAACCACAATTGACACCTAATTGCTTAACCTTGATCACTCTTGATCACCTCTTGATTGTTAATACTCAAGACCTCTTCAACACTCAAGATATCTTCAAGATACCCTAACACCTCTATTTATAGGATTACAATCCTTTTAAGAAGTCGTAAATCTAACCTAGAAGTTTGAAAGTCGCAACCTTTCAACTTCCCATGGCTGGAAAAACTGTCACGATGTTAATAGCTAGTTAACATCACATTAACAATGATGGTGCAACAACGGCACAACAACATCAAAGTAGATGACTGCATAATGCTCCTGAAGTCTCCAAACTTAACCATTCAAGCTCCAACACTTTAAAAATGATTCGAGAAGACCAAAAATAGGCTCCACACCCCAACAATGGCTATTACACAAATTTCCATTGCATCCCATTATTTCTATGAGATGTCATTGCATCTCCTAGACTATTGTGGGGTTGAGAACACTATAGAGCATGTGCATTAATGTGAGCTCATATGGCATGCTAAAGGGATCACTAACTTGAAGCCAAAGTCAAGTCAAATTTCCACTACCTTATTAGATCATGCGCACACATGGTACCAAAGATATGACCGTTGATAATTAGTAGTTGACTATGACCAGTTAAAGGCAACCTTCCTTAAGGAATTTGATATTCCGAATTTGAACAAAAATTATCTTTGTAGTAAAGGATATATATAAGAGTTGACCGAGAGCATATATGCATAGTTTAAAACTCTTATATTTTAACTATCATATGAGATCCATGTGATGCGACACATATAATGGTTTTGGGTGGGTTGCTCATGCCTTTCATGTGCACCTTATTCCATAGACCTTCATTGATCCAAGAGAGGTTCTATAAGAAACATTGTGTGTTGAAGAAATAGGTAGCATTGATACTAGGGTAAGCCCATTTATGAAGGAAAAAATAACATCAATGACCACTTATTTGGAGAAATTGATGGAAAACAAAGCTAGGTAAATGTGCAATGACATTTGGTGTACTAACTATAAAGTTGAAGGTCACACAAAAATAAATCATCCCTACCAAAGTGTATGAACCATGCTTATGAAATGAAAAATATGTGGGGAATGCCACGATGTGAGGAACTTCCCCTTATTCTAGTGCACATACCAAACAAAGGTATGACTCTATAGTAAAATTTGTGATGCACACACACAATATGGAATATTGTCATGCGATAGACTAGATACATGAGGCTTGGGCCATTGGGATAAGGAAAACAACATTAGGGAATTATCAAGATGAACGTGGGGGAAATGTTTGGGGTGAGGTGGAAATGGACGTGGAGGTTACGGAGGGGGAAGATTTCCACCAAGGACTTGTTATAAATGTGGTTCTCTAGATCACTACAAGAGAATTACCTGACATTTCTAGTCTACACATATTGTAGAGGGGAACATGAGGTAGAAGACTGCCCTTACTTGTGTGTTGCGATGAATGAAAAAAGTGAAGAGGGTTCTAACATGATAATAATTGTGCTTGCCTCACCGGATGAGTGTAGAGCTAAACCCAACACATAAAAAAATGAGTTCCCTAGGGTCACTATTACTAAAAGAGGACTGCTTTGCACATGCAAGATTCAAAGTCCCCTTATAAGCAATTGAGCATGAACAACATCGCTTAAGAAAGGGTTATCTTGATGAAAGACAACAAAAGGGGATCTTGCAGGAGACAAAGGTGTTGGTTAGAGAGCTTCAAAGAGAGATTGAATTCTTTCGGAAAGAGTATGCTAGAAATGAAGTGAGGGACTTCCTTAAATGTGAAGAATTAGAAAGGGAATAGTTTAGAGAATTTTGTGAACTCTTGTGCATGGAAGGTGCCATCCCATTATTTGGATAATGGCTGTCCCTACAGATCAAGGACTTGGCACTAGGAAAAAACTTGCTCAAGCAAAAAAAAGAGATATTATATCCGCAGGGCAATTAATAAAATTGAGAGATCTTAGTCGATGCATACATAGATGCTTGTAATATAAACATCATGATGTTAGACATGGGTGCAAAAGATAACATACTCATAGTTGATGTGGGGAATAAGATGGGGCGTTCAAAACTTCATCCTTGGCCACATGTCTTGTTTCTAGCTAACAAAACATGAGTGCTACCAATAGAGGTTATGCAGAATTTCATGATCAACATTGTGGGAGTCCAATTCAAAGGGGAATTTGAGGTGATTTGGTTGTATGAGGCGATTAAATTTTCAACACTCCTTGTACAACCTTGGTATTACACAAATAATGTAGATTTTTGCTTCAAAACGTGCTACATCATCTTAAAAAATGTCTCACAATGTGTGATTATACCAATGGACACTAGTCAAGGGGACATGTACATAGAAAATGTTGAGGAAAGGAAATGAATACTTGGACCATATATACAATATAAGAGTTGAGAGTATGGGAAAATTTGATCCAAGTAAGGAATGCATGCTCTAATGAGATGATGCACAGCTTAACACGAGACACAACAAACACAATATTTGAAAATTGGGTGCAAAGGTCATATGAGCTAATTAGATGTGATTGCATGATAACTCAATCAAACAAGAGACAAATGCTGAGCGTGTGACCAAAACCTAAGGTAAGATATGTCCAACGGCTTGGAAAGGAAAATAATGCATCAAATATTTAATACCATGGTGGGGGAGTTGTCTAATATTTCCTACAAAAGATGGAAAACTATATGCCACATAAGAAAGAACACATAAATATAATGGTTTATATAGTGAGGGGAATTGTAGCAAGATGGTGGGAAACACATAACCCCTACCTAAAGTCATGGGACCGATCGGAGAGGCCATGCAAAATGTTTGATCAAACCAATAGAATTCATAAACTACTATTGGTTTCTCAAACATGCACCTACGTCTCAGATCTTGGAAGGGCCGAGGTATTTGAGACCACAATGGAACCATCCCCAAGTTGTGGGACCTTACATGCTTGGGATAGATCTCCGAGAGAAGGATGTTTCCTCTATCTATTTCTCTTTGCTATCGCTACTCCTAGTCTTTGGAAGGGGAAACTAAGACAACAATGTTAAAGGGCCGTATAGAAGGATAACATGAAAGGAAACTACACTAAAAGGTGATAGCACAAGAAAATAGGGATGAAAACTATCTCATTATGAGTGGAAATGGTAGTAAATGCTAGAAAGGAGGCTAGGAACGAGTAGCATAAATAAAAATGTATTGAATGATCATTCTCATGGAACATAACCAAATAAGGAACTAAAAGGGACTTGAAATGGCTCAACTAACATGCAACGTAAAATAAAATGCAAGAAGAAGGAATGCAAACATGTTAGGACAGAGAATAATCACAAAATGATGTTTCTATTACTTCTAGAAATGCACAAGGTCTTTATTCTGATGATGAAGGAGGCTGATATCCACAAAGAGAGCTAGATTTAGAGGTATACAAATCAAAATATAAAAATATGAAATCCTTAGCGAGAATGCGTAACAATCAGTGTCCAAAATAACAAATGATCCTAGCTATTACATTTATAGATGAATTTGTAGAAAGAAAAGAGGAGGGAAAAATTGAATTTAAAATGTAACCACCAACAAGAAGCATTTAATGCTTGCAAATCTACCCGAGATATAAAATATGCTTCCCAAGCCTCGTTTGGCATGTTGAAGAAGGAAGAGGGTAGATCAGATTAAATTGGGTGGTTAGAGAAATCAGATCTTCTCATCAATTCTCAGAGAGATGTTTTCCCATTTCTCACCTACTAGATCTATCAAGAATTTGAATTTGAATGTTTAGCACTATAGCTAATGTCGCATCTCTTTAACAAGTCTAGGTGTGCATTGATATGAGCTCTTTAACAAAATATACGCTTTTCGAAAGATGTTAGAGTTTTTAGCGTACATAAAACACGTGGCACACGCGGATTGGCTGAAATGATGGACAACTGTGCAACTATTTGTTGTTTCTACCATGTGTCAAAAATTGATTTGTTGCAAGGATTTGGCACCCTATTGGCACACTTTAAATGGTTGCATGTGGTACACTCAAGCATGTTAGAAGATGACTTGGCACAAAAGGTCGCGAAAGAGTACACGAGGGAAGGGTGCGTGGAAGAAAATAAAGGAAAGAGTAGAGGGATGTGTGTGCGACGCGCATGGGGAATGAGGAAAACTACGAGAAGAGAATGCATGGTCAAGGTACAACCATTACAAAAAGATGGGTGTGGCATGTGAGAGGGCCAAGAACTTAGCTTATTGAAGCAAGTGTGAGACGCGCATAGGGTGAAGAAGTTGCTTAGAAATAAAGTGAATGTGTAGAAGGTGAACAAAAGGAGGAGTGGAACAAAGAGGAAAAGAAAAATGGAAGGAGAGAGTAGAAAGCACACAAGGGAACTTGAGGAAAAGAAGGGGCACCAAGGGGTTGTGCCAATTGAATTTGAGTGCGTGCAACCTTCAATGAGGAACTGAGAGCCAGAATGTGTATGCAAGTTATCTAAATCACTATAAGAGTTATTTGGATAACAAATTTGGTGACTTTTGGGGCCATCTCGCTTATATGAAGAAGATCAGTAGCCTAGAGCATCCATTGGGCATGAAGTCTTCTTATGCAATCATGAAACTACCATTGTAGTCACTTGAACGATCATTTCTTGACTCTATTATGAATTTTGCAACTACTAAAAGAAGCTTTACATTCTGGAAGCAATAGAAGAGCGTGCACAAGAAGCACATGAGAAGAAATAACTATGTACAAAAAAATAATGTGCACACAACACACTTGGAGGAATTGAAACTATTCTAATATATATAAAATGATGCAGCAAACTTAATGGAAGGGCATGAGATAGATCTCATTTATTGGGATTTACAGGGCACCTCCATCAAGACGAGTTAACTCAAAAGAGTTAGCCTCCTTGTAGGAACCCGATGATGTATGAGACACTCTAAAGTGCATCAAACTTTGAATGACCTCTTGGTTTAGGTCATCAGCATCCCATTTTAAAACCAAGTATCTAATCTTGAAAGATTGAGGCCTAGCCTTTCTGTCGAACCATTTCTTTGTTGCTTCTGATGCTTTGTTATAGCTTGATCATGACAAAGTTCCTTATATCTTCAAGACCAAACAAATTTTCCATTTTGATTTTTCTCTGGTCTATGCCTTCAAATTCCACATCTTTGCAAGCGCCAATGAGTTCAAATCTAGTGTCAAAGGAAGGGTAGCCTCCTTACCATAGACAAGATTGTAAGGTGAATTTCCTATTGCCATTTTGACTGTGATTCTATCTTCCCAGAGCATGCGCGAGACCTTTGTATGCCACTATGTTTGGTTGATGTTCATTGTGTGCTTTATAATTCTGATTAGGTTCTTGTTTATTGAATCTACTAGACCATTTCCTTAGGGGTAATAGTTAGAAGAGGTTTTTAGATAAATGCCTAGATTTAGAGCCTAATAAGTGATTTTTTTCCCAAGGAAAGCTTTTGCATTATCAGAGATAATGGTTTGAGGAACTCAAACTTGTGACTATACCTTCGAGAATGTTAAGGATGACCGAATCGGTTAATTCCTTGAGTGTGAAAAATTCTGTCCCATCCGGTGAAGTAATATGTAGTCATTAACACCCACTTATGTCCAATGCTTGAAGGCGGATTGATAATGTGTATGAAGTCGAGACCCCATTACGCAAAAGGTTGATATACCTGGATTGGTCAAAGGGGAGCGCTACCAATATTTTCTTTCCGTAAAGAAAGCACATTCCTTTCATTTTTGTCCCACTTGTGTGCATATGCAAACAAATTAGGGTAAAAATACATGCTATTATGATTTTCATTGCTGCATTTTTGGTAGAGAAGTGTCCACTAAAGAATCCATCATGAAATTCTGCTAACACTTTTTCAGTCCACACTGCTGTTGATACATATTAACAACACACTATCAAGGTTGTTCTTGAAGATAATTTCATCAATCAACACATAAGGGATAGATTGTAACCTTAGATGTATTCTCTTTTCCTTATTTAAAACAGGAGGGTATGCACCCTCGGAAAGGAATGTGATCATATCCTTCTTCTAGTCATGCATTCTAGGATCTATATTCTACTCAAGTTTTGCACACGGGAGGTCCTCATCCGTAAATAAGGAAGCCTCGGATTCATTCTCGCGCATCCTCAACAATTTGCTGCAGAGTGTGCTACCTCTTACCAATTTTTGGCCTTGATAGTCACATCATACTCCAAGATTTTGGTTACCCATCATGCTCTTTTCTCACTTATTTATGCTCCCATGATGAAGTCTCTAACATAAGAGTGAGAGAATAACACCTTAATATGATTGGTGGTGAGCATACTCTTGAATTTATTGAGCACGTGCATGATGGAGAAGACCTTATTTTACTTGTGACTATATCTTAGTTCATAGTTCTTAAATATATGGATGAAGAAGGTCATTGGTTGTTCCAACCCTTGGTCATTTTCTTGTGTTAGGACAAAAATAACACTCACATAAGTACCATAAGCATAAAGGATGAAATCATTTGAATAATCCAGATTGATGAGTGTTGGCGTGCAAGCAATTTCTTGCTTGATTTTGTTAAATATTTCTTTTCCTTCTACTGTCCATATGAAGGCTATGTCCTTTTTGAGCATCAAGGTGATGGGCCGAACCAGTCCCGAAAAGTTAGGGATAAAATGCCTAACATAATTGAATTTTCCAAGGAAGGACTTTGTAGTTCCTTTTTGTGCACTTTAGTAGGGAAAGAGCTATAATGGCTGAAACGTGCTCAAGATCAAGTGTGATACCATCCTTTGAAATATATTTTTATAAGCCTTAGGATTCATTTTCTATTTAGTGCTATTTTTAGTGCAAGTGGGAGGAGGTGAAATTTCATTGCCTCATTTACCTGTTTTCTTACACCTTTCATTATTCCTCTTGATGGTAGAATCCTACAATTCTAGTGGCGTAGATCCTTGGTTGTTGGAAGCTTGTATTCCTTCAGCTTCTTTGGAAATTTCTCCAATTTCCATTTTCCCATTAGAATAACCCAAACCTACAAACTGAGGTGGATCCTCTACTTGTATGGGGTTAGCATCACCTTGTCTATTTTCACCAAGGTGTTTTCTGTTATATCCCATCTTAACCATTAGCTTAGAACCAATTCCCTTAGTGTGTTTTTCAAAATGAACCAAAGGAATATCTAAAACTATGTGAGAGGAAGAATTAAAATGTGAACAACTTATAATGCATTCTATCATAGTACTTGCATCTATTTTGGAAGGCATTTCCTTCTTGTGTCCACCTTGTTGTAGCTTTTTTAAGAGGAATCCTTGGTTTGTATTTCTTCCCGCAACTCTTTAACAAAACCCATCAAATTCTTTCTCTATTCAAGCATCTCGCGACATATTCCTCTTTCTTGGTTATAAAGGATTGTGGTTTAGATTTTAACTCGCACTATTTCCTCTTCCAATGAATAAAAATTGGCTCTCATGAAAGAGTTTTCTTCTTGGAGTTGATAATTAATGAATTCAAGCTCATCAAGATTATCTTGCTTAGATAACTTTCCCATGATTTCCTTATTCCTGCAAACACAACTTTCCTTCCACACAATTGAACTGCACAATATAAGTAAGTCCAAAATGTCTACAAATCTGAAACCAAATATGAAAAATGTAATCTACATGAAAACTAAAATCAAGAGTTTTCACACACACTCAAAAGCTATTCCGACAATCTAACTGCTCTAATACTAGTGATCCGAAAATTAAAAATACACTTTGAATCGACTTAAAAATTCCTTGTGTGCATCTAATTTAAAAATACATATTTAATTAAGTCTTTTAATATCCATTAAATATCTCATTTTAATGCGGAAATCATGAGTTTGAGTTTGAATGTATTTGACCGATCATACTCCGAAATGAGAATGGATTTATTATTAAAAATTCAACTTCATCAAAAGGAAATTAAATTAAAATATTTACTTTTCTCAATTAAATAGCTGTAACATAAAATAAGAGAAAAACATTGACACTCGATATGTTTATGGGGTTCAAAAACTGGGCCTACATCCACGGGTTTGTGATGAACCAATCCATAATAATGTTAAAATTCAAATACAATAACATTTACATTCAACCAATAATGAATCAAAATATGCAAATATGTGTTATCAGACCTTCAAAGAACTTTAATGGAGCTCATAACCTATCCTTTACCTTCATGATCCACTTGCAATTGTGTCTCCCTTTGGTTCTACACCTTTGTGTGACTTAAAAAAAAAAAAATCTATCACAAAATATCCAAAATAAGAAAATGATCACACCATCGCGATCATCTCAAAATTATGAACAATTTTCATATATAACTCGAGATCTAGTTTTGAGTGGAAGTGCCTCAAAACTTAGCTTGAATGCAAACTGCCTCTTCTCCCCCTTAACATAGTCTCTACCTAAGTGCTATTTAAATAAGACCGAGCTCTATTTCATCTCATCCGAGATTGTATTCGAGTTAGTTGGGTGGATAAGACTTTGAGAGAAGAGATCATGGGTTCAAAACCCAACAATCTACATTTTGACGCGGTGTTTGGTTGCATTATGGGTGTAATGTCCCACATTCTCACTAAGAAGGAGGGGATTTGCATTCAAAATGGGCTTAGCCACCCTATTCCCATGTGGCTTAGGCCACATCTATTCCACCTTTTGTTGCACCAAACAAATATGGTGTCATGTATATTTGAATCGCCCAAGGTTGGGCTGGATGGTGACTTGCCATGGCATATTGGATAAATGTGTTGAATGTATTCGGTGGGTTTATTGGCAGTTCAAACGACGAGCTCCTCGTTTCTCATTGTTGATAAGTGTGATACCACTAAGTTGTATATTGAGTTAAACGTGCATGTAGAACCATTCAATGGGAGATAATTTGATATGGCCTCCGATCTAAGTGGAAATAATACCAAGTATAATTAATAGTAAACTTAGTCAATTCCAAAACATTATAATTGGAAATAGCATAGTAAGATGGTGAATAATTACAAATGTAATATAAAATTTGACCATACAATAATATGATATTCCAATAATGTAAATATGGCTATACAGACCACTTGTCAATCATCGATAGGAAAATTGGGTAATTTCAAACTCATGGTGGCAAGCCATGTGGTGTCTTGAGGATGCACCACATTGGAAATCAATATATAAGTCCTCACGATGGCTAGGCTCCTTCCATTACAAAAGTTGATCCTCTTGTTTCAACAAACAACTTTTACACCTGACGAAGACTGGAGGTTGCAAAACCAATACTTAGTTTTTATCTTCTTTCTCCTTTTTCCACTTGTCCACTACTGATTGAGCCACTTGTCCAATTGTGCACATGTCCACATCACCATGGACCTGTTGACCAATGTTGACCTTTTGGTTGACCAAACTTTGACTGGACCTATCTTGAGCTCAGAGTGTCTATTTTCCACATTCTTATAGTCGTCAGAAATATCTCTAAAGGATAAACTCGTATTTTAATGGTTTAGGGAATTTTAGGGAAAATTTGACACTTTGAAATTAACCCCCGATCGGAAGAGAAACCACTACATGGGAAGAAGTCAAAGTTTAGCTCTAGTGGATTCAGTGCACAATATTCGGAGATAACACTAATGGAATGGAGCACACATTAACATTATAAAAGGAGAAGGGAATGGCTCTACCAAAAACCTTCGAGGGGTGTAACACCAAAAATGATTCCAGTGAAGAGGATGAGGCCGTATGATCGACATATAATTGGAAGAGAAAATGAAAGGTGAAAATGGTCCAACATATAGATAAGGAAACAAGCTACAAACACCTCAATATCGAGACACCTATTAGATTACGCGAGGTGATTTATAGAAAGGAATTGACAATGAACCATAAAACTAGCTCTTGAAATCAATTAATGTCAATATTGGCATAGTAGAGGCAACCGAAGATAACGATTATTGGTCCGTGGGAGAGGCGAAAAATAATACAAATTTTATGTGAAAATAAAGACCTCTTCTTGTGTAGCTACTAAAAATGAAGGGCGTGCATCCTTCCCCGTGAAGATACACATAAATTTGGTAGAGGGAGATAAACAAATGTGAAAAAGGCTATACCCGATGAATCCCAACTGCGCACAAAATTTAAAGAAGAAATTGACAAAATGCTTTCAAAGTGGGGTGATAATTCCAATGGGTAAGTTCCAGGTGAGCATTATCAAGAAGGATGACCACATCACGATATGCATTGATTATAGGAAATTGAATACGGTATGCATTGTAGATCCATTTTCACTCCCTTCACAAAAGAGATCTTGGATGTGTTTTTGGGAAAGAAATATACACCTTCATAGATGGGTTTTTAGGTTATCACCAAGTGTAAATAGTTGAAGAGCATTACTAGAAGCCATTGTTTGCAAATAGAATAGGATCATTTTCCTAAACTATAATTACATTTGGGCTCGGGAACACACCTACGATGTTTCGTGTATTGTTGTGGCTGCATTTGAAGATTTAAACTCCTGAGATTTTTACAAGTCAAGGATGATTGTGAAAGCTTGTGCCTAATGTTTGAGAGATGCCTCCAACTCCAAATATCACTTAACCTTAAGAAATGTGTCTTTGGAACTCCTTTTGGATGTTTCTTGTACATATTATATGAAAGGATGGAATTTTGGTAGACCCAATGAAAATAATAGTTATTATCCAACTCAAGGTGTCACAAACACAATGGGATGTGAGCGCATGCCTTGGGCATTGTGGTTACTATTGCAAATTCATCAAGAGCTATGTCAATATAGTCATGCCTCTGTAAAAATTTATAAAGAAATAATGGGAGTTGGAGTGGAAAGAGGACTAACAAAAACCTTTGAGGAGTTAAAGGAAAAACTCTCCAATGTTCACATTCTACAATTTCTAGATTAGACAACTTGTTTCCATGTACATGTTGATGCATTTGGAACAATGGTTGGGGTAATTATTTTGTAACCAGGAAAAATGATAGTGGTCATCTAATTTTATTTGTGAGTACAAAGCTTATCCCCGCATGAAAAAAACTATACCACTATAGAGTGCAAAGGGCTCTCCATGGTCTATGTACTTCAAAATTTTAGGAAATACTTGTTAGAAAAACCCTTTTTTTGTACAAACCATATGTTTTTCAAGTTCATGGTAAATAACGTAGTTCTACATGGAAGAATATGAAAGTGGATAATATTATTACAAAAGTTCCAATTCTCGAGTAATAGTGAAAATAAGAAAGAGCCATGCATGGCTTGATAATCTGTCACGCATCACTAGTAATGGAAAGAAAAATAATATTGAATATGGCATGCTAGATGCCCAACTACTACAAAATAAGAGAGTGCTGAATGAACTGAACGACATCACACTCTTCCTCTAATTTGATCGGCTCTAGAAAATTGGAGGGCACAACAAAATATGTAGTTGGTTGTGAAAGCTATGCCATACCAACTTATCGGTTGGGAGTTGTAGAAAATGGGAAGAGACAAAGTGCTTTGTGAAGATGCATGATGGACCACAAGAAAAAATTATTATAAGGGAGGAATATGAAGGGATTGAGGGAAGTAACTATGTTGGTAATGCCACTTTGCCACGCACGAAAAATATTGACGACAAGTCTTTGATGGAAAAACTTGTTCCATGATACCAAGGAATATGCACATAAATGTGATCAATGTTAATGGGTTGGGAAACCTAGCAAGTGTAATAAAATGTTGTAGTGCCTAGTCCTCTCATAGGAGACATTTGAAAATTGGTTTATTGAATTTGTCGGACCCATCAACTCAATTGTGTAGTAAAATGATGTAGATATATAATCACTACAAATTACCTTACTTGTTGGCCGAGGCCACGCCAATAAAGGATTGCAAATTCATGATGACTATCGGGGTCATGTGGGAGAATATCATAAGCATATATGGGTGTCCATTAAGTGTCACAAGTGATAGGCAAACACATTTTATAAATGAGATGACACAAGTATTATTATCCAAATTTATGATCACACATAATACAATAATGCCTTACCACCCACAAACAAATGGAAGGGTGAAAGCATTCAAAAATATTTTGAGTAATAACATCATTAAAATCTATGTGGTCAAGAAAATACTAGGATGATAAGGTTTCCAAAATTTTATGGGCATATTGAATCGCATACAACACATTGAACAAAACCACACCATTTTAGTTGGTGTTTGGCGCAGAGGCATTACTATCCATTGTGTTTATGGTGAGGAGTCCATATTAGAGTTCCTAAAAATCTCTTCAAGTTGGGTGAAATTAGGGTTTATGCACAATGGAGTTAGGGTATAGAGAAACTGTGGCAAAAGGCATGACATGATAGGAATGTAAAGAAAAAAAAATTCACAAAGGGTGCCCTAGTTCTTATCTATGACTCCAAATTCACACACCACCTAAGAAAGTTACATAATCATTGGTTAGGCCGTTATGAGGTACATAAGATCTTTCCCACAAGGGAATTTAAACTAGAAATTCTCGGTGGATATTTATTGTAAGGTTACTTCAATGGAAGTAGACCAAATCCTTACAATCCATGAAGGTCCTATTTGTAACATGAATAGGCATATGCTAACAGTTAGTGTTATTGAAAAAAATTTGACATACGCCCTTGTTTTTAGAATCACTTAAAAATTCCCTATCCTCAATATATGACATCATGTCTACATGTATTTATGATGAATTAGGCGGGGGCCACATGAAATTTTAATGCATTATTTAATCTATGTAACATTAAGTGGTTTTGTGGAATTCTTTACTCTATCGGTGTTTATTGATTTGTGGAAAGAATATATATATATATATATATATATATATATATGGCATCTTGTTTGTTAAATTGGTTTCATGTTTTCGATAATGGAGATCAAGTTTCGTTTTGTGATATCATTTTTTAGTTTTCAGGCTCGCATGATGGTATATTTTTCTTTCCATTCTCGGAAATGATTTGTTTAAGTGACATGATGAAGATGTGGTGAGGTTTGAAATAATTATTGTTTTTTCTAAATTAATTTATAGACTGCCTCTTCACACATTTTGATAATCTTACGATTGGTTTCAACCATGTTAGTAAGTTTGTTGAGTCAAAGTAAGTGATTTTGATCATGTCATCCAACACTATTTTTTAACCTAAAGTTTGATATATAGATGAGGTGGGAATTTTTTTATTTCCATATGAAAGTGGTTAGAAGGAGATATATTAAGTGTCTACTATGTCAGATTAGTATGAGTGAAGCAATCTTGATCGACGAATAGATAACTAGTTGGTGGAGGAGGTTCTTTAGATCCCCCTAATGAGGGAGGTTGAATATAGAGAGAGGGGATCTCCCGGATATATAGAAAGGGTAGGGGTGGAGGGGCTACCCTAAAGATCAAATATCTCACCTATAGTGAGATAGGTGCATGAGGTAGGTGTGTTTTTCTACATTCTTTATCAAAGATATAGAGAAATTATCCGGTAGGTGAGGGTGGGGTGAGGAATAGTGGGAAGACCCCACCTCTAGTTATATATATGATTATTAAAGGGGTACCTCTGAGCCTATATATTCTCTATCTAGGAGGGCCCCTATCCGAACTATGGGGCACTCCCTGCCCTCTCTCTATATTCTGAATTACTATATAAGTGGGGGCTTCCACTATCTGGATATACTAGAAAACCTATCGAATAGACAACCAATCTATATTTGGGTGTTATATAGATAGGGCTATACTATCTGGGATCTAGCATCTCACCTAGCCTATCCAAATTGAAGTTATAAGGTAATGTGGGTAAAAATATATAGATAAGGGGGATATAAACCAATCTCCCCAAGCCGATCGCTTATATGCCATATGTAGATAGGCCCCTTATAGATAGAGGGAAAGGGTGTAAGGGTAGATTGGCCCGAACTATAAGATATAAAGACGTAAGATATAGAGACGAGATATAGAGAGGGGGATTTCCTGGTCGGGAGGGGGTGTTGGTCCCGACCTCCCATCCGAGCAAGGGGGGGGGCCGATAGATATAATCTCGGGGTTCCAATTTTGTGTTTCTCCCCTATCTATATATGGGTGTCCCACCCCTATATATATATGGGGCCAATGACCCTATTTCTCTATCTCCCTCTATATCAAATTCACTTCAATGGGCTTGATTTGGTATGACCTATATAGATATGGGGGTAGTTCTCTATAGGGGGCCACCTAATCCGGCCCTGGGTTGGTCGTTGCCTTTCATTTGTGCTCCTGTAGGATAACAGGGTTGTTTGGCTCCATGGTGCCAATGCCATATAGATATATTCGGGGTCTCGACAGACTATCGTGGATATTTTGATTTTCAAAGTATTTTTGGCTTTGTTCATTGGTAAGCATGGAGGTGGTGGTTTTGTAGTGGTTTAGCTTGTAGTGATTGCATTGAATGTGTACATGGGCATTAACTCAACCTTGAAAATGATTTCGATCTATGATGAACTTGGAAGCTTGAGATATTTTGTGGTTGTGTTATTGGGTATTCTGTTTAAGAGCTTTATCAAGATGTTAGTCATGTTGCTATGCGTTTGGGTCCTCCATTTCAAGTGAGTACATGATGATATTTCATAGGTATGTTTCTCTTGGATAAAACAAAATGAAGTTACCCAAATTTGGCTCGTTTTCATGCATGCATGCATTATTTTTGGGTCTGTGAGTTTGTATTTTTTGATGAAACCGGTGGTATGTGGTTATTGAAGTATTTTTGTAATATTTAGTTTATTATTTTTATTACCTACATTCTAAATGTTTTCACCTTTGAAAATAATGAAATGGGTAAAGATTATTTAGTAAGAAAAAGTATTTTATTTGGGCTATGAGGTTGATTTTTAATTCAATACAATTTTTTTCGAGACCCAGGTTTGAGCTCGACTGTTATGGAAAATGAGAATGGTGTAATATTTCTTCCGTATTTTTTAATTTAATCTCTTATCTCTAAGCGAGTTGGTCAAAGATTTTAGATGGCTTGAGTTATTCTTGAAAATGGCCTTTTTGTGCTGTGTGGGTCGTTTTGTTGAAAATATGAATTTTGAACTTGATAAGCAATCAAATCTACTCACTTTTGGATACATAATGGGTACTAAATTTTTGGTTTTCGTGTATGAGCTTTTGTGTCATTTCTAAGAAAGATGTGTATTCAAAATGTGTTATGAGTCATGAAATGTGGTAAACAAATTTGCAGTATTAATAGTCTTGCTTGGTAATCGATATTTGTGTATGGGGTTTGGTTTCATTTACACTGTTTTACTTATATATAATCTATTTCTTATAACGAGAGGTTATTTTAATACAGTGATTCAAATCAGTCATTCTTTCTCGCTTTGATTTGATTGTTTTCATTTGAAAAATGTGAAGTTTTTAAGAGGCATGAATATAAAATGAAAGAGTGTAGAGAAAAGGAAATGATTTTGAAGTGTTGTTAAAATATTGGTGAAGTTTGTATTAATATGGAGTTATTGAAGTTTAGTTTGATTGAAATAGTGTTTAAATTTTCTTTCCAAGTGCTTGATTGCTATTAAATGATAATTTCATTAGTTAAGTGGTTGCACACTGTCATCATTTTATTTGTTATGTTTGTAAATTGGGGTATTTTTAGTTCACTCTATCTTGAGAGTATATTTGAACTTGTGAAGTTATCTTGATTAAACTTGTTTAGTAAATCTTGTTGTTCAAATTAGCAGCACTCTGGATGCAAATCAAGGTTCTGAATTGATGCTTTAGGCATCCAGTGTGATTACACAACATGGAAACCTCTCTCCAAGTGTGGGACTTGTGAAAATGAGAGAAGAATCTCGAGATTAGAGGCTGGTTCCTCAAACTCCTCTGATTTAGATCTATATTTTACACAACTACAGAGGTTTAGATCCTAATCCTACTCTAAATTATAAGGAGACAGGGATAAAAATGTAAAAATGAAACTAAACTAAAGATGGTGATGCACCAAAAGGAGTGGTGAAACATTTTTGCCATGTAAATAGACACAAATTCATGAAATGCAACAAGGGAAAACATACACAAGCTGATAGATGTAATTAGAGGTCTTAAAATGAAGTAAAACAATACAAACAGAGGACTGAAAGCATTCACAGAGTTTACACTGTCAATTCCATGTAAAAATCTCTTGCATTCCACCCTCAAAGAGGTATAAACCTGCTACAATACTTGAAAAAGGTCTGATTCTTACAACTATCACTTGCTGGAGGTGAAAGAAGAAGTTTTCTATGCCAAAAAGTGTTCAACCATGAAGAAATGAGCCAAATCTGGCTTTTACAGTACATGGGTCGAGCCCAGGAGAGAGAAAACATGAAAACGCATGGGAGCCATCCCTCATTGATGGAAAATGCATTAAAATAGCATGGAGGACCTTACAAACCCATACCCTGTCATTTTTGACCATATTGGAGAAGAATGCGACCCATTCTATATTAAATTTGGTTGTTGAAATGTCATTTCTAGCCATGGACATGTACCAGAACCGTTTTTGAATTTTCTCTCTCCAAACTGAAATAAATTAGAAATTGACCATGGAATCATGTAGAGAATTTTAACAGCTTTCCAATGATATAAAGAACGTGAAAATCTGAGCTCTGGATCAAAAGATATGATCGTTTGAAGATTTAGGGCAAAAACGGCCCAAAAACGGATCGGCGGGAATTTTTTCAAATTTTACCTTTTTTTGTCTTTGGAAAATTTTTCAAAATTCCCGCACTCCGCTGGTCGGATGCCACGTGGCAAGCTCTGATTCGCTCTGGAATTCTCTCTCCTTCTCTTTTCCGCGGGTTTTCCTTTGAAAATCGACCTTTTTATACTCTTTTGGAAAAATTTTCATATTTGCCTCCGACCCCCGAACTCCTCTGCCACGTGGCAGCTTCCTATTGGCTGCGGGCCTCAAATGGGAAAATTTTCCACAAAAACTCCGCCGAGCCATAACTTGAAAAATATAAGGAGTTAGGAGGCAAACTTTACCTTTCTGGAAAGCTGAGAGAGAGCTCTATCTGATGGTGCCATTTCCAAAAAGCCTTGAGTGCCTGAAAATAAAAAAATGTAGACTGAGGCACAAGAGAGGCAAGAACACAAGGAGTTAGCCACAAAAACGAGCTGGGGCACCATTTTGGATAACAATTTTGGTGACTCAGAGGGGTCATCTGCCTACTAGATGAAAATACTAGTTGCCTGAAGCAGTCCATTGGGCATGGAGTCATCAAATATTCTGTTTAGAACCTCAACTGACTTAGAATGTGCAAGGAGGAAGATGGAATATCACATGATGGAAGCAAGGACTGCAAAACATCTCCAGGGACAACAAGCTATGCCAAAGCACTTAGGGAAAGAAAAACTAACCTACAGCAAAACAATGTGCAAAGCACTTGGAGGAATGAAAATCTAATCTAATATTTACGAGGTGGTAAATTTCCCTCTAGAAGCAACACTTGAGATAGATTCCATTGACTGGAATCTGCAGTTCTTCACTATCCAATAGGCCAATTGGAAAGCATTGCTTGTTCTTACACTTCGTGACCATGTATGGGCCACTCCAAATGGCATCAAATTTTGAATACCTTCTCGGTTTTGCTCTATCCACATCCCATTTCAACACTAGATCTCCAACCTGAAAAGATCTATCCTTGGCCTTCCTATCAAAGGTATTTTTGATAAAAGCTTGATCCTTTTCCATTACTTGGGATGCCTGATTTCTGACCTCCTGTAGCTCCATCAACTCTGCATATCTCACCTCCATGGGCTCAAACTCTAGCAACTATAATTGCTTCATGAGTTCCAATGTTGGAAATTCAAGTGACATGGGCAAGATTGCCTCTCTTCCATAAACAAGATTGAATGGAGAGTTACTTGTGGATCTCTTGGGAGTTATCCTATCAGCCCATAAGGCTGATTTCAGTTTGGTATGCCAAGACCTCTGATTCTCATCAAGAGTCCTCCTAATGATCCTCAACAAGTTATTATTTGTAGACTCGGCCTGGCCATTACCTTGAGGGTAATAGTTTGATGAAGTGCTTAGGTAGATCCCGTTCTTGACAGCCCACTCAGTCACCTTGGATCCAATGAATGCCAATGCATTATCTGAGATTATTGTAGCAGGTATACCAAATCTGGTTGCTATCCCCTCATAAAAGTCTAAGATGCTGAACTCATTTGCTTCTTTGAGTGCTACTGCTTCAATCCACTTGGTGAAGTAGTCCATGGCTGTCAAAATCCATTTGTGCCCTTGACTTGAATTAGGATTAATGACTCCAATGAAGTCCAAACCCCATTGCATGAATGGATGGTCAACTGAGATTGGATGCAATGGAAGGGCAGCAAGTCTCTCTTTTCCTGTGAAGAATGCACAATTCTTACACCTCTTGATCCATGCATAGTAATCACTTTGAAATTTTAGGCCAATAATAACCAACCTTCATGATTTTAGAGTGTCACTCTCGGTGCAAAATGAACACCAACCGATCCACCATGGAACTCTTCCAACACCCTATGAATCTGATTTGTGCTAATGCATCTCAACAAAGCACTCCATTCACATATTTCTTGAACAAAACTCCATCAACAATGGCATATGGGATAGCCTCGCAATCAAGTGTCTTCTTTGGGTCTTGTTCATCTCCGGAGGGCATAGGCCTGTGCTTAGGAAGTGCATTATACCTTGGGTCTAGCAAGGAGTGGGGGCAACATTGTTTTCTTCTTGAGTACCACATGGCTCATGGCTGTCTTGAATCAGAAAACAACCTCTCCTTCATTGCATGCTTCTTTTGCTTCTCCAAACCAGCTGCTCACACAATCCTTTTCCTCTTACCAGCTTGGTGATTTTGATCTCAATGTCATACTCCATGACACGGGTGATCCAACCTGCCCTTTTCTCGTTCAAATCTTTGTTGAGGAGGAAGTCCTTAACCCCAGCATGTGAGACCAGCAACTGGACCTTGTTGTTTGAGACTAAATGCTTGAATTTCTTCAAGCTTCTGATTACTGCCAGCACATGCTTCTCAATAAAAGAGTACTTCACCTCATAGTCATCTAGGCTCTGGCTGAAGAAGGCAATTGGCTGCTCATCATTATCCTTGTTCTGCTGTACCAAAATGGCAGAAATAGTGTCATTACCTCCAAATGCATAGAGGATGAAATCCTTGGAGAAGTCCGGGTTGATGAGAGTTGGTGCTTGAGAAATGGCTTCTTTGATTGCTTCAAAACTCTCCTTACCTTCTGCTGTCCACTTGAAATCCATGCTCTTCTTTAACATTTTGGTGATGGGCTTGACAAGGGCTGCAAAATTTGGGACAAACCTCTAAACAAAGTTTATCCTCCCCAAGAAACTTTGAAGGGCTTTCTTGTGGCTTGGTAATGGTAGTGCTCTTATGGCTTCGACTCTCTCTGGATCAATTACTAATCCTTCTTTGGAGAAAATATGGCCAAGGATCTTTCCTTCATGTGCAAGAAAGATACACTTCTTAGGATTCAAAGACACTCCAAATTTCCTACACCTTGTGAAAACTTGTCTCAAATGAGAGAGGTGGTCTGCTGCATTTTTGGAAAAAACAGTGATATCATCAAGGTAAATCAGCACCACGTTGTTAATCAAACCTTTGAACACCATGTCCATTGCTCTTTGGAAGGTAGCACTTGTTGGACAGCCCAAATTACATCTTCCCGTATGCAAAAGTCCCCCATTTGGTTGTGAAGGCTGTCTTGAACTGGTCTTCTTCCTTCACCATAATTTGATTGTAGCCGGAGTAGCCATCAAGTAGTGAAAACCTCTCGGAGCCAGCCACAACTTACAAGATTTGCTCCATGGAAGGGAGTGGGTAATGGTCCTTGAGAGATGCTTTATTTAAGTCTCTAAAATCAACACACAATCTGATCTCTCCACTCTTCTTCTTCGACTGGAACCAAGTTGGCAACCCAACTAGAATGCTTGATTGGGAATATGATTCTTGACTCAATCAGCTTGTCCAATTCTTTCCTCATGAGAGGCTCCATGTGTGGATTGACTGGTCTTTGTTTCTGGCTTTGACAGGCTTAGTATTTGGATCCAATTCAATGGTATGCTTGAGCTAAGTTGGGATTGATACCTTTCAAATATTCATAGCTCCATGCAAACACATCAGGGAACTCATGACACATTTGTATAAACTCATACCTTTCTTGATCAGTTGTCATCTTTCCAATTTGTAATCGTTTGTTCTCTTCTACCAAGATGGATACTGAATCCTCTCTCTTGACCTGAATGTTTGCTTTCTCCTTTCTAAATTGATCATTGGGATTAAAAATGGACTCCAAAGTGATAAGTCCCTTGGGCAGCTTGTTAGTTCTCAGCTGTACCACTTGGTCACCATACTGCTGTTCCAATTTTTCTTGATTCTTAGCTGAGAACTCAGCTTCTTGTAAGAAATGGATGATTTGCTGTTCATTCTCAAACACTTGACAAATGACATTGTTATCCGGCACTGAAGGCCTCACAATCACGTGGATGTTTGGTTGTACCTTGTCTTGTTGAATGCTTTGCACAATGTCAAAGGTTGCCCCTACTGCTAAGCATGTCGCAGCTGACTTTGATTCTCTTTCCTAGGAATGGATTTGATGCTAAAACCCTCAAAATATTCCATGAGGTCCCACACCCTATTCTTGTAGCACCTGAGTAGATCATTCTTGGCAGCATGCTATCCCTTGACCTGATTTACAATCAATTCACTGTCACCAAAGACTTGCAAGTTCTTTATTTTCTTCTTGATTGCCCAATGCATCCCTTGCATGAAGGCTTCATATTCAGTAGTGTTATTGGAGCATGCAAACTGAAATCTAAAAGCTGAATAGTACCTTACTCCTTGAGGTGAAACAAGCATGGCTCCACCTCCTGCACCTTGTCTACTTCTTGATCCATTAAAAAACAGCTGCCATACCTCATTGTCATCCTTGTGGTTTGGCTTGGTGATGTTAGGAATAGGCTGATTTTCTTCATGTATACAATAGACCCCTAGCTCAGATTCTTCTACTTCTTGATAAGGATCAAAAGCATGTACCTTGTTTTCCCATTCATCAAGAGTTAGATCCGGGATGCTCCCAACCTTGGTGTCAGCTTCATCGGTGCTTGGGTGGTCTTCTTAATCAAATGATAAACAATTGGCGTTGATCCGACTTGGAGTGTAAGGCTCAATGTGGAAGTTTGCAATAGGTTCAGACCTGATTGTAGCCTTAGTTCCATACCTCGTTCTGAACAACATGTGTGACCAATCAGTAGACAAATATCCCCCAATCTTGGCTGTGAAGTCCCTTGACAAGCATAGGGCAAAGAGTGGTGGAAGGTCTATGACTGATACATCTTGTGAAACAACAACATTTGGACATGCATGCAAGGTAAGACTCAAGTTTATAATCACCCCAACTATTATTCTTGCTGTCCCATCTAGCTTTGCACTACCCCTTTGGATATGGTTTCATCTTTGGAGCCCTAGGCATCAGCTATTTGTTTAGGCATCACCGAGCTACTTGCCCCGAATCTATCATGCAATTGTGCACTAACGATTTTCAATGATTAATGAAACATAGAAAGGAGGGGGCTTCAACATTTTACCTTGCTGTCCTCCATGATTTCCCTCAGGCTAGGTAGCATTTGTGAGCACTTTCTCTTGCATTTGAACTTGCTAATTCGAAGTTGGCCAGTCCTTCATGGCAGCTTGTAACAAGTCTCTTTGGCCTGGGATAGATAGGGATTCCCACATTGATATATTAACATTTGTCTTCTTCATCTGATCAATGATACTGAATGGTGATGAAGGATCTCTTTGCTGTCCCTTTGCTTGTACATTCACTCCTTGCACGTGGGTAGCAATAACTGGTATTTGAGTTGGTCTAGGAGCTGTTCTTGGCTGCCCTTGTGCATTTGAAATTGGATTTTACTTGCCAACCATTTGTGGAGCCATGGAAGGTTGTGGATTGGTTGGAGCTAATGGTTGTTCTTCACCCAAATTCCTTCTTTTTGACCTTGTGTTGGCTGCAACACCTTGGGAAACTGCCTGATTCATGCCACAAAAATCCTCTGCTTGCCAATTTACCAACGTGGTGTCATTTGGGGCTGATTGCTGTTGGAATGTTTCTTGTTGTTGGCTATTTCCTTGACTGCCCTCACCCTCCACACCAGTAGTTGTCACCATTAATGCTTGATTCAAAGCACCATTGAAGCACATGGATTGGTTATGAGGTTCATTGCATGGAAAACACCAGTCATACTCTTGAGCAATGTTGTTTTGTGTTGGCACCAATGCCTTAGAGGCAGATATGACATTTGGATTGTAGGGCTGAAATGGTCTATTAGCAGGAGGCCTTGTTTGATTCATATTTGCAGCTGGATTAGGTGGTCTTTGTGGTTGGTATGGCTGTGTGTTAGGCTAAGCTTGGGGTTGGTAAGAAGGTCTAAAACCTTGGGCTTGTTGCCTCTTGAGTAACTAGCTCATTGCCTAGGTTTGCACTTGCTTCATGACTTCTTGAAGCTCATTTGGGGCACTTGGAGATGAAGTAGAAGATTCATTTGAACTCTGATTTCTAGGAGTGGGAGAAGGAGCCAAATTAGGTGCTTGATTGGTATTTGGACTCTCTAAACTTGGAAACAATGGCATGGGAGGTCTAAGGGCTAGTTGCCACTCGGATCAAAAAATTTTCAGCCCTAATGGCAATGCTTTATAAGCCATAGGGATAGTTATGCCTCCCATGGACTGAATCAACATAGAAATATCAGAATTTAGAGCTTTGAGATAGTAGAGATGTTGGTCAAAAAATGCATCGCGCAAGCTATGGATAAACGGGCCAACGGTGTTGCAGGGCTTAGCCCCTCTTTGAGACAGCAAAGCGAAACTGGTTTATTGCTACTTCTACTAGCAGGAACCTATGCAAGTCTCACAGATTCTGCCTTCGGGGGTTGGGATCTCATCCCAGTAGAGTGTTCTGGGTTGCGAAGAGAAAGGAATAAAAGGAGAAGAGAAAGAACAGATCCGAAGGAAGAAAAGAAATGAGTTCCAAAGCGGAAGGGTCAGAAGATCTATGCTTTTAGTTTGGTAGTAAACAGAGCCAAACCTACTTGCATAAATAAACAAAGCAATACTGATAAACAAATGACGGAAAAGTAGATATGAATCCAACAGATTAAACACATACAGATCTAACGTAAGAAAGATCTAATGCATAACACAGCTATTGAGCACAAAGTCTGAATAATTGTATTACTGTTCTTTTCTGTTACAAGAAAGCTCAAAGTCTTTCTCTCCTCACTTCTATTTCTATCTGAAAAATGTTCACCCCGAATACAACAAGTATTCTTGTATTTATAGAAGATGAGAGAGAGAAGGCAAAATGGAGCCAACCACTTATCTACAAGATATTTACAAAATATCTAAAGTCATGTTGACTTTTACATTTTTGAGTGGATGACATCATCCCATGATGCAACATGGATGATGTCATCGTTGGCACCAACATACTTGAGATATGGCGAAAAGAAAGTCGGAGAATAGCGAGAGGAAGAAGAAGAAGAGGAAAAAGAAGAAGCTAGTCATCATCATCGTCCTGCGGCCGAAAAGGGGTCGCCTGCTTCTGATGCTGCTCAGGAGATGAGATGTGGAACTGAGCGCGGTATTCCAAGAACTTGCTGATCATTGACCCGAACTGATCCTGTGATGGATCCTTGTGCCGATCACCGATTACTTCGCAAGTTTCCCGCTCTTCTACAAGCTTTTCGGGAAGTTTGGAATAATCTTTCTCCGCCTCAATCAGGAAACCGATGAAGTCCCTGCAAGCCAGCAGGTTATTGATGGATTCGGTATCAAACGTGACTTCTGGCCCTGTTCCTTGAGAAGCTAACTCCTCAAAATCCTGGATAGTTCATCACCCGTTTAAGGTGAGGGAAGGAGTGAGCAACCTTGGATTCATGGATAAAACAATTTTCTCCATTTGATACATCGCATCCAGGGCCTCTTCCTTCACCTTATCTATTTTTTCTAACACAAACTCAAGCTGATCTATCCGATAGTCCAGAGTGGACATAGTCTTGTTGAGGGTCCTTGGGTGACCGAATACTCCGAACTTGACCAAATCTTCGACTGAACAGTCGAACATCTGTTGGAAGGCCTCGTGTTGGAGTCTAGCGTTTTCTAACTCTTCTGATATCGGGACCGCTAATGCTTGAAGCTCCTTATTCGCCTTTTCAATGTTCAGGGATAAGCTGATATATTCGGCGATTACCTTTTCGCTATCTTTGAGAATCTGACTTCTCCAAGCAGAAACAGCCATGCCCTGCTCACCGATCTTTGAATATTCATTGATCTTGTCCTGACTGAGCAGCTCAGGAGTCTCGGCGGCAGTTGTGGGAGGTGCACTTCCCATCTTCTGTAAGGCCTGAAGCAGGTATTTATTCTGTTCTTTCAGCAGCCTTTTCTCTTCTTTGGCTTCTTGAAGCTTTTCACAAAGTGCATCAATCGCGGAACGAGCTTCCCCCTGGAGACTTTCAGAGGACGTCCCCATCGTGACTTGGGTCACTGTGAAATCTGCTGGAGACAGATCCTCTTTTTCTTTGGTGGGATCGGGGTAAGCTATTTCCAGGACTCTCTCACCTGCAGCGCTCTTTGAGAAGCGTGTAACCGGCTTGTGCTTCTTTGCTCCTTTAGCCGGAATAACCGAAAAGTCCATCGGAGCGATGGGGACTTTCCTCTTTGGCTGGCTCAGCTGCTGAGAGATCCAAGCTGGTCCTATTGAAGAAGGACCAGAGACAGAGGGGGAGACAGCAACAGTAGAAGAGGGGAAGAACGTGGAGACACGCGGCGGTGGCATTGAAAGAATAGCCGCGGAGGTGTCCACGGGAGGAAGGGAAACCGGGGCTGCAGAAGACATAGGAAGGGAAGGGAGCCCGGAAAGGAGAGAAGAAATGGAAGGAGACAAATCAGCAAGAGAGGAGAAGATGGATGAAGAGGCAGGGGAAAGGGTAGAAGAAGGGGGAGAGGACACAACCAAAGGAGTGGTTGCTGACACCTGGGGAAGGAGAGGAAGAGAAGGAGAAGGGACAGAAGGAACCTCCGTAGTCGTAGCAACGCCGACATCCTGAGTGGATGGGCCTTCGGGAACGTCCTCCATGAACTCCTCTTCCAAAGTTATGACTTGTTCAGGCTCCGAGGGAAGAGGACTTTCAGGGACTTCCTCCTGACTGGCGCTTGATTCACCCACTGCACCCTTGCCTTTTAGCTGCTTCTTTGATCTTGGAGGCGCATTACCCAAAGGAGAAGTTATAAAATCTACGCCGAGGTAGATCAATCCATTCATACGGCACCAGAGCTCCGTTCTCCGCATGGTTTCTTTGACCCTCTCCTCAATTGTCTGAGGAGCCTTGCTTCTATCAATAGCCGGGAAGGGCCAATTGTCCCCATCTGTGTTATTATACACCTTGTCTACTTCATCTTCCGAAGTTTGGAAGCCTTTGGGGACGATGGCTACTCCATACTGAATAATTTCTGCCAATGCTAAGCGGGAGTGATCCTGTCTCCTGAGTGCCACCTCATGGATGACGTCAATGTAAATGTCCTCAATTTGAGGGACATGGATAGGATCAAGCTTAGCCCTTGGCAAGCAGCCTCTCGGGTCGAATGTAGGCCTTGCTGGGAAATCATGCTTTAGATTGAGCAATTCTAGCTCGGCAAACATCTCCTTCGCCTTGTGATAGCTGGAACAAGTGTATCGGCCTACTGTGAGGGGGAAAGGAGTTCCACCCTTCTTTCTCTTCTGACACTTCTCATGATATGTGACCAGCTGCCTTGACAATTCCAATAGAACCAGCTTTGGTCCAGCATACCTTGGCAACCTAGTGGGCTCGCCCAAGAAGTTAACCGCCCTCAGATAGGTGAATGTGGGAAATTGGGTGAACAAGGCCCCCCACTTTTCCACAAAGAGAAACAAGATTCTTAATCAGCGGCCATGAGTCAACTTTGGTCGCAGATGCATATAATTTGGTAGAAGAAAGCATCATTGATTTTTGAAAAGTGTTGGATGCTATTCTCCAGCTTTAGCTCTGGGTAGTATTCATATATCTTGGCCTGAGGCCAAGTTCCACTTCGGTGCAGCCCTGGATAGTCCCTTTCGACGCCGCAAAGATACACTACGTAGGGAGTTCATATGAAACACTCGTTGTGGGCAAACCGTCAGAATGCTCGAAATGGCGCCGCTATTATTTCCCCCCCAAGCAGGCGCTGATCGGGCAAATTTTTGTTCATCGCTCTGTGTACCGCAAAGATCCATTTATGGAAGTAGTGGGCGCCTCAAAGCCCAAGACTCGCCAGAAAGTGATGGTGTCACTGAAGTTCTTCTGAGAAGTCGCCTGGTGGATAGTCCTGGGGGCCACCGGTCACTACCTTCTTATTTTTGAGGTAGACTTCATTCATTAATCGTGCATGCATAGGTCCTCATTGCCTCCTGTGTCTGGACACATTCTTCTTGGGTAACGGCCACGAAGCTTCGGTGATGAGGGATGCCAAGAATCTTTTCAAAATGGCGAGTGGTGAGGTCAATGACCACTTCTCCTTACTATTTTCGACACACCCGTGTCCTTGTTGTAAGATTGGGCAACCACCATTATGAACTCATTATTAATGGCGCTGACTGGAATCCCACCGGCGAAATGTAGAGCACTACCCATCAATTTATCCATCCAGGGGCTTCTTGTTACTTTCTGAGTTCTCATCCGCACTGGCCCATGTCAATGTGGCCTGCCTGTAATCTCTCGACATCCATATTGCATTCCGCCTGAGATTCGGGCATTCTAACCCTTTGGTACTTATACTTCATTTCTTCCTCTGTTAGCTTAGCTTTTCCTCTTGGTTTGGCGGGTCTCTTGCTTGAGGTAGACATGTGTTCTTCAAAGCTTATCTGATGATCTGCACGTAGGAGAAGAGAAACCCAATCCAAGAAGCTTGAATTAGTCATTTGATCTTCCATTGGAATACTAGCAGAAGAAAGAGTTAGAACTTTTAAGGCTCCTAAGCGCAGGCGCATGGAAGATGTGTGTAACAGGCTGCATTTTATAACAGGGCGCACAGGAAATGCGTGTTACATTGGGGTTCGATGCGCCTGTGGCGCATGGAAAGATTGTGTAACATGGACGAATGATGCGCCAAAGGAATATAGCGCGGCGCATGGAGGGTTTACACAACATCATGTTACTGCATCGGAGGGTGTGCCAGCGCCTATGTAATCTTTATACTTGCGCGAAAAAGGCTTTTGTTGCATCGAAACTGGGTGCGCTCTTTGGCGCGTGGAAATGGGATGCAACATGGGTAAAGGGTGCGCCAAGGCTTATAGGAGGAAGCGCGGGATTTACACTTGGAGCATGCAAAAGGGGTGCGCTTATGGGCGCATGAATTTCAGCTGTATCAGGATGGCAGGGTGCGCCATGGCGCGGATCTTTGAGTATGTTGCAAGTCGGATAGGTGCGCCGAGGGGCGCGACTGTCTTGATTGTTACAAGGCGCGCCGGTGCGCCTTGTGAAATAAGCTCTCAAACCTCTCTTTTTCTTTCTCTTCCACTTCAAAATTTGCTTGGACAAGTAAGGTTTTTCCAAAAAACTTGTAAACAGATCAAGTTAGCTACAAAACGACCCCTTTTCCAGCAGATCCGGAAAGGGGGAGGGAGAGCAAGAGCAACAGAAGAAAAGATACAGGACAGCACGGGTGGAAAGGCTCAAACACATTCAAACTTTGATGAAAACTGGCCAGCAAGTTGGCATACACACCAAAACCGGACAAAAACAAGCCCAAAGAACAGAAAACATAAAACAGGGAAGGGGAAGAACCTCTTACCTTAAAATATAGCGAAAATTCCTTGAGCGGGTCCACAACACGACGAAAGCGACAGAGCAGGGGCTGACAAATCCAGAAAAATCACGTGCTGACAAAAGAACAATGAAAATGACATGGCGCGCATAGGTATATATAACAAAATTTGTCATAAATGCGCCAACCACCATTTGACAAGGCGCGTGAAAACGACTGTCGACAGAGGAAAGCATGCGCCCTTTGGCGCATGGAAGTAACTGACAACAGGAGAATGGGTGCGACTTTGGCGCATCAAACGAGTTGTCGACATGAATTTATGTGCGCCATTGGCGCACCAAAACGTGGTGTAACACGGAAAATACATGCGCCTTTGGCGCACCGAGAAGCGTGCTAACATGGAAAACCATGCGCCAAAGGCTTTTAGGGGGCGCATCAAAAATTGATGTTGCAAGGAAAAACCATGCGCCCAGCCAAAAAAGGCTCAAAAAGACTAAGTTCAAAAACTGAATTTCCCGGGAAGGGATTTTACAATATTCTGAATGCGGAGGATCCCTAACGAGGGATCGAAACAAAATTTTCGGTATGGTTATCGGTAAAATCGCCCTTGTCAATTTTACAGGATAACAGCTGGCTCCTCCTGGGGACTATCCTTGAGTAAAATCAGGGGTAGAGAATCCCAGATGACATGTGCCTATCCATTGGGTACGGAGTCAAAAACAAGGGGGACCGGAGGGAGAACAAAGGAAACACACAACAAACGAAAGCAAACACGCGACGAAAGCAAACACACAACCAAAATAAACTGTACAAAGAAGAGAGCAAGCTCTACTTCCTGAAGATCTTGAGATGTTGCCCGCTGTAGGGAAGCGGGAGTTCAGCTCCATCCAGATACGAGAGATAGAAACTATTCTCTCCATTGAGTTGTTTGATTTTGAAGGGCCCTCTCCACAAGGAGTCAAACTTTCCATGCATACCCTTTGGCTCTCTTCGCTTGTCCCAGAGAAGAACAAGATCTCCCACTTCAAAATCCTCTCGCTTGCCTTCTTGTCGAAAAGCTTCTTCACGTGATTCTGATGTTCAGTGATCCTGTCGACCACCCTTACTCTCTTTTCTTCAAGTTCCGCAAGGTACATGATTCTCTTCTCTAGAGAACTTTGAAAAGTTTCATCTTCGATAGCTTGTGCCAAGCGAAGAGCAGGAAGTTCCGCTGAAATGGGAAGCTCGGCATCAGTGCCATATAACACTTGAAAAGGTGACATGCCGAGAGATCTCTTGGGAGTAATACGGTCTGCCCACAAAGCGTCGTACAAAGCCTTGTGCCACATTCGCTGGTTTGATTCCACCAACTTCCGTATAATGGTCACTAGGTTCTTATTGCTGGATTCCGCCTGACCATTTCCTTGCGGGTAGTAATCCGAAGCATGGGCTAAAGTTATTCCATATTCATAACAAAACTAATAACTTCTGAGGAGAAGTTAGAAGCATTATCAGAGACCCATTTTGTTCGGGATGCCGAACCTGACAATGATATTTTCCTTGATAAAACTGCAAACCACCTCAGAAGTGGCATGCTTGACTGGTATGGCTTCCACCCATTTGGTGAAGTAATCAGTTGCTGTAAGGACATAGCTATGTCCGGCACTCGATCGGGATTGAGTGCGCCAATAAAATCGATTCCCCACTGCTTGAATGGCTCATTTATAATAACCGGCCTTAGGGGAAAGGCAGCCAATTTGGGCTTACCAACAAACTGCTGGCAAGGCTCGCATTTCGCTACCTGTAGCTCGCATTCAAAGAGCGCTACGCCAATAGTACTGCTCGAATGATCTTATGTGCCGTCACGGAAGAAGAAAAATGGCCTCCACAGGCTGAGTTGTGAAAACTTTCCAGCAGTTTTACTTGCTGGGGCTTGTCAACACATCGCAGAAAGATACCATCTATCCCACGCTTATATAAACCGTCATCCCAGATAACATACTTGGCCGCTCTGAGCTTTATAGCACGCTTCTCCTTTGCATTCAGGTGCACTGGGCATTCGCCGTAGGTGAGGAAGAAAGCAATGTCGGAGTACCATTCGTCACTAGTTGCCACAAACAAAACCAGAGGCAGAGAATCTGGCCCTTCTAGAGGGGTTTGCTCTTCATTGGTACAATTTTCTCTTTCATCATGATTTTCTGAACCCTTGTTTTCAGCCATTAGCTGACACAGGCCTTTGCCCCTCACCAGCTTGGTGGGTTTAATATCTAGGTCATATTCCTGGACCTTTGCGATCCAATTCCCTCTCACACTTCCCAACTCTTGTTGAGTTAGAATTGATTTCACCGCTGTGTCGGGGACCAGCACCACCGTATGCGAGTTCAGAATGTAATACCTGAAACTCTTCACCGCTTTAACGACGGCAAAGGCGTGCTTTTCCAATTGAGTCATTTTCAACTCGTGAGGCTTGAGAGGAGAACTCATGAATGCGATTGGAGATTCAATATCCTCCGAGTTCTTTTGCATCGTGATCGCAGTAAATGCATGTTCGGAGGCATAACTATACATAATGAAGTCTTTGAGAAATCCGACATACCAGACCGGTGCATGAGCAATGTAAGTTTTTATCTCCTCAAACGATCTTTTCCTCTTCACTCCATCCGAAAGTTGGTGTTCCTTCATCATGTTCAAAATGTGGCGAGTCTTCTCAAAGAAAGTCGTGGACAAAACGCCTAAGAAAATTCACCTTTTCCGAAGAAAGAATGAACACCGGTCTTGCTTGTGCGCAGTAAGGCTCAATAGCCTTGACCCTTTCGGCATCAATCTTTGTTCCTTCTTTGCTAACCACATGGCCTAGCAATTTCCTCTCCGTGACCCCGAAAATGACTTTTTTGGGTTAAGGGAAATTCCGTGTTCTCGGCATCTGGCCAATACCTGTTCCAAATGATCATAATGATCACTTCGTCTGCTTGGAGAACACGGTTAAGTCATCTAGATAAACTACAATGACCTTTCCCATCATGCCTTTGAAAGCAAAGTCCATGGCTCATAAAAGTGGCACCAAATGGCTTGGTTAGGCCGAAAGGCATCCCGCTATAGGCAAACGTATTCTGAGTAGTGAATGCTGTTTTGAATTGATCTTCAAAGTAGACTTCAACTGATTATAGCCCGAAAACCATCAAGCATGACACAAGATTTCGATCCAACACCGCCAGAACTTGATCCATTATGGGAAGAGGGTAGTTGTCTTTCAAATAAGCTTGATTTAAGTTTCGAAATCTACGCAGATGCGTATTTCACCGCTTTTTCTTGCAGACGGCACAATGTTCGCCACCCAAGTGTCAGTGATGGATAGGAAGATGATTCTCAAGGCCCAAGATCTTCCGAATTTCGGCTTGAATAGTGCCCGAAATCTTGGGATTATAATGCCTTTGCTTCACTTCAAGGCTTTGGCATCTTCTTTTAGCGGTATATCATGCCGAACGCCCTTCGCTTGAAGACTTTAAATCGGCATAGACCATGCCAATACATCCATATATTTTTCAAGAACTTGACAAACTTTTGCTTTTCTCCAAAGCGCGCAAAGATTTGCCAATGTTCACGAATCATGCGATGTGCCTCTGAACCCATATTGACTGGTTCAGTCTCTGGAGATGAGCCAGGATCATCCCGCCTCTTCTTTTTTACAAAACGGTCGTGCCTGTCAAACAAGCGTTCCAGAGAAACCAAGCCCTTTGGAATTTTATTTCCTTTGAGCCGACATATGCCATCGCTTCTTTTTGATTCATGATTTTGGTCGTTGATTGATTCACGGCACGTAGAGGTGGATCCTTCAAAATACAACTCATCAAAGTTTTCTGCTTTTTCTAGAAAGGCAATGAGATGATTATCATCGTTGAATACTTGCCAATGCTGAGAGTTGTCTGGCACGCTTGGACGGAAAACCACTTCAATGGTGTATTTGTTCGTTTTCAAACCCGGGTGCGGGAGCATGAGAGATGCTGAAACAAACCAACGAATCACCATGTCATTTTGGGCCCTCGAATGGCCTCTATTGAAAAAGCGTCAAATTCCTCAATGCTGTCCCATACCGCATTACGGTAGTGCCTGAGCCTTTCATTTTTCACTTGATAAATCCTTTTGACCTGATTTACAACTAGCTCGGCATCACCTTGGACTTTCAGATTTTTTATTCCTCTTTCTTTTGCAGCTTGCATACCGAGTAACAGATTCGTACTCAAAGCAAAGATTATTAGTGTTGAAAACTGCAATTTGAAAGAAAGAGGAATTACCTCCTCCTGGGAGATATCAAAGACAACTCCAATACCACATCCACTAGTCGCAAGAAAGCTGCCATCAAATCATAAGGTCCATCTTATTACAATCCTTTTCCCGAACAAAACGCCCTTTTCAGATCCGCCTGGGATAAGAAGTAATTCCCAACCCCGATGATTCAAAAGAATTTGGGCTTTTGGGTCTTCGAGCTAGTGACCAAGTATTTCTTTGGGATTCCGCCCAAAGTTTGCATTACGCCTTGACTCGGATTCTAGCTTTGGACCACCCATGTGAATTTCTCCACCAACTTCGCCGCAAAAGCTCCTTCCCAACAGATTCCATAGGTCAGCGCCGGAATGTCGCCGACGAGGACGGTCATCTTTACTCTTTTATCCGGAAGGCCGCAAACGCAAATCGCGCTGCTTTGATTTGGCCAATCAATGGCACTTGCTTGGTCTCCAATGAATAAAGATCCGCCAATGGTTTGGTAAGAGTGAGGCCCAAAGCATGGGCGACTTTTGCCGCATGACGTTATCGGAAGCTCCGAATCAATTATACAATTGCTCAACTTATGGCCGCTGATTAGAGAGAGAGATAGAAAGGTTCTATTTTGCTCGATGCGATGTCAAGCAACATTTATATGGGATTCAGGGAGTGGAAAGGATTCCTTTGGGGAAACTCTGTTGGGTGAAACAAATTTGACTCGATGTATTTGGTCAATCTTACAAGTTGTTCGGGGTTTGATCAAGGTACTCACTTTTTACATTTGATCTTGGTCTTTTTTGCATGATCTATAATATCAAACACGCCAAGGGTCATGCAGGTGAGGGAATGAGTCCTTCACTTCGCGGTGGTGGAATGGGATTACTGATCTTAGTAGGAACTTGAGGGGGCTGACTTGGAGGAGAGATGGGCGGAAAAGACTTCTTAGCAAAAGACTTAACAGGGAATTGAGTAGGAAGAGGATTACCTCTTCTAGCAATGGTTGGAGGTGCGTTTGACGCGACCTTCTCCTTCTGTACGTGGGTAGCAACTTCCGCTCTTTTCCTCGAGAGCGGGTGAAAACAAAGATATGATTGTCCGCTCATGTAGCCCCGAGTACTCTCTTCTTCGCCGATTCATCCTCGCCAAACTCCATATATCCAATAGTAGAGTCGCCACTGGCTCACCGACATCTTGATCATCTTCGCCTCAAACGAAGGTTCTTCATAATATCGCTTTCTTCTTCAACTTCGCCAAAGCATTGACCGGAGGAGCTTCAAGCGCCAACCGTGGAGCAATGCAGTAGACGCGGCCTTTGTGAAGCATGGTTAGGAACAAAACTCCTTCTTGGAACATCCCGTATGAAGAACTAGGAGCCCGGCCAACCGCTTCTTCAATGCGAGCAAATCATTCGCCATTTTTCGAATGTCGGGTCGACGAAGTGGTAGGTGAAGGGCCCAAGGACTTAGGCTTTGATGATTCCTTTTTCAATTCGCCGATATTATCAAATTGTCTTCTATCCGGATGGCAATGCTGCCCGAGCGAGAGGTAGAGTAGCCACTCGCTTCAAGGAGCAAGAAGTCTGACTTTTGAGTCATGGCGCTCATGAAGAAACACTTCGATTCTCCTAAGCTGAAGCATGGCAAGAGGGACACTGCTGATTAGAGCATTGAACCGCAGCGATAAAATCGCGCATGGTCTCGCTTTGCCTCCTTCTTCGATGAGTGATTCGTGATAATAAAGTGAACGATCTTCTCGAGGGTTTATACTGCGTTTTCAAAAGCGCCCCGCAAAGTTGCCCAACCGGTGATAGATCCGCCGCAAATGTTGAAACCATTCACCGCAGCCCTCTGTAGGGTTTCCAGAAAAAGGCGAACTGACACATCTTCATGAGTCACGTCCAAAATACTGCATGACATAATGAAAGCAGATATGTGGGAATCCGTGCTTTGATTTCCGCTCCCGTCGAATTTAGGAAAATTCTTTCGATTTCCGTGAGGGAGTGCGTGAACTGGATGTGGCAGTGCGAGAGGGCCCATAGCATTTCCCCATGGTACCGCCATTTGAAAAGTTGGAAAAAGCACACGAGCTGGAAGGGTGGTTCCACTGAGCAGCAAGGCACTACAAAGGGATGTAGATGCTTCTGGTAACCGACCTTTTCTTTGTGAAGGTGAGACACTCCTGGATGACCGGCTAGCTGAGCTTAGCGCTGAAAAACGTGCCGGTGTTACGCTGAAATTGGCCTCCGCGCATCGAAAGTAGGATCAGCTTCTCCTCGCTCTCCTGCTGCGCGTAAAGGTTCACTCGCCACAGTACCTTTCTGATCTGCAATATTACAACAAGAGATTTAAACTTTATTTTTGGGTGTACTGCTGATTTTCTGGTTTTTCCGACAAAACCAGCAGACGCACTTTTCTCGATATTAAAAATTATCCTCTTCAAACCGATCATGTTAAATGACAGATGAAAATGAGGATAAGATGGTGGGGAAGATAGTAAGCTGATTTTCGATCTGATTTGGACTTTTTCAGAGGGTTTCAAACTTTTTTAGAAAAAAGTCAAAACTCAGATCTACGGAAAAATAATGATTTCTGTAAAAACTCAGCGAACTAAAGATATGTAAGAAGCCCAGATCTATGACTCTCAAGAAAAATTTTCGATTCTGCACTTTTGCAAATTTTTTGATTTTCAACAAAAAGCCTGTATTTGCAAACCGGGCAAAGAACTCGCTGATTTTTCTCGATTTTTTTTTTTATTACTACCAGCATAGATCTGACAGATCTGTCTGTTCGATCCCCAGCGGAGTCGCCAAAAACAAGTTGTCCGAAAATGCACGCGCGGACAGATCTATGGATAAACGGGCCAACGGTGTCATAGGCTTAGCCCTCTTTGAGACAAAGAAAGCGAAACCGGTTTATTGCTACTTCTACTAGCAGAACCTATGCAAGTCTCATGATTCTCGCCTTCGGGGTCGGGATCTCATCCCAAAGAGAGAGTGTTCTGGGTCACAAGAGAAAGGAATAAAAGGAGAAGAGAAAGAACAGATCCGAAGGAAGAAAAGAAATGAGTTCCAAAGCGGAAGGGTCAGAAGATCTATGCTTTTAGTTTGGTAGTAAACAGAGCCAAACCTACTTGCATAAATAAACAAAGCAATACTGATAAACAAATGACGGAAAAGTAGATATGAATCCAACAGATTAAACACATACAGATCTAACGTAAGAAAGATCTAATGCATAACACAGCTATTGAGCACAAAGTCTGAATAATTGTATTATCGTTTTTTCTCATACATAAGAAAGCTCAAAGTCTTTCTCTCCTCACTTCTATTTCTATCTGAAAAATGTTCACCCCGAATACAACAAGTATTCTTGTATTTATAGAAGATGAGAGAGAGAAGGCAAAATGGAGCCAACCACTTATCTACAAGATATTTACAAAATATCTAAAGTCATGTTGACTTTTACATTTTTGAGTGGATGACATCATCCCATGATGCAACATGGATGATGTCATCGTTGGCACCAACATACTTGAGATATGGCGAAAAGAAAGTCGGAGAATAGCGAGAGGAAGAAGAAGAAGAGGAAAAAGAAGAAGCTAGTCATCATCATCGTCCTGCGGCCGAAAAGGGGTCGCCTGCTTCTGATGCTGCTCAGGAGATGAGATGTGGAACTGAGCGCGGTATTCCAAGAACTTGCTGATCATCAACCCGAACCGATCCTCGTGATGGATCCTTGTGCCGATCACCGATTACTTCGCAAGTTTCCCGCTCTTCTACAAGCTTTTCGGGAAGTTTGGAATAATCTTTCTCCGCCTCAATCAGGAAACCGATGAAGTCCCTGCAAGCCAGCAGGTTATTGATGGATTCGGTATCAAACGTGACTTCGCCCCGCTCTCGAGAAGCTAACTCCTCAAAATCCGGATAGTATCATCAGCCGTTCTTAAGGTGAGGGAAGGAGTGAGCAACCTTGGATTCATGGATAAAACAATTTTCTCCATTTGATACATCGCATCCAGGGCCTCTTCCTTCACCTTATCTATTTTTTCTAACACAAACTCAAGCTGATCTATCCGATAGTCCAGAGTGGACATAGTCTTGTTGAGGGTCCTTGGGTGACCGAATACTCCGAACTTGACCAAATCTTCGACCAACAAATAACATCCGCTGAAGGCCTCGTGTTGGAGTCTAGCGTTTTCTAACTCTTCTGATATCGGGACTGCTAATGCTTGGAGCTCCTTATTCGCCTTTTCAATGTTCAGGGATAAGCTGATATATTCGGCGATTACCTTTTCGCTATCTTTGAGAATCTGACTTCTCCAAGCAGAAACAGCCATGCCCTGCTCACCGATCTTTGAATATTCATTGATCTTGTCCCGACCGAGCACCAGAGTCTCGGCGGCAACAGTGGAGGTGCACTTCCCATCTTCTCGTAAGGCCCAAGGTGTATTTATTCTGCTCTTTCAAAGCAGCCTTTTCTCTTCTTTGGCTTCAAGCTTTTCACAAAGTGCATCAATCGCGAACGAGCTTCCCCGGAGACTTTCGTGAGGACGCCCCCATCGTGACTGGGTCACCGTGGAAATCTGGCCGAGACAGATCCTCTTTTTCTTTGTGGGATCGGGGTAAGCTATTTCCAGGACTCTCTCACCTGCAGCGCTCTTTGAGAAGCGTGTAACCGGCTTGTGCTTCTTTGCTCCTTTAGCCGGAATAACCGAAAAGTCCATCGGAGCGATGGGGACTTTCCTCTTTGGCTGGCTCAGCTGAGAGATCCAAGCTGGTCCTATTGAAGAAGGACCAGAGACAGAGGGGGAGACAGCAACAGTAGAAGAGGGGAAGAACGTGGAGACACGCGGCGGTGGCATTGAAAGAATAGCCGCGGAGGTGTCCACGGGAGGAAGGGAAACCGGGGCTGCAGAAGACATAGGAAGGGAAGGGAGCCCGGAAAGGAGAGAAGAAATGGAAGGAGACAAATCAGCAAGAGAGGAGAAGATGGATGAAGAGGCAGGGGAAAGGGTAGAAGAAGGGGGAGAGGACACAACCAAAGGAGTGGTTGCTGACACCTGGGGAAGGAGAGGAAGAGAAGGAGAAGGGACAGAAGGAACCTCCGTAGTCGTAGCAACGCCGACATCCTGAGTGGATGGGCCTTCGGGAACGTCCTCCATGAACTCCTCTTCCAAAGTTATGACTTGTTCAGGCTCCGAGGGAAGAGGACTTTCAGGGGCTTCCTCCTGACTGGTGCTTGATTCACCTACTGCACCCTTGCCTTTTAGCTGCTTCTTTGATCTTGGAGGCGCATTACCCAAAGGAGAAGTTATAAAATCTACGCCGAGGTAGATCAATCCATTCATACGGCACCAGAGCTCCGTTCTCCGCATGGTTTCTTTGACCCTCTCCTCAATTGTCTGAGGAGCCTTGCTTCTATCAATAGCCGGGAAGGGCCAATTGTCCCCATCTGTGTTATTATACACCTTGTCTACTTCATCTTCCGAAGTTTGGAAGCCTTTGGGGACGATGGCTACTCCATACTGAATAATTTCTGCCAATGCTAAGCGGGAGTGATCCTGTCTCCTGAGTGCCACCTCATGGATGACGTCAATGTAAATGTCCTCAATTTGAGGGACATGGATAGGATCAAGCTTAGCCCTTGGCAAGCAGCCTCTCGGGTCGAATGTAGGCCTTGCTGGGAAATCATGCTTTAGATTGAGCAATTCTAGCTCGGCAAACATCTCCTTCGCCTTGTGATAGCTGGAACAAGTGTATCGGCCTACTGTGAGGGGGAAAGGAGTTCCACCCTTCTTTCTCTTCTGACACTTCTCATGATATGTGACCAGCTGCCTTGACAATTCCAATAGAACCAGCTTTGGTCCAGCATACCTTGGCAACCTAGTGGGCTCGCCCAAGAAGTTAACCGCCTCGTATAGGTGAATGTGGGAAATTGGGTGAACAAGGCCCCCACTTTTCCACAAAGCAGAAACAAAGATTCTTAATCAGTGCGGCCATGAGTCAACTTTGGTCGCAGCATGCATATAATTTGGTAGAAGAAAGCATCATTGATTTTTGAAAAGTGTTGGATGCTATTCTCCAGCTTTAGCTCTGGGTAGTATTCATATATCTTGGCCTGAGGCCAAGTTCCACTTCGGTGCAGCCCTGGATAGTCCCTTTCAGACGCTGCAGCATACACTACGTAGGAGTTCATATGAAACACTCCTGTTGTGGCAAACCGTCAGAGCCGCCGTAAATGGCGCTCGCTATTATTTCCCCCACAGGCGCTTACCGATCGGGCAAATTTTTGTTCATCGTCTCCAGGTACCGCAGCATCCATTTATGGAAGTAGTGGGCGTCTGAAAGCCCGAAGACTCTGCTCAGGAAAGTGATGGTGTCACTGAGTTCTTCGGAGAAGTCGCTTCGGTGGATAGTCTGGGGCCACCGGGTCACTACCTTCTTATTTTTGAGGTAGACTTCATTCATTAATTGCATGCATAGGTCCTCATTGCCCTCCCAGGTCTGGACACATTCTTCTTGGGTAACGGCCACGAAGCTTCGGTGATGAGGGATGCCAAGAATCTTTTCAAAATGGCGAGTGGTGAGGTCAATGACCACTTCTCCCTTACTATTTTCGACACACCTGGTGTCCTTGTTGTAAGATTGGGCAACCACCATTATGAACTCATTATTAATGGCGCTGACTGGAATCCCACCGGCGAAATGTAGAGCACTACCCATCAATTTATCCATCCAGGGGCTTCTTGTTACTTTCTGAGTTCTCATCCAGAATTCGTCCATGTCAATGTGGCCCAGTTCAGAATCTCTGACATCCATATTGCATTCCGCCTGAGATTCGGGCATTCTAACCCTTTGGTACTTATACTTCATTTCTTCCTCTGTTAGCTTAGCTTTTCCTCTTGGTTTGGCGGGTCTCTTGCTTGAGGTAGACATGTGTTCTTCAAAGCTTATCTGATGATCTGCACGTAGGAGAAGAGAAACCCAATCCAAGAAGCTTGAATTAGTCATTTGATCTTCCATTGGAATACTAGCAGAAGAAAGAGTTAGAACTTTTAAGGCTCGGGGCGCAGGGCGCATGGAAGATGTGTGTAACAGGCTGCATTTTATAACAGGGCGCACAGGAAATGCGTGTTACATTGGGGTTCGATGCGCCTGTGGCGCATGGAAAGATTGTGTAACATGGACGAATGATGCGCCAAAGGAATATAAATACGCGCATGGAGGGTTTACACAACATCATGTTATCAGACGGAGGGTGTGCCGCCTATGTAATCTTTATACTACATAAAAGGCTTTTGTTGCATCGAACCGGGCGCTTCTTTGCTTCGCGCGTGGAAATGGGATGCAACATGGGTAAAGGGTGCGCCAAGGCTTATAGGAGGAAGCGCGGGATTTACACTTGGAGCATGCAAAAGGGGTGCGCTTATGGGCGCATGAATTTCAGCTGTATCAGGATGGCAGGGTGCGCCATGGCGCGGATCTTTGAGTATGTTGCAAGTCGGATAGGTGCGCCGAGGGGCGATGCTTTGATTGTTACAAGGCGCGCCGGCGCGCTTGTGAAATAAGCTCTCAAACCTCTCTTTTTCTTTCTCTTCCACTTCAAAATTTGCTTGGACAAGTAAGGTTTTTCCAAAAAACTTGTAAACAGACCAAGTTAGCTACAAAACGACCCCTTTTCCAGCAGATCCGGAAAGAGGGAGGGAGAGCAAGAGCAACAGAAGAAAAGATACAGGACAGCACGGGTGGAAAGGCTCAAACACATTCAAACTTTGATGAAAACTGGCCAGCAAGTTGGCATACACACCAAAACCGGACAAAAACAAGCCCAAAGAATGTAAAAACATAAAACAGGGAAGGGGAAGAACCTCTTACCTTAAAATATAGCGAAAATTCCTTGAGCGGGTCCACAACACGACGAAAGCGACAGAGCAGGGGCTGACAAATCCAGAAAAATCACGTGCTGACAAAAGAACAATGAAAATGACATGGCGCGCATAGGTATATATAACAAAATTTGTCATAAATGCGCCAACCACCATTTGAAAAGGCGCGTGAAAACGACTGTCGACAGAGGAAAGCATGCGCCCTTTGGCGCATGGAAGTAACTGACAACAGGAGAATGGGTGCGACTTTGCGCATCAAACGAGTTGTCGACATGAATTTATGCGCGCTATCATGCACAAAAACGTGGTGTAACACGGAAAATACATGCGCTTTGCGCACCGAGAAGCGTGCTAACATGGAAAACCATGCGCCAAAGGCTTTTAGGGGCGATCAAAATTGATGTTGCAAGGAAAAACCATGCGCCAAGCCAAAAAAAAGGCTCAAAAAGACTAAGTTCAAAAACTGAATTTCCCGGGAAGGGATTTTACAATATTCTGAATGCGGAGGATCCCTAACGAGGGATCGAAACAAAATTTTCGGTATGGTTATCGGTAAAATCGCCCTTGTCAATTTTACAGCTGCAATTGGAATTAGATGTTGTGCATTGAGGGAAAGTGGGCTGCTTTGCTGTGAAGTTGACATAGGGGTTGTTTTGTGCCATTCTAATTGGTTTTAGAACCCTTGTTGATTGAATGAAAGGCCCACCAGGTGGAGGAGTTGAGAGAGTTCTGTTTGGTGGAGATGGAGACCTTTGGATTCTCCTCCCACTTTTCCTTACTCTTGGAGTAACTATAGATATTCAAACAACACCTCTTCTTCTCCAGCTCTTGACCTTGTGGTGATTCTTCTCATGAGTTTTCGTGCCGCACCGCTGAAACTAGTTGATTCTTCCCTTGGAGTCGCTTTATATGCAAATTATAGTTCTTTTCAAGTAAGAAAATTGTAGTAGATGCACATCAACTTTGCTGCAATAAAAATGAGACCTCTAAGGTCCCACCGGCATGCCAAAACTATTGTTGCAAATCAAACACCCCCGTATGTAAATCAAGGTTCTGAATTGATGTTTTAGGCATCCAGCTGATTGCACAACATGGAAACCTCTCTCCAAGTGTGGGACTTGTGAAAATGAGAGAAGAATCTCTAGATTAGAGGCTGTTCCTCAAACTCCTCCGATTTAGATCTATATTTTACACAACTACGAGGTTCGAGATCCTAATCCTACTCTAAATTGCGAGAGAGGAGACAGGATAAAAATGTAAAAATGAAACTAAACTAAAGATGGTGATGCACCAAAAGGAGTGGTGAAACATTTTTTGCCATGTAAATAGACACAAATTCATGAAATGCAACAAGGGAAAACATACACAAGCTGATAGATGTAATTAGAGGTCTTAAAATGAAGTAAAACAATACAAACAGAGGACTGAAAGCATTCACAGAGTTTACACTGTCAATTCCATGTAAAAATCTCTTGCATTCCACCCTCAAAGAGGTATAAACCTGCTACAATACTTGAAAAAGGTCTGATTCTTACAACTATCACTTGCTGGAGGTGAAAGAAGAAGTTTTCTATGCCAAAAAGTGTTCAACCATGCGAAATGAGCCAAATCCGCTTTTACAAAGATACATGGGTCGAGCCCAGGAGAGAGAAAACATGAAAAACGCATGGGAGCCATCCCTCATTGATGGAAAATGCATTAAAATAGCATGGAGGACCTTACAAACCCATACCCTGTCATTTTTGACCATATTGGAGAAGAATGCGACCCATTCTATATTAAATTTGGTTGTTGAAATGTCATTTCTAGCCATGGACATGTACCAGAACCGTTTTTGAATTTTCTCTCTCCAAACTGAAATAAATTAGAAATTGACCATGGAATCATGTAGAGAATTTTAACAGCTTTCCAATGATATAAAGAACGTGAAAATCTGAGTTCGGATCAAAAGATATGATCGTTTGAAGATTTAGGGCAAAACGGCCCAAAAACGGATCGGCGGAAATTTTTTCAAATTTTACCTCTTTTTTGTCTTTGGAAATTTTTTCAAAATTCCCGCACTCCATTGGTCGATGCCACGTGGCAAGCTCTGATTCGCTCTAGAATTCTCTCTCCTTCTCTTTTCCGCGGGTTTTCCTTTGAAAATCGACCTTTTTATACTCTTTTGGAAAAATTTTCATATTTGCCTCCGACCCCCGAACTCCTCTGCCACGTGGCAGCTTCCTATTGGCTGTGGGCCTCAAATGGGAAAATTTTCCACAAAAACTCCGCCGAGCCATAACTTGAAAAATATAAGGAGTTAGGAGGCAAACTTTACCTTTTTGGAAAGCTGAGAGAGAGCTCTATCTGATGGTGCCATTTCCAGAAAGCCTTGAGTGCCTGAAAATAAAAAAATGTAGACTGAGGCACAAGAGAGGCAAGAACACAAGGAGTTAGCCACAAAAACAAGCTGGGGCACCATTTTGGATAACAATAACTTTATCATTTATTCTTAGTTATTACAACATATCAAGTTTGGGATGCATGGGGAAATTCTAGAGGATCAAGTCCATATCATTCATGGGGTCATAATAGCTTTTGGGATCATTCCTAATGGTGGAGAGGTTCACCAAGGGGTGGTTGAAGGGGAACTAGTATGCTTTGGGGTAGGATGCATTTTATGAGAAGTGGTCCTACTCGTGTCTTAATACAATTTGATGCTAATGAACCTTGTTTGCATGAGGTATTGTAAGTTATTGAGTCATATCCTCGTACTTAGCCCTCTCGAAGCATTCATAATACTCATCTCTATGAAAACATTGATTTACACTCAATATGATCACAATCCTTCTTCTAATCATTGTGTTCACTCTGCTTTGTTTGATTTACCTTCACATAATATTTAGCCACATGCTAACTCACCTTTTTGCTTGGGTAGACCCAACCATCCCGCTCACATGACTCACACCCATTCCCTAAGCATGCTAGGTCCTCTTCCATTGTTCCTAGGGTGACTAGGGAATTGAAGAGGGTGAATTTGGAGGTAGAGGAAGACTCATGAGATATTAACCCACACTACTCTACTTGTTGGTCTTTATGAGTATGTGGAACTGATGAATGAGACTGGAACACCATTGCTTGACCTCACTAGAGATGATTAGTATTTTATCATGATATGATTTTCTGTTTTCTATTTTGGATATGGATTTGAACAAATATTTTTAGTACTTAACAATATTATGGATTTACACTTGATGACATATGCAAACCTAGTTTTATGAACTTAAGTATATATTTGGTTTGGTTGATGACATCAATCTTGGTTACATGTTAGATTATATTTTGATGATCTTTTTGGATATGGAGGAGTAATTATGGTTTGAATGAAAATGATTGTGTTATGTATTTAATGTTAGGTGGCCCCCTCACCTTTCTTGTCTCATTCCTCAATGTTTTAAAATTCATATTTTATTTAAAAAAATAGTTACCTGAGTCCTCTCAATTGATATTTAATAAAACATTATAAATTTTTACTTAAAGATAAAGTGTAACACTTTATTATTTAATTATTATTTGGAGACAAATCAGTTGTAATTGATTTTTCAAAAGAGAAGACTTATAAAGGACTTGGAGGAAACATTTTTGATGATGATAAATTAGGTATTGTAAGAAATTTGTGAAGCTTATTTCATAAGGAATATTTTATATGCAAATGGTTTTCTGAGATAAGTGATCTTACAGGTGTTATGATGACATTGTTTTGAGGTTTGAGTATGAAATTATGATACAATAGGTATATCTAGTTTTAATATTATTTTACTGATTATCTGATTTTATTATTCTATATCTCATCTAAAACTGATTGTAGATTTTGATATGTCATATCTAACACGAAGTTATGAAAGACATTTTCCACTCCAATCTTGAGATAAATGCATATTGATAGCCATGTTGGATTTTTGATTTGATCATGACTCTTGTTAGATGTTGTTTTGGAAATCATTTTACATTTCATAAATACAAATATGTTTCTCTTCAATATATTTATCTTCATTTTTATCTTACAAATTGTGCAAATGTGTCATACTTGTGAATAATGTGTTTATGTTTATTTTCTTTTGTTTTTGTTTTTGGTTTTTTCTCCAAGATCATTACATTACATGACCAATAAATTGTAAATATGAGATCATAAATAACTCATCACTTATAATATTCACCTTTTCAAGAGGTTGTCTCGTAAATAGACTTCACTCTGTCGGATAAAGGTTAGATAACAATTTCTTTGATAAAGAAATCAGTCCTATCAATAAGTGATTTATTATTTTTATATGAACTATGATGGAAGATTATTAAGATACTCAAATGATCTCAATTTCATATATGATTTAATAGTAAATGGTCTTGTTGTGTCTTTTTCTTGTGTGTTTATTTGTTTCTTTGTTTCTATTTTATATATCCCTATGCAATTATAAGATATAAATTTTCCCATAATCTTAGGTTTATCTATGATTAACCTATACTTAAACTACCCACACTTAAGCTATCCTTAAGTTTCTTCATGATTAAACTGGTCTAATTCCAACTTGACCTTTTGTGTTAGGCAAAAGGGTTGATTAGTTTTTGATCTACTTTTTATCAAAAAAAATAGAAACGTCTTTTATTATGTGGTTTGAATTTCCAATTTTTTTTGTTTGAATAAGTACAATTATTTCACGCACTCTTGATATATGTTTTCATAGAATCATAATTATCAAGGATTCAATAACTATGGAATATCATGTAAAGTGTGTTTGTTCCTAATTTTACATCCCAACGACCTAGATGAAATTTGTAAAAGGGAACAACAAGAAGAATGATAGATGGTTAAGATGTGCCGTTTACACCAAGGATAGATCTAATGAGTCTTCCATGAACAAGTATTGGAAATGATTGAGAGGCATATACAAAGGACATAACAAATATCCTACTACTTTTAGCTCTTCCTAGACTAGGGTGATAGGAACCGAATGATAGCTTGAGGGGGGAGGGATATTATGATTCAATCTCCCCCGATAATTTGGAAAACAAATCTAAAGAAAGTATAGCCAAAAATACAATGCTAAATCAAGATATTTGTCACATGCACACTGTACATACTTAGTAATAGAAACAAGCTACTAGAGACAGATGGGATATGATTATGAACGTAATTCAAAAGGATGCTGTTAACAACTTGGGAAAAAATGAAAATGAAAATACTAATATTTAAGATCAAACAAAAAGTCACTTAAAATATGCAAAAGTAATGTGGTTTGTAGGCAAACACATGTTGGATATGTGGTGATGATGTAGGTTGCATAGGTATAATGGGATGGTGGGATATAAATTTAGATGAAATGGGGTGGGGATCTAATGGGGAGAAACAACAATATTCATCATATTTTCTTGATGCTCCTGTGATGCATTAGAGCTTGAAATCAAAATAAGATAAAATTTCAGGGGTTATTTACATTCATGGACACCCAATTTGTGTAAACACTACCATGTAATATTTGAAAAATTTAACACAAAAACTTGTGATTAAAAATTCATGTATCTATTATACCAAATCCATAAAACCTAGGATACCCTTGAAGGTAGAAAATATTCACTCCTAAATTGCTATTTCTTACAGAATTTTATAATTGAAACAAATATTGCTAAGTAATACTACAAAACAACATTCATTCAATAACCAACATGATGAAATTATTTGAAACATGTATATTTTTATTTCATATATTTGATAGATATAAAATTACAAAAGAAAGGAATACATCTCCTAATCAATATATATTTACATTTAGAAATACCAGACTTAAACATGAAAAAATGGTCATGTGTATTCAATTGACAAGGGATATATGTAAAAATGCTCTCAATGCACATTAGTGATCGCACAAGACACAATCACCCTAGCTTAATCCAAAATTACAACCCCCAAAAGTGAAGACGTGGCTTCAATTTAATACAATTTTTCCAAAAGGGAATATCCCAAGATACCCCATAGAATGGTGATAACAAGATACACGTGGGGAAGTGGTACCTAGTCTACAATTCAGATGGGAAAGGCACCCAAACTGAAAAATATATCATCTTGTGAAACCCGTGGAGGAGTGGAGAATATTATTTCCTCTGTCAAACAAATTCTTTTGTCTTCTTCTACAACTATCATCATTCCTTATACACCTTAGGAAAGAGTTGGTTACACATTACAATCAAATCATTTTATCTTCCTTGGATAAGTATGGATAAAATAATAAATAAAGAATAGGGAAGGAGATAAAGAATAAGGAATTCTAAGGGGACATACCGAGATACACTTGTTTTCCCTTTATCTCTTCCTCCAGCTTTATTCCTATGACATCAAACCTTTCAAACATACCTAAAATTGGATCCTCATATGGCCTTGTGTGGTAGGGAATATTATTACCTATTTGGAAAGAATATTATCAAACTCATTGAAATATACTTCTTCCTTGGCCAATTTATAAATATATCCTTTTCTAAATGAGAAAAAATTATACATAAGAATAATAATTTTTTTAGGAGGCTCCCACTTTCTTCCCCGCAATTTTGTTGAAGGATTTATATCAATCTGTCTACATTTTTGGATCATGGGGTGTGTATATATTTTAGGGGGATCATTATTTCAAGTTTTGAATCTATATCATCCACATACTCCCCTTCCTTTTCTCTTATGTCTTGGAGTTTGCTTACACATCCCTCTAAGGTTTCAATTCTTAATTTGATAGCCCCTTTGTATTCATATTGTCTTCCTCTGCAAATATGAGAAGACTATATCTTCCTTTTCCACCACTTCATCTCCTAAATCTACTATGGCCTCGAGATTGGGTAAAGCATGTCATTCTAATAATAAATCTCTATTTGATATTTATCAATTAAGAATTTACTTGCTTAAATCTTTTCGTATACTTGATTATGACATTCAATGATGTCCTTGATTTCCTTTCTACCCCTTTTCAAGAGTTCACTCTCCCACTTCATTATCAGAGACACCCATAATTATGCCCAAGAAATTTAAATACTTAAATTGCGTTAATTATCCTCTTTCTCACAAATCGATGACATATCGTCAAAAACACTCATTTTCCCTCATATCATCATTAATTAATTACACTAAGCTAATTAATTAAGTCATTGCTATCCAAAATACCTAATTAACGACCTTCCGTTAATAATTCACCCTTCTACCTAGACTAATTAATTATTATTAATTAATTAGCTTTCCTTCCATTTAACCAATAAATCAATATTTAATTGATTTAATCCTTATAATAGCCTAAATCGTATTAATATTCCTCTAATTATCTTCTATAAGCTTACATCTACCTATTAGTTAATCACCTTTGATTAATTAAAACACCCCCCAACTCCCATGACTTGCTAAGCATAAATTAAACCATTCTAAAGTAAGGTTACCTTTAATAAAACAATACTATCCATTCCTAATCATGTTTTACCTTTATCCCACATACAAAGGGATGAAGTGTTTCCTTTATCCATTGGGCTATATAAAGAGCCCTCCACCTACCTTTTTACTTACACCTAAACTCCTTAGAGAGCAAATGCAAAGCATATAACAAAGAGACTAAGAGCTTGCACCTTGCCCTTTTGAGAGTTCATCATCTTAAAGAGTTAAACCTCTTTCTTAAGTGCTTAGGTCATATGAGAGGTGTCAAAGGGGCCTCAGTAGCCTAACTTTGATATGCCCTCATTCCTAGGTTACTTGGCATTCTAAGGACAACTATTTTGATAGCCATGGAGCTTACTTAGGTCCATTCATTTATTTGTTGTTAGAGAATAGAGGAGTTTAGATATTTAGCATTGTTAGTTTCAAAGTTTGTATTGATGAATGCTAGCATCTAACCCTTGTTTAATTCTTATCTTGATGGTGTTTAGTTTGTTGTTCAATTCTTGCTAAGTTAAGGCTATTTAGGTGTTAGTCTTTACTCATATTAGCATTATTTTGAAAACAAACACATGCACACATTTGGCATGCCTGGTGGGACTTACTCCATTGTCATTTGCACTTAATTTCAAGTTTTTGTAGGTAAGTTTCATTTTTGGTTACTAACCCTCTTTTACACATGTTGATATAACTTGTTCTTTTTAACTTGTTTTGTTGAGTTTGCATGTGTTGAGTCTTCCTTGTAGGTATGAAGGAGGTGAAGCGCTATCAAAATTGGAATTAATGGGAAAATTTCAAGATTTCTCCATGTTTTCATTTTTAGAGCTTACTTTTTCAACATCCTACATGCTAGTTTTGTCAATTTCTTGAAAATTTTAAATTCTTGAGCATGTAGGTAAGTGTTTGATAGTGCTAAGTCTTTTATTTACATATTAATGTGGTGGGTTGCTGTCAAAATTTAATCTTGGTGATAAAATTTTAATATTTCATCATGTTTTTATTTTTAGAGCTTACTTTTTCATCATTCTACATGTTAGTTTTGTCAATTTCTTAAAAATCTTAAATTTTTGAGCATGTATGTTAATATTTGATAGCGTTGAGTCTTCTATTCATATATTAATGTGATGGGTTGTTGTCAAAATTGAATCTTGGTTGGAAAAGTTTACCCATTTTACATTTAAGGACGTTTTTTGACATTTTTTGAGTGCATGCCAAGTGCATACTCGTGAGCATAAGAGCATATGCGTAACCCATCTTCCGAAGGCCATAACGTTTGCTCCAAAACTCAAAATGACTCCATTTTTTTGCGTTGGAAACGTATTGAAATTAACTATGCAATGAAAACATAAATTCAGGATTTATACTTACAAAAGTTATAAGTTTTTTTGTTATTTTAAAACTGTTCATTTTCTAACATGTCTAATGCTTCCTCGATTTAGACCAAAGCGTGTGTATTCTCTTCTCTTGCACCTTTTGGTGATCTTGAAAATCAAAAACAAATTTGATCTATATCTTTTTAACATTGGGATTCAACTTGGAAATTTGATTATTCATTTTGCTTAAGGGAATGAACCTATTACAAAGCATTTTTCAATGGTCCTTTGATTTGAAGTTTTCTATTTCTATATAGTTGGGATAAAGTTTGTGTATACTCTTCTCTTGCACCTTAGGGTGATCTTGAGAATCAAAAATAACTTTAGTCTTCATTTTATAACATTTGGTAAATTGGAAACTTCATCTTTCACTTTTGGTTTAAGGGAATGAACCTTTTACAAAGAATTTTCAATAGTCATTTGATTTAAAGTTTTCTATTTCTATATAGTTGAGATAAAGTTTGTGTATACTATTCTCTTACACCTTAGGGTGATCTTGAGAATCAAAAACAACTTTAATCTTCATTTTATAACATTTGGTAAATTGAAAACTTCATCTGTCACTTTTGGTTTAGGGAATGAACATTTATCAAGAATTTTGTATGGTTCATTGATTGAAAGGTTTTTCTTTACTTTTTAGTTGGATTATTTGTTGTGTATACTCTTCTCTTGCATCCTTGATGATCGTGAGAATCAAAAACAACTATTAATCCTCTTTTAAATAATGTGATTTTCTTGGATAACTACTAACGCTTGAGTGCGGGATCTAAAAACGCTTGTCAAAGAAAGGAGGAATCAAAACAAAATTAAAAATACTAATACAATTGTTATACGGAGTTCTTTAAAAGGTGTTCAAACAAACCACACCTAATTAAACAAGATAAAAAGAACAACATATTCAAAACAATTTATTGTAGGTTTTGGAAAAGGGTACGTCCCTCCACTCAACCGGAACATAACCCCTTTGGCATAATGCCTTAAGCTACAACAATGGGGGTGGTTCCAGAATCCCAAAGTAGTCCACGCAAGAGGGAACTTTGTGGATGAAACGGAAGTGCTCCGCACTACCTACTTGACTAGTGATTACTTTGTGAGATAGTGTTATAGGTTGTCTGCATTTGTGGCGACCCCAATGATAGTACACATAAACGCACTAGTTGCCTACTATTCTTGAAGGGGGTAAAGAAAAGCCGAGATACTCCCAAACTAGTCGAAGTGTGGAGAACCACCTAGAGAATATACTTTGGCCAGAGCCCACTTTGATCATTTTAAAATAGTGTTGAGTTGTGAACCTTATTTTTGAGAAATGTGTGACGTATTACTTTCACCTAGTTTTTACTTGCCTTAGGGTGAGGCAAAACTCTGCCGAAGTGAGGCTAGCATTTTTCGTCATTTTTTCTTGATTTATTTCTTTCATATTCTTTTGACACTTTGTTGATCAAAAGAGGTGTGATTACCTTTGTGTTTCCATTCGATTGTTTCTCTCACTTTTATGTCTATTTATGCCCATCCATGTTTGGGGCTGGGTTAGTTAAACATCTAAAGTGAGCGGAGGCATTTTCACGTCATTTGGTAGCCATTGTGATCTTGATACCCACGTTAAGATCATCATTGTAGTTAGGTGTAGTTCTTCACCGCGGAATTCCATAGAGAAGTTAGCTTTTTTGTCTCGTATCATTACAATTTCGATATTTACATCTTATTTCTTGTAAACTCGACATAAATACCTATATTGTATGGTTACGCCGCACACATTCTTAACTATTCCTAGCTATACTTTGAACTTTTTTGTTCGGTTTTATTATTACCTCGATTTCAAAAGGTGCTTTAGAACTACCATTTGTGTGTGTTAAATCAATAACACCTCGATATCAATACTTCACTTTCTTGCAAAGTGGGTTAACATATCTTGGTGATATTGTTGTGTCATTAGCAAATCGTAATTGGCACTTTTTGAGATATAGGTATTAATCGACTTGAGCTTGCTCATCGTATATCTTGATTGGAAGATTGCATTTAACTTCGTGTATTTACTTACGCCTTGTTCATTCCTTTGAACTTGGCATAAGTGGAGACATCTTGTTAGTCATCTGCGTCATGAAATTACTTTGAAACGTAGTCTAGGAAGTACTTCATTTGATTAAGTTTTGGTACCAAACGATTGTTTCATTGGTGACTTTATCATTCTATCACATTGGTATTCTCACACTGTTAATTTACTCTTAACACGTACATCTTGTGTTTCACTTAGGGGTAGTCATTGAATTTTGAACAAATCTACAACTTACCTTAGTAAAACTTATCACGAAAACATGGCTCCCAAGATGTGTCTAGGTTTAAAGAAACAAACATATGAGGAACAACAGGTGCAAGCTTGGGAAACCTCTAACAAACAAGGGTTAAACCCATTTATTGAACACGATCTAGGACCACTATTTTCTGTAGAAAAGGAAACAAAAGAAATGGTCGACCATAGTGGAAATATATTAGAGTCACCACGTGTGGACTTTGATTTTGACCTTACTCTACTAGATGAGTTTCTCCTTAGAAACAAAGATAGAGTTTTGGCATGGGTTGCATGGAATTAGGGGCCAAATTGCCCACCGAGAATGAACCAATATTACCTACAAATGACACTACTAAGGAAGAATGCCCCCTTATCAATATGGAAGATATTTTAACAAGTGGGCATGCTTCCACTTCTTACACAGAAAATGATAAAGTGGTAGGGCATAAAATACCCCTCATCAAAGTGCCACGAAGAAACAAGATAGAACATGAGACAAGGGAAGAACCTCCACAATACGAAGAGGAAGAACCTTTAGAAGAAGAAGACACAAACCAAGTCACAATCCAACAACAACTCAGTAACCTAAGCCGACAACTAGCTTTGCTTACTTTCCAGGTATAGAAAGACACAAACAAGAATGTTCAAAAGTCAAGGCCTAAGTTTAGGATCCACGAACTCCATCAAGAAAACCAAGGAGAAGAAGACACGGGGTATCATCGTGTACATGTCCCCGCTTCTCCCACTAGAGAACAATTGCTCGCACAAGAAGTGCAATATATGAAAGCAACGCTTGTGAGCATACAAGAAAGAAATATAGGGAGTATTAGGAAATACCAATATGAAGAACTATGCCCCTATCCTTTTGACAAGACAATGACCCTTCAACCCTTTCCAAAGAAATTTGATATGCCAAAGTTTGAAAAATACAAAGGAAAGGGAGACCCAAGGGATCATGTTAAATATTTCTACATGGCATGTCAAGAGGTGTCTTATAGTGATAATTACCTCATTAGACTTTTTCCTAAGAGTCTCGGAGGTCAAGCATTGGAATGGTTTACGCACTTACCACGAGGATCAATTTTCACCTAGCTAGAATTAGCGGAAAGATTCGTGCTTTTTTCTCATATAACATAGAGAGTGACATCACCATGGCAGACTTTTGCGGTGTAAAACAATGCCTAAATGAGACCTTCGCTAGCTTCCTCCAACGATAGAGAGGGATAGCTAGTCACTTCCCTTGCGCTTTCCCTGAGAAGTAGTTGGTCAGTATTTTGGTCCCTAATCTCAACCCAAATATAGCTTTCCACCTCCAAATGCATTGTGTCCGCACCTTTGAGGAGGTTATTGAGAAAGGGATTCAAATAGAAAAGGCTCTCATTGCCAAAGGCACCCTCAAAACCCAATCTAAAGACAACCAAAGTGTCAAACCCATTTGAAAAGCCAAGATTTTTAACAAAAACAAAAACGCGTGGTGGGAGACGGAATCATTGATTCCAAACGTGTTCAAATGGTCCAAACCAGTCAACCTTTTAAACTAACCAAGGGCCCAATTTAACCACCACCAAAGTGACGAACATTCACCTCCCTCAATGAACCGTTGTCTCGTCATACTAAAATAGTTGAATGCGCCCACATGATGACCTATCCTACAACACAACCGTTTGATGACAATGCTCCTAAACCTTCATTGTATAAGGAGCATGAATACTGTGAAATGCATCATGTTAAAGGTCATAAGACAAAAAAATGTCTACGGCTTCACCACTATATTCAAGACCTCATTGACAATGGGGAGATAGAGGTGGATAACCCTGGAAAAATGAAAACACCTAACGAGAAAATGGGGATTTATAAGGAACCATTCCCTAAGCATGATAAGTCAGAAAATATAAAGCCGGATCGGGAGAGTCATCCCAAACCTATAAATCCATAGCAAATTACTTATATACCAAAAGAGATAATAATCATTACAATTCACTTATCGATGTATTTACTCCCCGCTGATTGTGTCAATACCTGCCATCCTGGATCAAGGGAAAGGATCAGGCCTGCAGTATACAGGCGTGCCCGCCTCGTGATTCCAAAACCCTCTCTATTGACCCCATAAACTGGTAAATATAACCTTTTAGAACAACTTGAGAGGACACCTACTAAGATCTCGATCTTAGATCTTCTCAAGATATCTAATGTGCATAAGGACATTTTGTATCAAACTCTTCAGGGGTCAGGAGTGCTTTTAGAAGTCGATCCTGCGTACCTTCAAGCCATGGTGGCAAATATTACACCAAGTGAGCATCTCACTTACATCCATAGGAGGTCCCTACTGAGAATCCTACACATAATCTTCCCTTATACATTGAGATAGTTGTCACTGCTGGAAAATCAAATGGGTGCTTGTGGATAACAGATCTGGATTGAACATCTACATGCTTAAATTAGTCAAACAATTGGGACATACAGAGGTAGATCTTGAGTCCCATATCATCACTATCATCACATACGACAATACGGAAAGAGAGTCAGTAGGCACCATTATGCTGCCCATGGAGGTGGGCCCCACTTGCCATCAGATGAAGTTTCATGTCCTAGACTTGGAACTTCCATATAATATGCTTCTAGGTCGACCATGGATTCATGCCATGCAGGCCATGCCATCAACATTTCATCAATGGATCAAGCTGAAGCATGAGGGACATATGGTTACAATACTAGGAGATTCAGAGCCCTTTGCTCATTGTAGAGCTCTTAATAGCTTTGCATGAAAGGGTACATACGCATGTCCCTCCACAGATATAGTTGTCCCTCTTCATTCTGAGGCCATGGAATCTCGAGTAGATTTAGATTCTCTTAGTTCTTGTGCTCATGGGGCATCTACTTCAACATCTCCATTTAATTCATGGGAGATAAAAATCCTGGAATATGGTTGCGGGGAGTATAATGTACAACAAGCGCTCCTAGTTTCAGACCTCTCTTTGTCACCCAAGACTAGAGGTCGACCCAACTACCATTTTAGGAGACCTAGAGAAGAACACGCTATTGGGTCGTTCCTACCAGAGGCTTGTTAGCTGAGGAGAAATTGCTTGATCCACCTACTACTGGGTCCCCGAGGACACTCACCATCCTGTTACCAAACTCCGAATATGAAAAATCTAACGAATGATGTACTCCATGGGCTACAAAGGCCTACGATGTGGGAGGAATGAAAAGGACAAAGAGAACCAGTCCTCTTCCACATTTCAAAATAGAAAGATATGGCATTGATTCACCCTTATGGGGCACACCCTAACAATCAAGATGCGACTTGTTTAGAGCATGAGGATGGCTCTGATTATCTAGATAGTGATACAGATTCCTATTGTAGCCAATATGAGGATCTGGCCTCCACGAACCTTTTCATGAATAACACTGTCCTAACCATAACCCCCACTAAACCAATCCTTGACCTTGTCTACCCTTCCCTTGTTGAATGGGACCAACAACGTCACGTGCCACTAGATTTATTCGAGAACGACGAGGCTATTACAGAGTTCATGGGCATAAGGGATACAATCCCCATTGGAGATCACAAGAAAGGTTTCTTTATCAACTTAGACACCTGCACCTACTTTGGTGAGGAGGCTAAACTTCGTGGTCAACAAAATTTAAAGAAAAGTGAGGGCAAGAGTTCTAAAGAAAAGCCTCGCAAAAATTGAAGTCCAAGTCACACAGTGAAAACCTCTTTGAGGCACTGGTTGAAAAACAAATAAGAAAATCAAAGGACAAACAAAGTGACCATGCCAAGGATGAAAATCTCATAGAGACATCCTTGGATGAAGATCTCAACCTACCTCCCGATCCTATACATATGGAGGATTTATCAAAATTGTTAGTTGAAGAAACCATTGATGTCAATATTGGTATTGAAGAAGATCCCAAGATAGTAAAATTGGGAGCATCACTCTCGCCAGAGAACAAAAGACGTTCACTATGCTACTGCGAGAGTTTATTGATGTGTTCGCATGGTCTTACAAAGACATGCCTGGCTTAGATCCAACTTTGGTCGTGCACAACCTGGTTGTGCATGCAGACACTAAGCCTATCAAACAAAAGCTCCGAAAGATGCACCCGAGAGTGGCCTTGTTAGTTAAATAAGAGTTAGAAAGGTTGCTTGCAACAGGATTCATCAAAGCCACGATTGATTATTTTGAATGGATATCGAACATTGTTCTGTCTGAAGAAACCTATCGGTATCTCGAATCTACATAGATTTTAGGGACATCAATAAAGATTTCCTAAAGACGACTTTCCATTGCCCAACATCGACATGATTGTTGACTCAACCGTAGGGTATGAAATGCTATCAATCATGGATGGCTTTTCGGTTATAATCAAATTAAGATCATTGAGGAAGACCAACACAAAATAGCTTTCACAACTCCTCGGGGCACCTTCGTTATCGGTGATGCCATTTGGCCTTAAGAATGTAGGAGCAACTTATCGTGGGCCATGACAAAGAATCTTTCATGATATGATTCATGACATCATGGAAGACTACATGATTTACATCCTAGGAAAGTCCAAAACAAGAGAGGATCATCCTATCATTTTGTAGCGTATCTTTAAATGCCTGCGTGAATACAATGTCAGATTGAATCCAAAGAAATGTGTCTTTGGTGTGTTATATGGGAAACTATTGGGCTTCATTGTGTTGAGATGAGGTATTGAGGTAGATCCCGATAAAATGTCTGCCATCACCGAAATGCCTCCACCTGAGAATATTAAGCAATCTGCGTAGCTTATAAGGAAAATTCAAGCCATTCACCGCTTTATCTCCTAGCTTGCAGATAAATGTCACTCATTCAACCATTTTCTTAAAAAGGACATCGCTTTCCTTTGGGGACCCGAGAAACAACAAGCCTTTGCTTTTCTTAAACAATACCTGGCTAATCCACCTGTCCTCATGCCTCCTACTCCTAGGAGAACCACTTTTGCTCTATATTTCCACTAAACAATACACTATTGGTGCGTTACTCACCCAATATGACATTAACCATAAGGAGAAAGTGGTGTACTATCTGAGTCGCACCCTCATTGCCTATGAACTTAATTATCCTCAGATTAAAAGGCTTGCTTAGCCATTGTTTTTACCTTTCAAAAAATTCACCATTACCTACTAAATACTAAGACCAAGATCATATCCAAGGTCGACCCACTCAAGTATTTGTTGTCCAAACCCGGCCTCACAGTAGAATGGCTAATTGGATAATTCTACTCAAGGTGAGTTTGATATAGAATTTGTCCATCAAAAATCGCTTAAAGGACAAGTACTTGCCAACCAAATAGCATAAGCACCTTTACAAAGCACGCAGAACCTTTGAGTCCGGATCTCGCAGATGCATCTTTACTCTACATTGAAGAATCACAGATGTATGGCGTATAAATTTTGATGGATCTTTTATGTTTCATGGTTCAAGTGCAATAGTGGTCCTTATCACTCCTTTGGGTGATCCTATACCGTAGGCTTTATGCCTAGCCTTCCTTTCACAAACAACATTGTGGAATATGAAGCACTCATTGTAGGGATGAAGCTAGCCATCAAGTGGAATATTCAACATGTTAAGGTTGTAGGTGATTTGCCACTTATCATCAAACAGTTAATGATGAGTATAAAGTTAAGGATGACAAGCTCATACCTTACAAGAAGTTGGTGGAAACTCAAGGAGTATTTTATGCGCATTACCTTTGAGCAGATCCCAAGAGTGTAGAACAGATCAAAAATGCCATGGCAACGGTGGGATCTATGCTTCATATTCCACTAGGGAACAATGATATGCCATTTTTTGTAGAAAATATACACCAGCCCGCGTATGACATGCCAAAATCTTGCCTAGATTGTGATGTTTTGGTCCCTATTCCCGTGGTACGAACCCATTTTCACCTATCTTAAGGATAGTACTTTCCCTCCCAATATCTCCCATTCTGAAAAGCAAAGCCTGATTCACCAGATAGCCCGTTACACCCTTGTAGGAGGTACACTTTATCGTTGTGGCTATGATGGGAATCATTATGTTTTCTAGATGTGATGGAGTCAATCTAGACAATTAAAGAAGTACATGAAGGAGTATACGGAGCACATACAAACGGAATGGTCTTGGCTAAGAAACTATTAAGAGTAGGTTACTATTGGCCCACCATGGAAACTGATTGTTGTAATTATGTTAGAAAATGTGTGCTTTGCCAAAAGTATGGAAATTTCATCCATGCTCCATCGCAATCATTGCAACCAATCACTACCCCGTGGCCGTTCTCCAAGTAGGGACTTGATCTAATAGGGAAGCTTACTCCTACCTCATTTGATGGTCATACACATATCATCACAGTACATAATACTTTACAAAATGGGTGGAGGCTGTCCCTTTAACCTATCTCACAAGAGCATAGATTTCTAAATTCATCATGAATCACATTATTTACCGATATGGTATCCCCGTAACCATTGTCACGTATAATGGGAAGTCATTTAAGAATAAAACTATGAAAGGTCTTTACCAACGGTTCCAAATCAGATTGAAATGGTCCATGCCATATTACCCTCAGGGTAATGGACAAGCTGAGGCAACAAACAAGACTTTGGTAAGGATAATGGAGAAGATGGTTTGCAAACCAATTGAACCGGCACCTACAAATCCACCTAGCCCTCCGGGCCTCACCGAACATCAATTCGCACTCCTACGGGTGCAAAACCATATTCCTTAGTGTTTGGGACAAAATCTATCATCCCTTTAGATATCGAACTCCCATCCCTGTGAATTTCTCTTCGAGACTATTTGGATAAGGATGAAGATTATCGAGTGGCAAGATTGGCTAAGTTAGAGCTCCTGGAGGAGAGGCACATTCACGCTCTTAATCACCTGAAGGTATATCAACATAGAATCTCCTACAACTACAACAAGAGAATCATCCCTCACCAGTTTGAGGTGGGTGATTTAGTTATGAAGGAGAACCAGTTCAACACCAGAGTAGAGCGAGAAAAGAAAGGGAAGTTCAAACCACACTAGTTAAGACCCTATGTCATAGTTGCTAAGAAGACGACACCGGGCATACAAATTTTCTCACCCCAATGGTGATGAGCTCCGAGAGCTAATGAACACCATGCATCTTAAGAAGTTCTATGCTTGAACATGGCACAAAAATAAAAAAATACAAAAACATAAAAAAAATCAGAAAAAGAAAAAGAGAAAACAGGTCATCCACTAGTGAAAACCACGCAATTATGGCACTTTGGACAAGTCCTTGGATGCAAACCGATTTCCAGCGCCTCGGGAGGATTCATTGTTCACAAGCATTCTATATTAGAAGGGTAGTTGTCTTTTTCCTGGACCTGGTTCTACCTTCGAGTTTCCTTGTGCACACCATCTAGTCCACCTTGATCCGGCTTTGCCTTCTTCTATTCGTCTCCTAAAGGATGTGGTCTTTCATTATTTTCCATCTTACACTGGGGCAACTCAATGACTTCACCTTCTTATTCATAAGCGCATGGCTTCGCTTGTATATTCCCCACCTAATGCTGGGGGCATCCATGCTTTCTTGGTTACCTGCACATAGCTTTGGAAAACTGTTAAAAACAAAAAAACAATAGAAAATTGTTTTGAGGAAAACACAAAAACAATAGAACATTGTTTTGAGAAAACAAAAACAATAGAAAATTGTTTCAAGAAAAACAAAAACAATAGAACATTGTTTTGAGAAAACACAAAAACAATAGAAAATTGTTTCGAGGAAAAAACAAAAACAATAGAACATTGTTTTGAGAAAACACAAAAACAATAGAAAATTGTTTCACAAAACACAAAAACAATATAAAATTGTTTCACAAAAACCTAAACAATAGAAAATTAGTTTATGAAAACATATCTTACAAAAACATTTACTTGCATTATCTTGTTTTCTTGCTTTGCTTGTTGCTTGTATAGTGTTTTGCATGCTTGCTTTTGAGTTGTTTGTTGCTTGGGTGTACTTTGTCATAGTTTATCTTTTCTTACTTAGAATAGATTCATTCTTGCTTGTGCATATTGTAGTGGGTTTCGACATGCTAGTGTGTTAATTCTTTATTTCTTTCTTAATGCATTTGGTTGTGTTTTGTTACTTGTTAATAAGGCATGGTGATTCATGGTGTATTGCATTAATTCCTGGTGTTCTTTGTAGCATTTGGCTGTGTTTCTTGCATGTGCTCTATTTTTTTATCATTCACATCACATTACCATCACTATCATCACATCTAGCATCATCTATACATCATATATAAACAAAAATGCTAAGTTTTACATCATGCATGTATGCTAAGCTAATCATCACATATCATATCATCAATGGGGGCAAGAGGGGTTGCACATAATCAAAAATATATCCCCCGCACCAATATCATCATATCATCCCGTCCATATACATCAAAATAACACTTGAAAACAACATTTGATATTGTCTACAGATCTATCATCTACAATCTACAACACACCTCAAATGATCATGTGTGATCACCATCTCTCCTGAGTGTCAAAGCCTCACGGTAAGTTTTCTAAACTGAGCGGTTAAAATGAACTGATTGCGATGTTTTTACCCCCCTGGGGGGTATATTAACCTGTTTTTCACTAATCGACGGCCGAGACACCCGCTTTAGCTCATCGCTTTCTCCTCTCTTTCATTGTGGAATAATTATTTTTAATTAAATAATTATTTTTCTCTTATTTTTCACCGTATTGGGGCATTTTTTGTCCAATACCCCTTTCTTCTCCCCCTGGACAATTTTATTACTCCCTGATAATTTTTATTCTTCTTCACACCCTCGTAAATAATTATTTTTTCTTAATTTTTCCACTAAACAAGGACATTATTTGTCGTTTGTTTCTCTTTTCTTCCACCTAGGGCACTTTCTGTTGCCCCTAGGCCCTTATTTTTCTTCTTCTCCTTTCTTCTATTGTTTATCATGGTTCAGAAAGCCAAAACAATACAAACATTTACTATATCAAAAAAATCCAAAAACAAGGCAAATTTTTCAAAAATTCCTAAAAAGTGAAACACCCTACAAAACTCGTAACTTGCTTCTTACGGCTGAAACTTTTGTCTTGCGCATGGTATTTTCTCCATATCATGTTGGTTTTTCTCACATATTCCCGATTAATATGACTCGCGGATCACCAGATTCACAACTATTCACAAAAGCTAGCTGCTTGCTTCATCTCAGCTGGGGCACTTTTAGTTGCCTAGTGTTGTTTCGTTGCGCACAAACGCTCTTTCATGGACCTCGTGTCCTTTTGCAGCCTTTGCATGTATCCTTGCTTGGGGCATCATTTTTTAACCCTTTTCATCAATCATGAACTTTTGGTTCTCTCTAGCACTGATAACAAAACATTTGTACAACTATCTTGACCGTTGTTGGGTTGGATATGTGCATTCGTACTTGTTTTCCCTGTTAGATGAGCTTGTTTCCTTCTCGTATTGAATTGCATTTTTGTATGTTGCATGGAGTTGGTATTTTTAGAAATGGACAATTGTTTGTACTATGACTTTTTCATGTCATTCTACCTTTGTCGTATGCTTACATTTTTCATAAGGACCGATGATGTAGTTCCTATGACAATATGATGACATCCAAATTGTTCCAATACACAATGCCCGCTAGAGGCTAATTTCTTCTCTCCCCTCCATATTTCTTCTACACCACTTCCCTTTCACCCCTAATTCTCCCTCTCCTAGGGGCATCTTGCCTCGTCCCCATTTTTCTGCCTACTTCTCATATTTTTTGATCATCGATCGACTTCCTTCATCACCCCATCGACACTTGAGGGGGCATCTCTCCCTCCTAATTTTTCTTCTATCCCTTCAAATTTTTCTTCCATCTACCATCTTTGAAGTGATGTCACTTATGCCACCCCAAAGAGGGGCAAATGTAGACACCCATAATTATGCCTAAGCAATTTAAATACTTAAATTGCGTTAATTATCCTCTTTCTCTCAAATCGACGAAATATCATCAAAAGAACTCATTTTCCCTCATATAATCATTAATTAATTACACTAAGCTAATTAATTAAGTTACCTATCCAACAAATACCCTAATTAATGACCTTTCGTTAATAAATCACCCCTTCTACCTAGAGTAATTAATTAATTAGATTTCCTTCCATTTAACCAATAAATCAATATTTAATTGATTTAATCCCCTTATAATAGCCTAAATTGTACTAATATTCCTCTAATTATCTTCTATAAGCTTACATCTACCTATTAGTTAATCACCTTTGATTAATTAAAACACCCCCAACTCCCATGAATTGCTAAGCATAAATTAAACCCTTCTAAAGTAAGGTTACCTTTAATAAAGCAACCTTATCCATTCCTAATCATGTTTTACCTTTATCCCACATACAAAGGGATGAAGTGTTTCCTTTATCCATTGGGCTATATAAAGAGCCCTCCACCTACCTTTTTACTTACACCTAAACTCCTTAGAGAGCAAATGCAAAGCATATAGCAAAGAGACTAAGAGCTTGCACCTTGCCCTTTTGAGAGTTCATCATCTTGAAGAGTTAAGCCTCTTTCTTAAGTGCTTAGGTCATATGGGAGGTGTCAAATGGGTCTTGTAGCCCAACTTTGATATGCCCTCATTCCTAGGTTACTTGGCATACTAAGGACAACTATTTTGATAGCCATGGAGCTTACTTAGGTCCATTCATTTATTTGTTGTTAGAGAATAGAGGAGTTTAGATATTTAGCATTGTTAGTTTCAAAGTTTGTATTGATGAATGCTAGCATCTAACCCTTGTTTAATTCTTATCTTGATGGTGTTTAGTTTTTTGTTCAATTCTTGCTAAGTTAAGGCTATTTAGGTGTTAGTCTTTACTCATATTAGCATTATTTTGAAAACAAAAACATGCACACAATTGTTTCTCCCCTATAGTTTAAGTTTTCAACATTCTTGATTATTTCTAAGGTGAAGTATGGGGTCATATCTTGACCGCTTAAAGGATCCTATATTTATTTATGCACATAGAATGATAACATATTAACCTTCTCTCTCAAATGCCCCTTGGTCTCCTTATCCTTGTCAATATTTTAGAAGAGACCACTTTGACTACCAAAGTAACATCATGTTTCAAACCCTCAAAGTGGTATTCTTTCCTAGTGGGATTTTGTTGATTTGATAGTTATTGGTCTTCAAACTTGCACCCACTTCTCAGATCTGGAAGAGCCGAGCTATTTGATATCACATTAGAACCATCTCCAAGATGTGGGAACTAGCACTCTTGAGATGGATCTCCGAAGAAGATTGGTTCCTCTATCTATTTCTATTGCTACTGCTTCTCCTAGTGTTGAAAGGAGAAACTAAGATAATAAATGCAAAGGGACCAAGGATAGAAGGATAACATGAAAATGAACTACACTAAATAGGTGATAGCACCAAAAAAGAGTGATGAACACTATTTTTTTTGAACAAGAATAAAAATGGGTGCGTGAAAGGATGTTAGGCACGAGTAACACAATTGAAAACACTTTTACAGATCATTCTCATGGAACACAACTAAATAATGAACTACATAGGACGTGAAGTGGCAAAAAAACATGTAATGCAAAAGAAAAGGCAAAAAGAAGGAATGAAAGCACGTTAGGACAAAGAATAGTCACAAAAATGATGCTTCTATTACTTCAAGAAATGCACAGAGTTGTTACAATGGTGCAAGAAGTCAATATCCACATGTATGAGCTAGATCTAGAGGTTTGAAACTCAAAATACAAAAATATGAAGTCCTTAGCAAAACACGTAAGGATTCGAGTATCCAACATTAATAATGAGCCCAAATATTACATTTATAGGTGAATATGTGGAAGGAGAAGATAAGGAGGGAAACCCAAATTTGAAATACAACCACCAACAAGAAGCATTCAATTCCTACAAATCCACCTAAGAATCTGTCGAATGCACTTCCCTAGGTTTCTTTTGGTGTGTTGGAGAAGGAAGGAGGGAAAATCATATCAAATTGGGTGGTTGAAGCAATCAGATATATTCATTAATTCCCAGAGAGAAATTTTTCCATTTCTCACCTACAGAATCTACCAAAATTTAAATTTGAATGTCTAGCACTATGGATGATGTCAACAACTCTCTGACAAGTACAGTGTGCACCAATTGAAGATTTGTAGATAAATATATGACTATCGAGGATGTTAGAGCCACCTACATGCAAAACATGTGGCGTGCGTGAATTGGATGAAAGGATGATCAACTTGTGTAAAATGTTTATCGTTTCTACCACATGTCACTTACTAGTTTGTTCTGATGATTCGACACCCTATTGGTGTGCTTTGACTAGTTGCATGTGAAAAAATCAAGCATGTCGAAGATGACGTGGGACAACAAGATGCAAGGGAGGGTATGAGGAAAGAGCACATGGAAGAAAACAGAGGAAGGCACAGAGGTATGCGCGCATGACGATGCGGGGAAATGAGGAAAAATGGTGAGTAGAGAACACATGGTCAAGGCATAACCATTACAAGATGATGTGTGGGCACGCGTGAGGGTGAATGAATGCCAGGAAGAAGGTGAATGCGTAGAAGATGCGTGTAAGGGGAGATGGAACAAAGAAGAAAAGGAAAGGAAGGGAAGAAGGGGAAGCACACAAGGGTACATGAGGAAAAGAAAGGAATGTGCCAAGGGAAATTGAGCGTGAATAATCTTGTAATGAAGAGCTCAGAGCCAGAATATGTATACAAGTTATCCAAATCACTAGGAGAGTTATTTGGATAACAAGTTATCCTAATCACGAGGAGATTTATTTTGGATATACAATTTATCCAAATTACTAGCTAGATGAAGGGGATGAGTAGCCTGAAGCATCCAATGGGCATGGATTCTACTATGTAATCATTTAAAGATATTCCCTTGAAGTCACTTGAAGGATCATTCTTGACTTGATTATGAATCTTACAAGTAACTGAAAATTTTCTAGCATCCTGGAAGCAAAAGAAGAGCACGTGCAGGAAGTGCGCGAGAAGAAAGAACTATGTACAAATAAACAATGTGCACGTAACACACTTAGAGGAATTAAAACTAATATAACATATACAAATGATGCATCAGACTTAATGGAAGGGTTTTAAATAGATCCTATTTACTGGAATTTGCAGCATGCCTCCATTAAGATGAGTTAACTCGAAAGCGTTAGTATCTTTGCCTGAACTGATGATGTATGGGCCACTCCAAAGTGCATCAAACTTTGAATGACACCCTAGTTTAGCTCTGTCAACATCCCATTTTAAGACCAAATCCCCAAATTTGAAATATTGAGGCCTAACATTTCTTTAAACCATTTCTTTGTTGCTTTTTGATGTTGTTCTAGGTTGATCATGACAGAGTTTCTTGATTCTTCAAGATTAATCAACTTTACCATTATGATTTCTCTCTGGTCTACACCTTCAAATTCCAAATTTCTTTGGTGCAAGTGCTAATGAATTCAATTATAGCATCAAAGGAAGGGTAGCCTCCTTTACATAGACAAACTTGTAAGGTGAAGTTCTTATTGACTTTTTGACTGTGATTCTATCTATCCAGAGTACGTGCGATATCTTTGTATGCCATTATCTTTGGCTGATGTTCATTGTGTGATTCATGATTTTGATTAGGTTCTTGTTTGTTGATTCTTCCAAACCATTACCTTGAGGGTAATAGTTGGAAGAAGTATTCAAATAGATTCCCATATTTAGATCCTAATCAGTGATTTTGGTCCCAAGGAAGGATTTTACATTTTCATAGATAATGGTTTGAGGAATGCCAAACCTTGTGACTATACCTTCAAAAAAGTCAAGGATGACTGACTCGGATGGTTCCTTGAGTGTGATAGCTTTTGTCCATCTGGTGAAATATTCTGTAGCTGTCAAAACCCACTTGTGTCCAATGCTTGAGGGCATATTGATAATGCCTATGAAGTCAAAACCCCATTGTGCAAAAGGCTGATCCACTTGAATTGGTCGGAGGGGAAGCGCTACCAATATTTTCTTTCCTACAAAGAAAGCACATTCCTTGCATTTTTTGACCCACTTGTGTGCATCTGAAAACAAAGTAGGCCAAAAGATACCTTTCATTATGATTTTTATTGTTTTAGCTTTAGTAGAAAAGTTTCCACCAAAGAATCCATCATAAAATTATGTTAACACATTTTTAGTTTGCGTTCCATTGATACATCTTAACAGCATGCTATCAAGATTTTTCTTGAAGAGAAGTCCATCAATCAAAAAATAAGGGATAAATTGTAACCTTAGATGTCTTCTCTTTGCCTTGTTCAAACTAGGAGGGTATGCACCCTTGGAAAGGAATGTGACCATGTCCTTCATCCAATCGCATGCGCCAGGATCTCTATTCTACTCAAATTCTCCGGGTGGGAGATCTTCATCTAGAAATAATGAAATCACATATTCATTCTCCACATCCTAAGTAATCTATCTATAGAGCACGCTACCTCTTACCAATTTTGTGGATTTGATAGTCACATCATACTCCATGATTTTGGTCACCCATTGTGCTCTCTTTTCATTGATCTCTTCTCCCATGATGAAGTCTCTAACAGAAGAGTGGGAGACTAACACCTTAATATGATTTTTGGCAAGCATAATTTTGAATTTATTGAGCACACACATGATGGAAAATACCTACTTATCTGTGTGACTATATCTTAATTTTTATTCCTTCAACGTCTAGGTCAAGAAATCCACATGTTACTCCAACCCTTATTCATTTTCCCGTGTTAGGACATCAACAACACTAGTATCGGCCATAAGCATAAATGATGAAATCCATGGAATAATCTAGGTTGATGAGTGTTGGTGCATAAACAATCTCTTTCTTAATTCTATTAAAATTTTTGTTCCTTCTATTGTCCATTTGAAATCCGTGTCCCTCTTGAGAATTAGGGTGATTGGCTTACCGATCTGAAAAGTTAGGAATAAAGCACTAACGAAGTTGATATTGTCAAGGAAGGACTATAAGAATTTCTTGTGCACCAGAAGGGAGGGAGATAATATGGATGAAACACTCTTTGGATAAATTGTGATACAATCCTTTGAAACCACATGGCCCAATATCTTTCCCTACGCCATCAAAAAATTACACTTCTTTGGGTTAAGAGACACCCCATACTTCTTGCATCTCTCAAAGACTTTCTCCAGGTGCACCATATGAATTGTGCTTTTCTTTGAGAAGAATATTATGTCACCAAGGTAAACTAAGATGAAATCATTGATGTAACCTCTCAAGGTAATATCCATGGTGCGTTGGAAGGTCATGCGCATACATTTGACCAGACCAAAGAGCATTATCTAATACACATATAATCCCCACTTGATTGTAATTTCCATTTTGAATTAATCCTCTTCCTTGACCAAGATCTAATTGAATCATGAATATCCAGCTAACATTCAGAACTACTGCATGCCGGCCACAGTCTATAGAATCTACTCCATTGAAGGTAAAGGATAATGATCCTTTAGAGATGCCTTATTCAAATCTTTTAAATCAACACAAAGTTTTATTTCACCATTATTGTTGTGCAATGGAACTAAATTCACGACCCAAGTAGAGTACTTAATGGGAAAAATGATTTTTTCCTCGATGAGTTTAGATAACTAATTTCTCATGAGGGCTCCATATTTGGATTAACGGCCACTACTTACATGCAGATGGGCTTGATACTGTGGATCAAGATAAATGGAGTGTTGAGAAAAACTTGGATCAAAATCTTTGAGGTATTCATACTCCCATGAAAATATATGACTACATTTTTGAAAAAGAGAGATGAAGGTCTACTTCGATTATGCGTGCAAGCCTTACTCTGAGTAACAACTCCTTTCCGTGCACAATAGTGACAAGGGAACAATGTTCTTGCATAACACACACATATTTTTCTCCACCCTTTAACTCATCATCGTGGCTAAATTTTTTTCTAAGGTGACCATCCCTTTAGGAAACTTATTTGTCTTCAGTTGTATTACTTGGTCACCATAGCTGTCATACAAGTCATCTTGCATGCTTGATGAGAACTCAAATTCATTTTGGATGAACTAGATGATCTACACATCAATGTCAAACACTTACCATCTAGTATTATTTTACGTAATGGATGGCTTGATCAAAACTTAATGTGATGAGTGTTTCCTTTGACAAAGTCATATGTAGGAGATAACTACAAATTAAGAGTAGCCATTTGGTCAGCTTCCTTTTTCATTTTACGTGGCACCACCTCGCAGTTTAGAGCTTCACATATCTCAAGGAAGTCCCAAACTCTGTGCTTATAATATTTGAGAAGATTATTCTCTCATTAAGAATTTGTTGGTAACCTAATTAATAACCAACTCTGTATCCCCAAATATTTACAGCGCCTTAATTTTCTTCTTTTCAACAATCAATAGACCATGCACCAAAGCCTCATATTTTGGCACATTGTTAGAGTAGGTAAACTACAGCCTATGCACAAAGAAGAATCTATCATCCCTAGGGGAAATGATAACCAATCTGCTCCCATGTCATTTTTTTCTTCTAGAAAAATCAAAATATAACTTCCATAGACTAGGTTCAACTTGATATTTCTTGAGTGTGCACGAAAACACAATTTCTTCTTCAAGAATGTAGTAAGTACCAAGCCCAGTTTCATAAGCTTCTAGTTTTTTCAGTATATGGATCAAATTTATGGTGCCTCTCCACCCATTCATCAAGTACTAGGTCAAGAATAGAGGGTGGAAGAGGATACTCTTTAGGAATTGAAGCTTGTTCTTGGATTAAACAATTGGATTGGAGAGGGGATGGAACATATGGCTCTACATGATAGGAAAATATAGGCTCAACTTGTATGGTAAACTAGGTACCATACCTTGTCTTGAGTAACATATGAGACCAATCAGAAGACAAGTAACCACCCACTTGAGAAGTGAAATCTCTTGATAGACATAGGGAAAACAAAGGAGGTAAGTCAATGATTGAGACAACTTGATTAATTGTTAAACTTGGACATGCATAAAGGGTCAAATCAAGATCGTTGATGACTCCTAAGGTGGTGATAGTTGATCCTTCGAGTTATAGGAATCCTTTAGATAAGGGGCTATACCTAAGACCTAGGACATCAACTATTCTCTTAGGCATAACAGAGGTACTAGCGTCCTAGTCTATCATGTAATTATGGACAAGATGTTCACCTATGATCAAGGACATATAGAAGGGTGGGGTTTTGACAACCTTACTTACTTGCTTCTCATTTTATTGGTAGATGTTGATAGAAAAGTGCATCTTCTATATGGATGGATCAACGTGTGGCAGGTTGTACTGCAGCTTCATGTAAATGTATCCTACCGAGATGGAATAGTTAGGGCATCCCACATTGTGATATTTATATTTGTCTTCTTCATCTGGTCAATAATTCTGAATAGAATACCCGCTAACTTGTGCATTTGAGGAACAACATCCCTTTTTGACTGCTTCGGTGTGCGAAAGCAAGATTTTTATCTCAAGCAAGAGCCCGACCTACTAAAAGGATGGGGAATGTGCCTATTTAAGAGCCTTGTGCGGGGCCTATTGTGTAGGGACTTGAGCGCTCTTACTACTAGATGCCTTGGCTACTTCTTTCTACTTTTGAGGGTTGGTTTGTGTTGCTAGGAGTGTGACCTGTGCACCTAACTCCAATATTATCTTCTCATATCTTTTGTTGTCCACAACTTGGGCACATGGTCTACTTGTATCATATGTTTCTTAGTTGATTGCACAAAATTCCTCAACACCAAAGAACATCAAATTTTCCTTTGGAGGAGCTTCTAGTCTTCCTTGGTTTTCTGCTTCAGAGGAACTTGTAGAAGGATAGCAAGCTAAAGCATTTTGGACCATGTAGGCTTGGGAATGTAAAAAATTCACACAATGATATTTACTATGAGACATATTGTAAGGTAAGAACTATTTTGACTCATACACCTAACTTGTACTAGGTACTAGAAGAGAGGGCGTGGGAGGAACAACTTACAAGGGTAGATGCACGTTAGCATGCCATCTATCATTTTGCTTTGGTTGGGCATGTATCTTTGGTTTCCATATTAATTCCACCAAGGCTGATTGTTTTGGTTATGTGCCTAATTAGAATTACCTCTATATGCTTGCGCTTGTTTCTTTTCTAATGATATAAATTTATTTGATAAATTTTTGATCAGAGCCTTTAATTCTTCATCTTCTTTCTACTACACCGTAGAGTAGGATGTAGATGCATCTCATTGCATGCTTTTCTCAAGAACATGAATAGGGGCCAAAGAAGGATGGGGTGCTTGTGACATTTCTGGGACCAAGGGAATAGGTGGTCTAGGAGATATCTTTCTCGCATGAATAAGACTATTTTATTTTCTTACTATAATATTATAAGTAACTGGTAAGGTCCTACCTCCCATGGATTGAATCACGACCGAGATATCACTAGTGAACACCTTTAGATAATATATAAAATCATGTTGGGGCAATGTAGGTCTCACCATTAGAGGGATTCTATCCCAACTCTTCTAAAATTTCATGTTAA